>JAJGOT010000891.1:0-164747 GCA_022457155.1 Cladopsammia gracilis | reverse complement strand
ACTTCGTTGCATTTGCTTAGCTAATACTTGTAAGATGGAAAAAATAAATTGTTTGTTTGTCATAAGTTCAGACATTGTGTGCTCCTAGGAGCAAATTTACGGAGGCTCTTCGTCAATTTTTGTGGAATTTTCTGTTTTAGCCGTGGCAATTTGTGAATACTCTTCGTACATGCATACTGATGAGACTGTCCCGCCGAAATGGTAAAATGTCGGTTAACTTTTACTACGTTATATCGCCAAATGGCACAAACTATACAACTTAATTGGATAAAAAGATCCTATAGCACAAAATAAAAGTAGTAGTTTGGAGACAAAGCCCAGGATTGCAAGGATTGAAGTGGATTACAGTTTAGGGGTCTTTCTGCATGTACCGGTACCCATAAACCACTCATAGTCTTCTATTGTTTGTGAGGTATTGTATTTGTGTTCTTGTTTCGCATTTTATTATTGTCGTTCTTTGTTCCTTTTGTTTTATGTAATATGTGACCGGTACATGCAGAATCTACCCAGTTTAGCTTGAAATCAAAGTTGCCTTTGTTTGCAGGAGAGGCAGTGTCAATCGTGACATTTTTCTGAAATGAAAATGCGTGCGTTATAAGGCTCAGTCTATTTTGAGTCGCTTTACTTCTGTGCATTTATTAAGCTAATGTTTGTAAGATGGAGTAATAAATTGTTTGTTTGTCATCACTTCTGAGACATTTGTTGGCTCTTATGGGAAAAATTACGTTGCCTCTTCCTCAATATTTCGGGCATTTTCGGTTTTAGCCGTCGCACTTCGTGAATACTCTTCGTAAATGCATACTGATTTTTGTATTACAAATAGTGAATACAATGTGTTGCAATGCAATGAAAAAAAGAAAGCAAGAGTAAAATAGTTACGATACACATGCAAAAAGAGAAGAAAAATAATATATTAATTGAAAAAAGTACAATATAGCTTAAACGAATATATGTTAACTCATTGACGTCAGTCCCGGCCAAAATTGGTCTTAGAAGACCAATAAGACTCAACTGCTTAAAAAAATTGCAGCTTTCTCAATCGCGCGAACATTTTCAGTTGCGTGCATTGACTAGAATGTCACTCAAATTGAGACATCCAATAAAAATAAAAAAGTCAGCGATTTTCGCAGAATATCAGCGTTTGAATTTGGAGAAGAACAAAAATGACCGATTTTAACGTCATAGAAGAAGAACAAAAATTACCTTTTTGCCTCCAGTTTTTCCTAAATCATCGTTGCAAACCCAAAAGTTAACATTCACAGCAAAAGTCAGGCCTAGTCCTACCTTAGAAATGTTTTTGCTCTTATTCGTTGTCCGGGCCAAGCTACATCCTCTCGTTCTAGTGCATCCTTCCCTTGCCTCGATTTTCAACATCACGACCGCACTGCATGCTGGGAAATAGCGATAATTTTTGACAGGGTTCGTTCCTTTCCCCACATATTTCATATTTATACTAAGTCCATAGCCACTTCGACCTACCACCGAAATTTGGCGCTTGTTGTTTTCTTCAGTGGTCGCAAATCCCAAAATATGCCGTGGTTGGTCATGAAATTCATCAGTAGTGGAGTCCCAAGGCTACTTCGTTTCGGAGCGGCCATTTTTTCAGTTCTACGAACAACAAGCCAAATTCGCAAACGAAGTACATCACCTTACTCGCTTCTTTGAGAAAGTGGACTCTTAGCTACTTTCACGCTTAATGATGCTCATCAGGCAGCTACTAAAGATAAAAAATGGCTGTGAACTTACCAAAAATCGCATACAAACCATATTTGAGCCGCTATTATAGCTCAACGAAGCAAAAACACGTCATAATGACGTTTCTAGAAAACTCGAGCCTTCAGTTGTTTAGAACAGCAACACTTACCATGGTAACCCCAAATATGGAGTCACGAAATCCTATGGATCGGTTATATGCAGAAAATCACTCAAAAACGTAAAAAATCACTGACGACAATAACTCAAGGGAGTTGCACTAGCATTCATTTAGCCCATGTTTTTTTAATTGCTCTGATCGGTTAGATTTAAAAGCTATGGTGCGTAAAATATCAATTTTGTTATCAAGGCGCAAAAGAAAACTGTCGAAGTCTAGGATGCCGCCGCCTACGCTTGTTGCAAAAACATGATATTTGGCGACAATCAAACAGTAGTTAAGAACTTTCCAATTGTTTGACTCTTTGTGCCAACCGTATAAAATAGTATTTTCAGATAAGGTCAGTTTTTCATTACATTTTTCTCGCCACCAGTTACAAAAAAAGTCCAAAACAACGAGGATACACTGCAAGTAATTAACATGTGTCTTAGAGATTGATTTTCAAGGTTACATAAAGGACAGACTTGCCAGACTTAGAAATCGCACTGTTTTGCCGATTTGGCGACGATTTGAGGCCAGGACGCCGATTTCGAGATCTGGTGTGCTGAAAAGTGAGATTTTGCTAAAACTTGCTCCGCACGGCCCCAAACCTGCGTTTCGTACACTTTTCATAGAAATCGCACTGCTTTCCTGATTTGGCGATGATTTGAGGCCAGTACGACGATTTTGAGATTTGGTGTGTGCTCAAAAGTGAGATTTTGCCAAAACGTGCTCCGCACGGCCCCAAACGTGCGTTTTGTGCACTTTTCATAGAAATCGCACAATATCTGTCTCCATTTAGAATTTAGGTTTCAAAATATGATGCCATCCAAGAATCAGGACCGCCATTTTAGAATTTTTCTCAAAGAAAACAATTATAAAAAATGGACAATTTATCCAAATCATCTGAAACTTGGTACAGAACATCCTAATAATCTGTAAATGTACACATCAAAGCACAAGTCCATATCTTTCTCCATTCAGCATTTAGGTTTCAAAAAATATGTTTTTTCCTAGCCATTTTCATTGAAAACAGTGCACAAAACGCACGTTTGGGGACGTGAGGAGCACGTTTTGGCAAAATCTCACTTTTGAGCTCATCAGACCTCGAAATCGTCGAACTGGCCTCAAATCATTCAAGAGAAAACACTGGCATTTCCATGAAAAGTGCACAAATCCAACCTTTGGTTCCGTGCGGAGCAAGTTTTGGCTAAATCTCACTTTTGAGCACACCAGATCTCAAAATCGTCGTATTGGCCTCAAATCATTGCCAAAAAGTGAAAACAGTGCCATTTCTATGAAAAATGCACAAAACGCACGTTTGAAGCCGTGCTGAGCCTATATTGGCAAAATCTCACTTTTGAGCTCATCAGATCTCGAAATCGTCGTAATGGCCTCAAATCGTCACCAAGCGAAAACAGTGGCATTTCCATGAAAAGTGCATAAATCCCACGTTTGTTGCCGTGCGGAGCAAGTTTTGGCTAAATGTCACTTTTGAGCACACCAGCTCTGAAAATCGTCGTTCTGGCCTCAAATCACCACCAAATCTGGAAAACAGTGGCATTTCTATGAAAAGTGCACAAAACGCACGTTTGGGGCCGTGCGGAGCAGGTTTTGGCAAAATCTCACTTTTGAGCACGCCAGATCTCAAAATCAAATCATCGCCAAAAAAGAAAAAACAGTTTTTATTATTATTATTATTTTTCTTTTTTTACTTTAATTACAAAGAACTACTTAAAAAGAAAAAAATTACAATATTTTAAACAACCGCCATAACAGACATACTTACAATTGTCAAGATTTCACAGATTATATACATTACAGCCAAAAACAGCCGCGCAATTGCTGAATGAGGCTTGTATTAATGCTTAATTATGTTGATAAGAGAGAAATTGACAGTTATTTACGGTACACCCTAAGATAAAACAACAAGACACACGAACATACACACAAAAGCATATACACGAACTTAATTAAAGGGGGTAAATGTCTTTTGGCCATTTCTCATAAAAGGTTTCTTGTTTATTATTCTTAATGGAAATATATTTTTTAACTTGGTATTTAATTCTTACTTTAAATTTGAAACCTTCGATGTTTGGAAGTACCTGTTTCTTTCTGCAATCCCATAAATACAATTTACCAATTAATATCAGATAATTTAACACTGGACATTTTGACATCGTTATTCCAATTATAACCTCTCGTAAACGCAACCCGTGAAATTCCTTTGTTATTGTTAAATAATACTGTTCAACATTTTTCCACAACATATGTGAATGTCGACAGTAAAAGAGAAAGTGACATAATGTTTCCTGTTCAGTCTTGTTCAGTCGAAAATTGATCGAATAGTCTCACCAATACAGCCATCTTCAACATAACCTGTTTGATTATGATGTATGATATTCGGTAAAACTTTCTTTAATCTTAAAGCAATCACTTTTGAAATTATTTTTGCATCCACATTAATAAGAGAGATTGGCCTCCAATTTTCAATGAGAGTTCGATCTTTATGTTGCTTTTCTATAAGAGTTATAATTGCTTTTCTTTGAGAGCTAGACATTTCGCCGTGGTTGAAACACTCCCTCACACTTTCCATAACTGGATCACAAATTAATTCCCAGCAACTTTTGTAAACTTCTATTGGTATTCGATCATTACCAAGGGATTTGTTACTCTCAAAACTGTTAAGAATGGCTGTAATTTCTTCAACAAATATTTCTTCTTCACAAGATTGTTTTTGTTCTTCTGATAATCTTGGCATATTCAAATTATTTAAAAATTCGTTTGCATTTTCTTTATCCTCATCTGTTACGTTTGATTGGTACAAGCTATGGTAAAAACGTTTTTTGGTCGTTCAGTATCCCAAAAGGATCACATGTAATGGCACCACTTATTAATAGTTTTCTTATATGTTTTTTGACGTGATTACGCTTCTCTAAATTTAGAAAATATTTTGTACTTCTCTCGCCATGCTCGTGTCATCGTGCCCTTGCGCGAATAATTACACCCCTTGTTTTTTCCTCCTAATAACTTTCTAGAGTTTCTTTTGCTTCATTTAGAGTATTTAGGTTAGAGTCGGAAGGGTCCTGTTCAATTTTTTAGTTGCTTCCTCGTATACTTGTAAGTTTTTTTCCATTGCAGATAGTTCTTTGGCTTTCTTTTTCGAGAACAAAATAGCATGGTTCCGAATATTATACTTAATCCAATCCCCGATACACCTTTTGTCTGATAAATTCTCGCTTCCTTTTGTCTGATAAATTACAAAATCCTGTAAGTTGTTTGTTATCAAGCCAGTAATCTAAACGACAGAAAATCGGTGGAGATTTTTGGCTCCAAGTGTAACTTCTAGATTGTGGATTTTTAACTCTCCAAACGTCGACAAGGTCCACTTTATTTTGTAAACATTCAATATTGTCTATAACCATTTTTCTAGGTGCCACAACGCCACCTTTCTTATCTCAAAATCGTCGTACTGACCTCAAATCATCGCTAGAAACCAAAAACAGTGCATTTCTATGAAAAATGCACAAAACGCACGTTTGGGCCGTGCGGAGCAAGTTTTGGCAAAACCTCACTTTTGAGCACACCAGATCTCAAAATCGTCGTACTGCCTCAAATCGTCGCCAAAAAAGAAAACAGTGCATTTCTATGAAAAGTGGACAAAATGCACGTTTGGGCCGTGCGGAGCACGTTTTGCAAAATCTCACTTTTGAGCACACCAGATCTCAAAATCGTCGTACTGACCTTAAATCATCGCCAAAAACCGAAAACAGTGAATTCCTATGAAAAATGCACAAAAGGTACGTTTCGGGCCGTGCGGAGCAAGTTTTGGAGAACATACCAAGACATGAAATGAAGATAGTGATGGGAGACTTGAATGCTAAAGTTGGAAATGATAACACCAACTACGAGAGAGCCATGGGTAAGAAAGGGTGTGGAAGTATGAACAACAATGGAGAGAGACTGCTTGAATGCTGCTGGACATACGATCTTGTCATTGGCGGGACTCTCTTTGCACACCCAGACATCATAAACTTACCTGGTGTTCACCTAACGGCAGAGACAAGAATCAGATCGACCACCTGATGATTAATGGGGTGTGGAGAAGATCGCTGCAAGACGTTAGAGTGAAAAGAGGAGCAGATGTTGGCAGTGATCACCACCTTGTCACTGCAACTCTGAAAGTGAAACTGAGAAAGAATGGACCTGAGAAACCAAGACAACAGCAGTTTGACGTGGAGAAGCTGCGCGACCCTAAAATAAAGAATGCCTTCATCCTTAAGCTGAAGAACAAGTTCCAAGTTTTGGCAGATGCTGAAAATTACACCCAGACAGAGTCGGTTGGAATCGACACCGCGTGGAAGCAAATAAGATCAGTCTATACACAGACCAGTGAAGCTTGCTTAGGAAGAGGACGAAAGAGGAGGAAAGAGTGGATAACAATGGATACCTGGAAAGCCATTGAGAACAGGAGAGCCCTTTAGAAGAGAGTGTTGGAGACCAAGTCAGAGAGGCTCAAAGAGAGGTACAAGCAACAGTACAGGGAAGCTGATCAAACAGTGAAAAGAATGACTAGGGCCAACAAGCGGGCCTACATGGAAGGCCTTGCAAGGGAAGCAGAAGAGGCCGCTGCCAGAGGAGAACAAGGACGAGTGTACAAAATCACTAAGCTCGTCAGCGGCAAGTACCGGGGATCTACAGACGCACCCATCGCCGATAAACAGGGACGGCTACTAACAACAGATGCGGAACAAGAGGCGAGATGGGCAGAACATTTCAGCGAAGTTCTAAACAGACCACCACCAACAGTTACAGCGGATGTACAGGACCCGGCCAAAGACCTGGATGTAAATACAGCGCCACCTGAGAAAGAAGAAATTGTGGCAGCCATCAGATCCCTGAAAAACGGAAAGGCCCCTGGTCAAGACAGCCTCAAAGCAGAACTCTTCAAGGCAGACCCAGAGCTTGCAGCGCAAGTTCTTCAGCCACTCTTTACAGCCATCTGGGACGAGAAGCAACTACCAGAAGATTGGACGGAAGGCGTCACAGTAAAGATCCCGAAAAAGGGAGCCCTGAGCAACTGTAACAACTGGAGAGGAATCACCCTCCTGTCTGTTCCAAGCAAGATCCTCGCAAAAATCATCATCAAGCGAATTTCAGACGCGTTGGAGCAGCAACTCCGAAAGGAGCAGGCTGGTTTTCGACCAGGAAGAGGGTACACAGATCAAATATTCACTCTGCGAAACATCATCGAACAGTGCACAGAATTGCAGAGACAGCTGTACATCAACTTTGTCGACTTTGAAAAAGCCTTTGATAGCATCCATCGAGAGAGTCTATGGCGAATTCTCAGGGCATATGGAATACCGCAGGCGATTGTTCTTGTCATCAAAAGCTTCTAAAGCAACTTCTCATGCAGGGTAAGAAGCAGCGAGATCAGCTTCAGCGTGAAGACCGGTGTTATACAAGGCTGTTGTATGTCTGCGATGCTTTTCAACTTGACAATCGACTGGGTGATGAGACAGACAACAGCAGACCAAGCGCGAGGCATCAGATAAACCCTCTTGACACAACTCGAAGACCTGGACTTTGCTGACGATTTAGCACTCATGTCGCACATCCACAAACACATGCAGGAGAAGACATCCGGTCTACGCACCTCAAATCATCGCCAAAAACCGAAAACAGTGGATTTCTATGAAAAATGCACAAAACGTACGTTTCGGACCGTGCGGAGCAAGTTTTAGCAAAATCTCACTTTTTAGCACACCAGATCTCAAAATCGTCGTACTGACCTCGAATCATTGCCAAAAAGCGAAAATAGTGCATTTCTATGAAAAATGCACAAAACGTACGTTTCGGGCCGTGCGGAGCAAGTTTTGGCGAAATCTGACTTTTTAGCACACCAGATCTCAAAATCGTCGTACTGACCTCAAATCATCGCAAAAAAGCGGTAACAGTGCATTTCTATGAAAAGTGCACAAAAAGCACGTTTGGGGGCCGTGCGGAGCAAGTTTTGGCAAAATCTCACTTTTCAGCACACCAGATCTCAAATCGTCGTACTGACCTCAAATCATCGCAAAAAAGCGGCAACAGTGCATTTCTATGAAAAGTGCACAAAACGCACGTTTGGGGCCGTGCGGAGCAAGTTTTGGCAAAATCTCACTTTTAGCACACCAGATCTCAAAATCGTCCTACTGACCTCAAATCATTGCCAAAAAAGCGAAAACAGTGCATTTCTATGAAAATGCACAAAACGTACGTTTCATGCCGTGCGGAGCAAGTTTTAGCAAAATCTCACTTTTTAGCACACCAGATCTCAAAATCGTCGTACTGACCTCAAATCATTGCCAAAAACCGAAAACAGTGCATTTCTGTGAAAAATGCACAAAACGTACGTTTCGGGCCGTGCGCAGCAAGTTTTGGGAAAATCTCACTTTTTAGCACACCCAGATCTCAAAATCGTCGTACTGACCTCAAAATCATTGCCAAAAAGCGAAAACAGTGCTTTCTATGAAAAAATGCACAAAACGTACGTTTCGGGCCGTGCGGAGCAAGTTTTAGCAAAATCTCACTTTTTAGCACACCAGATCTCAAAATCGTGGTACTGACCTCAAATCATCGCAAAAAAGCGGCAACAGTGCATTTCTATGAAAAGTGCACAAAACGAACTTTTTGGGCCGTGTGGAGCACGTGTTGGCAAAATCTTACTTTTGAGCACAGCAGATCTCAAAATCGTCGTACTGACCTCAAATCATCGCCAAAAACCGAAAACAGTGCATTTCTATGAAAAATGCACAAAACGTGCGTTTCAGGCCCTGCGGAGCAAGTTTTGGCAAAATCTCACTTTTGAACACACCGGATCTCAAAATCGTGGTACTGGCCTCAAATCATCGCCAAAAAGCGAACACAGTGCATTTCTATGAAAAGTGCACAAAACGCACGTTTGGGGCCGTGCGGAGCAAGTTTTGGCAAAATCTCACTTTTGAACACACCAGATCTCAAAATCGTCGTACTGACCTCAAATCATCGCCAAAAACCGAAAAAAGTGCATTTGTATGAAAAATGCACAAAACGTACGTTTTGGTCCGCGCGGAGCAAGTTTTGGGAAAATCTCACTTTTTAGCTCACCAGATCTCAAAGTCATCCTGCTGGACTCAAATCATCGCCAAAAAGCGAAAACAGTGCATTGCTATAAAAAGTGCACAAAACGCACGTTTTGGCAAAATCTCACTTTTGAACACACCGGATCTCAAAATCGTGGTATTGGCCTCAAATCATCGCCAAAAAGCGAAAACTGCATTTTATGAAACGTGCACAAAACGCACGTTTGGGGCCGTGAGGAGCAAGTTTTGGCAAAATCTCACTTAGAGCACACCAGATCTCAAAATCGTCGTACTGTCCTCAAATCATCGACGTCAAACGGGGAATGTCTTCCTCTTCTATGCCGCCCTTCCTGACGAGCATTTGTATATCACGTTGAAGGTTGTAGCCGTAAAAGAAGCAGCCTGTTATCCTGCACATCCTCTCCTTATGATGGCTTCTTTTCTTCTGCTCGCTGTCGCTCTTTAGTGGACTTGCTGCTTTCTTTTTCGTTTTCTTTACGGGCGCTTCGTCATTGCTCTTCAGGGGACTTGCTGTTTTCTTTTTCGTTTTCTTTACGGGCGCTAAGAAATCGCTCTCGCTGTCTGTTGTAAGGGCACTTGCTGATTTCTTTTTTGCCTTCTTTACAGGTTCGTAGTCGCTCTCACTGTCTGTTGGTATCGCTTTTCTTTTGCTGGACTTCTTCTCTTCCTCGTCTTTCTCAATGTCCTTATCTGCATCGCCACCTGTTTGATCTTCGTTTAAGTGAAACGTTTCTGGCGAACAGTCTAGCATTAACTTGTGCATTCCATATAATGTCCCAGTGTCAAGTGCTCTTGAGGCTTGGTCATCAATCTCTCATTGCTGAGAGAACATCGACATGCACTCCAAGGCCCGTTTCTGCTCGCTGTCGCTCTTCAGGGGGCTTGCTGCTTTCTTTTTCGTTTTCTTTACGGTCGCTTCGTCATCGCTCTTCAGGGAACTTGCTGTTTTCTTTTTCGTTTTCTTTACGGGCGCTTGGAAATCGCTCTCGCTGTCTGTTGTAAGGGCACTTGCTGTTTTCTTCTTTGCCTTCTTTACAGGTTGGTAGTCGCTCTCACTGTCTGTTGGCGTGGCTTTTGTTTTCCTTGGACTTCTTCTCTTCCTCGTCTCTCTCAATGTCCTTATCTGCATCGCCAACTGTTTGATCTTCGTTTAAGTGAAACGTTTCTGGCGCACAGTCTAGCGTTAACTTGTACATTCCATATAATGTCTCAGTGTCAAGGGCTCGTGAGGCTTGGTCATCAATCTCTCATTGCTGAGAGATCATCGACATGCATCCCAAGGCCCGTTTGGCGCACCTTTGTAGCACCTTCGAGGCTAGGTCATCAATCTCTCGTTTGCTGAGAGATCCAGGACATGCACCCCAAGGCCCGTTTGGCGCCCCTTTGCAGCATTTCAAGGCCCAAAGCATCCACTGCTTGGTAAAGAACTGCACAGTGGCGATAATCGGAGCGAAACGTGTTCCAGTTAATGTCTTTGTCCTTGTTGTACGGTACTCTGTCTTTTCCCCTTCAAGACATCCCTCGCTGATAATATATTTTATTATATTATATTAAATTATATTATATTATATTATATTAGCTTCTGTTGAGGTGTTTTCGCATGTGTTCGAGGATTTGAACTAGAAGCATAAGATTGAGCCGATATTAAAACCGAGTATATTCGCAGATAGTATAAAAGTCATGCTATATATCCTGCAAATTTGAATTTGTTTGATGTAATCCCCTCAGAGATATTAACGATCAAATTGTAGCCTCGTTTCCATGTTTGAAAAACTTGAAACAAGGCTAGAAACAAACCGTTGAGCCGATAATAACGCCGAGTGTATTGGCAAATAGTATTAAAGACGTTGTATATATCCTGCGAATTTGAGGAAGTGTGATAAAATCCCGTCAGAGATATTAACGTTCAAAGTATAGCCTCGTTTGCATGTTTGACGCACTTTTGGATCCGCCATGTTGGACAAAATTCAACTGTTAATAACTCGCATGTTTTAGAAGCTGTTTCCTTGACTTTAGCAACACGGTTAGACCACTTTGGGATCTAACTCGATTGATATAAACACTACCATAAACACAAGATCTGACGATGTTATTAACGGTTGAAATTTGCAGCTAATTAATTATTCAGTTATTAATTACTCCTAAGCACAATGATGAATTCACGCAAAACTTACACCAAAGTGTTCCTTTCCTGGTGTATCAACTACATCTATCATAAAAGTATAGATAAACCCTCGTCCTTTGTCTCTAAAAGCCATAAAGTGATTTCTTGAGGCAAGGATTAAATATCTAAAGATAAACTGCTGACTATGCAAAAGCAAACACTTTCGGTTGGGAAAACAGTTTCCTAGAGTAGCACTAGGACCTTATGTCATAGTTCTGATAGTTGGTTTGGTCGTGCATAGTCTTGAAAAGGTCTAAATAGAGTACAAATGCGGAGCGCAAAAGAGCGTGTACTCATCGCTCCATGGCTTGTCCCTGCTGTGATGACCAGCTTCATGTACGGACACTGATATGTCTTAAAACATACCCCATCATAACTCCTAAAGTATTACCGCTTTAGACTTCAAATTTAGCAGATAGTACAAAATCATAAGGTTAGTAGATTGACAGTGTCGATGTCTCATTGTGACGTCATTATGACATGAATGAAAATGGCTAGGAAAAAACATATTTTTTGAAACCTAAATGCTGAATGGAGAAAGATATGGACTTGTGCTTTGATGTGTACATTTACAGATTATTAGGATGTTCTGTACCAAGTTTCAGATGATTTGGATAAATTGTCCATTTTTTATAATTGTTTTCTTTGAGAAAAATTCTAAAATGGCGGTCCTGATTCTTGGATGGCATCATATTTTGAAACCTAAATTCTAAATGGAGACAGATATTGTGCGATTTCTATGAAAAGTGCACAAAACGCACGTTTGGGGCCGTGCGGAGCACGTTTTGGCAAAATCTCACTTTTGAGCACACACCAAATCTCAAAATCGTCGTACTGGCCTCAAATCATCGCCAAATCAGGAAAGCAGTGCGATTTCTATGAAAAGTGTACGAAACGCAGGTTTGGGGCCGTGCGGAGCAAGTTTTAGCAAAATCTCACTTTTGAGCACACCAGATCTCGAAATCGGCGTCCTGGCCTCAAATCGTCGCCAAATCGGCAAAACAGTGCGGTTTCTAAGTCTGGCAAGTCCGTCCTTTATGTAACCTTGAAAATCAATCTCTAAGACACATGTTAATTACTTGCAGTGTATCCTCGTTGTTTTGGACTTTTTTTCTAATTTAATGAAAAACTGACCTTATCTGAAAATACCTTTTTATACGGTTGGCACAAAGAGTCAAACAATTGGAAAGTTCTTAACTACTGTTTGATTGTCGCCAAATATCATGTTTTTGCAACAAGCGTAGGCGGCGGCATCCTAGACTTCGACAGTTTTCTTTTGCGCCTTGATAACAAAATTGATATTTTACGCACCATAGCTTTTAAATCTAACCGATCAGAGCAATTAAAAAAACATGGGCTAAATGAATGCTAGTGCAACTCCCTTAAGTTATTGTCGTCAGTGACTTTTTACGTTTTTGAGTGATTTTCTGCATATAACCGATCCATAGGATTTCGTGACTCCATATTTGGGGTTACCATGGTAAGTGTTGCTGTTCTAAACAACTGAAGGCTCGAGTTTTCTAGAAACGTCATTATGACGTGTTTTTGCTTCGTTGAGCTATAATAGCGGCTCAAATATGGTTTGTATGCGATTTTTGGTAAGTTCACAGCCATTTTTTATCTTTAGTAGCTGCCTGATGAGCATCATTAAGCGTGAAAGTAGCTAAGAGTCCACTTTCTCAAAGAAGCGAGTAAGGTGATGTACTTCGTTTGCGAATTTGGCTTGTTGTTCGTAGAACTGAAAAAATGGCCGCTCCGAAACGAAGTAGCCTTGGGACTCCACCTACTGATGAATTTCATGACCTACCACGGCATATTTTGGGATTTCGCGACCACTGAAGAAAACAACAAGCGCCAAATTTCGGTGGTAGGTCGGACTGGCTATGGACTTAGTATAAATATGAAATATGTGGGGAAAGGAACGAACCCTGTCAAAAATTATCGCTATTTCCTAGCATGCAGTGTGGTCGTGATGTTGAAAATCGAGGCAAGGCAAGGATGCACTAGAACGAGAGGATGTAGCTTGGCCCGGACAACGAATAAGAGCAAAAATCATTTCTAAGGTAGGACTAGGCCTGACTTTTGCTGTGAATGTTAACTTTTGGGTTTGCAACGATGATTTAGGAAAAACTGGAGGCAAAAAGGTAATTTTTGTTCTTCTTCTATGACGTTAAAATCGGTCATTTTTGTTCTTCTCCAAATTTAAACGCTGATATTCTGCGAAAATCGCTGACTTTTTTATTTTTATTGGATGTCTCAAATTGAGTGACATTCTAGTCAATGCACGCAACTGAAAATGTTCGCGCGATTGAGAAAGCTGCAATTTTTTAAAGCAGTTGAGTCTTATTGGTCTTCTAAGACCAATTTTGGCCGGGACTGACGTCAATGAGTTAACATATATTCGTTTAAGCTATATTGTACTTTTTTCAATTAATATATTATTTTTCTTCTCTTTTTGCATATGTATCGTAACTATTTTACTCTTGCTTTCTTTTTTTCATTGTATTGCAACACATTGTATTTACTATTTGTAATACAAAAATCAGTATGCATTTACGAAGAGTATTCACGAAGTGCGACGGCTAAAACCGAAAATGTCCGAAATATTGACGAAGAGGCTACGTAAATTTTCGCCTAAGAGCCAACAAATGTCTCAGAAGTGATGACAAACAAACAATTTATTACTCCATCTTACAAACATTAGCTTAATAAAAGCACCGAAGTAAAGCGACTCAAAATAGACTGAGCCTTATAACGCACGCATTTTCATTTCAGAAAAATGTCACGATTGACACTGCCTCTCCTGCAAACAAAGGCAACTATGATTTCAAGCTAAACTGGGTAGATTCTGCATGTACCGGTCACATATTACGTAAAACAAAAGGAACAAAGAACGACAATAATACAAATGCGAAACAAGACCACAAATACAATACCTCACAAACAATAGAAGACTATGAGTGGTTTATGGGTACCGGTACATGCAGAAAGACCCCTAAACTGTAATCCACTTCAATCCTTGCAATCCTGGGCTTTGTCTCCAAGCTACTACTTTTATTTTGTGCTATAGGATCTTTTTATCCAACTAAGTTTTATATTTTGTGCCATTTGGCGATATAACGCGGAAATAAGCTTAGCGACATTTTGCCATTTCGGTGGGACAGTCTCATCAGTATGCATTTACGAAGAGCATTCACGAAGTGCCACGGCTAAAACTCGAAATATTTACGAAGACGCTCCGTAATTTTTCTCCTAGGAGCCAACAAATGACTCATAAGTTATGAAAAACAAACAATTTATTTTTTCCAACTTTATTTTATATAACTTCGTAAATCAAAGTTGCCTTTGTTTGCAGGAGAGGCAGTGTCAATCGTGACATTTTTCTGAAATCAAAATGCGTGTGTTATAAGGCTCAGTCTATTTTGAGCCGCTTTACTTCGTTGCATTTGTTAAGCTAATGTTTGTAAGATGGAGTAATAAATTGTTTGTTTGTCATCACTTCTGAGGCATTTGTTGGCTCCTAGGGGAAAAATTACGAAGCCTCTTCGTCAATATTTCGGGCATTTTCGGTTTTAAACGTCGCACTTCGTGAATACTCGTCGTAAATGCATACTAATGACACTGTTTCGCCGAAATGACAAAATGTCGCTTAGCTTATTTCTACGTTATATCGCCAAATGGCACAAAATATACAAAGATATCAAAGCTGCCTTTGTTTACTGGAGAGGCAGTGTCAATCATGACATTTGTCTGAAATCAAAATGCGTGCGTTATAACGGCACCGTCTATTCTTAGCTGCTTTACTTCGTTGCATTTCCTTAGTTAATGTTTGTAAGATGCAAAAATTAATTGTTCGTTTGTCATAACTTATGAGACATTTGTTGGCTCCGAGGAAAAAAATTACGGAGCCTCTTCGTCAATATTTCGGGCATTTTCCGTTTTAGCCGTCGTACTTCTTGAATACTCTTCGTAAATGCATACTACTGACTTATTTCCATGTTATATCGCCAAAGGGCACAAAATATACAACTTGGTTGGATAAACATATCCTATAGTACAAAATAAAAGTAGTACTTTGGAGACAAAGTGCAGGATTTCAAGGATTGAAGTGGATTAAGATTTAGCTTGATATAAAAGTTGAATTAGTTTGCTGGAGAGGCAGTGTCAATCGTGACATTTATCTGAAATCAAAATGCGTTTGTTATAACGGCTCTGTCTATTTGAGCTGCTTTACTTCGTTGCATTTGCTTAGCTAATACTTGTAAGATGGAAAAAATAAATTGTTTGTTTGTCATAAGTTGAGACATTTGTTGGCTCCTTCGTCAATTTTTCGGGAATTTTCTGTTTTAGCCGTGGAAATTCGTGAATACTCTTCGTACATGCATAGTAATGACACTGTCCCGCCGAAATGGCAAAATGTCGCTTAACTTATTTCCACGTTATATCGCCAAATGGCACAAAATATACAACTTAATTGGATAAAAGGATCCTATAGTACAAAACAAAAGTAGTCTTTTAGAGATAAAGCGCAGGATTGTAAGGATTGAATTGGATTACAGTTTAGCTTGATATCAAAGTTGCCTTTGTTTGCAGGAGAGGCATTGTCAATCGTGACATTTATCTGAAATCAAAATGTGTGCGTTATAACGGCTCAGTCTATTTCGAGCCGCTTTACTTAGTTGCATTTGGTTAGCTAATGTTTGTAAGATGGAAAAATTAACTGTTTGTTTGTCATAACTTCTGAGACATTTGTTTGCTGCTAGGAGAAAAATTACGGAGTCTCTTCGTCAATATTTCGGGCCTTTTCGGTTTTAGCCGTCGCACTTCATGAATACGCTTTGTAAATGCATAGTAATGACACTGTCCCGCCGAAATGGAAAAATGTCGCTTAACTTATTTCCACGTTATATCGCCAAATGGCACAAAATATACAACTTAGTTGGATAAAAAGATCCTATAGTACAAACCAAAAGTAGTAGTTTGGAGATAAAGCGCAGGATTGCAAGGATTGAACTGGATTACAGTTTAGCTTCATATCAAAGCTGCCTTTGTTTGCTGGAGAGGCAGTGTCAATCGTGACATTTATCTGAAATCAAAATGCGTGTGTTATAACGGCTCAGTCTATTTTTAGCTGCTTTACTTCGTTGCATTTGCTTAGTCAATGTTTGAAAGATACAAAAATAAATTGTTTGTTTGTCATAACTTATGAGACATTTGTTGGCTCCTAGGAGAAAAATTACGGAGCCTCTTCGGCGTTTTTTCGAAATTTTTCGGTTTTAAGCTCGCAACTCGTGAATACTTTTCGTAAATGCATAGTAATGACACTGTCCCGCCGAAATGGCAAAATGTCGCTCCGCTTATTTCCACTTTATATCGCCAAATGGCACAAAATATACAACTTGGTTGGATAAAAAGATCCTATAGTACAAAACAAAAGTAGTAGTTTAGAGATAAAGCGCAGGATTGCAAGGATTGAAGTGGATTACGATTTAGGGGTCTTTCTGCATGTACCGGTACCCATTAACCACTCATTGTCTTCTATTGTTTGTGAGGTATTGTATTTTTGGTCTTGTTTTGCATTTGTATTATTGTCGTTCTTCGTTCCTTTTGTTTTACGTAATATGTGACCGGTACATGCAGAATCTACCCAGTTTAGCTTGAAATCAAAGTTGCCTTTGTTTGCAGGAGAGGCAGTGTCAATCGTGACATTTATCTGAAATCAAAATGCGTGTGTTATAAGGCTCAGTCTATTTTGAGCCGCTTTACTTCGTTGCATTTGTTAAGCTAATGTTTGTAAGATGGAGTAATAAATTGTTTGTTTGTCATAACTTTTGAGACATTTGTTGGCTCCTAGGAGAAAAATTACGGAGCCTCTTCGGCGTTTTTTCGAAATTTTTCGGTTTTAAGCTCGCAACTCGTGAATACTTTTCGTAAATGCATAGTAATGACACTGTCCCGCCGAAATGGCAAAATGTCGCTCAGCTTATTTCCACTTTATATCGCCAAATGGCACAAAATATACAACTTGGTTGGATAAAAAGATCCTATAGTACAAAACAAAAGTAGTAGTTTAGAGATAAAGCGCAGGATTGCAAGGATTGAAGTGGATTACGATTTAGGGGTCTTTCTGCATGTACCGGTACCCATTAACCACTCATTGTCTTCTATTGTTTGTGAGGTATTGTATTTTTGGTCTTGTTTTGCATTTGTATTATTGTCGTTCTTCGTTTCCTTTTGTTTTACGTAATATGTGACCGGTACATGCAGAATCTACCCAGTTTAGCTTGAAATCAAAGTTGCCTTTGTTTGCAGGAGAGGCAGTGTCAATCGTGACATTTTTCTGAAATCAAAATGCGTGTGTTATAAGGCTCAGTCTATTTTGAGCCGCTTTACTTCGTTGCATTTGTTAAGCTAATGTTTGTAAGATGGAGTAATAAATTGTTTGTTTGTCATCACTTCTGAGGCATTTGTTGGCTCCTAGGGGAAAAATTACGAAGCCTCTTCGTCAATATTTCGGGCATTTTCGGTTTTAAACGTCGCACTTCGTGAATACTCGTCGTAAATGCATACTAATGACACTGTTTCGCCGAAATGACAAAATGTCGCTTAGCTTATTTCTACGTTATATCGCCAAATGGCACAAAATATACAAAGATATCAAAGCTGCCTTTGTTTACTGGAGAGGCAGTGTCAATCATGACATTTGTCTGAAATCAAAATGCGTGCGTTATAACGGCACCGTCTATTCTTAGCTGCTTTACTTCGTTGCATTTCCTTAGTTAATGTTTGTAAGATGCAAAAATTAATTGTTCGTTTGTCATAACTTATGAGACATTTGTTGGCTCCGAGGAAAAAAATTACGGAGCCTCTTCGTCAATATTTCGGGCATTTTCCGTTTTAGCCGTCGTACTTCTTGAATACTCTTCGTAAATGCATACTACTGACTTATTTCCATGTTATATCGCCAAAGGGCACAAAATATACAACTTGGTTGGATAAACATATCCTATAGTACAAAATAAAAGTAGTACTTTGGAGACAAAGTGCAGGATTTCAAGGATTGAAGTGGATTAAGATTTAGCTTGATATAAAAGTTGAATTAGTTTGCTGGAGAGGCAGTGTCAATCGTGACATTTATCTGAAATCAAAATGCGTTTGTTATAACGGCTCTGTCTATTTGAGCTGCTTTACTTCGTTGCATTTGCTTAGCTAATACTTGTAAGATGGAAAAAATAAATTGTTTGTTTGTCATAAGTTGAGACATTTGTTGGCTCCTTCGTCAATTTTTCGGGAATTTTCTCTTTTAGCCGTGGAAATTCGTGAATACTCTTCGTACATGCATAGTAATGACACTGTCCCGCCGAAATGGCAAAATGTCGCTTAACTTATTTCCACGTTATATCGCCAAATGGCACAAAATATACAACTTAATTGGATAAAAGGATCCTATAGTACAAAACAAAAGTAGTCTTTTAGAGATAAAGCGCAGGATTGTAAGGATTGAATTGGATTACAGTTTAGCTTGATATCAAAGTTGCCTTTGTTTGCAGGAGAGGCATTGTCAATCGTGACATTTA
Organism: Cladopsammia gracilis; assembly: GCA_022457155.1. Lineage (NCBI taxonomy): Eukaryota > Metazoa > Cnidaria > Anthozoa > Scleractinia > Dendrophylliidae > Cladopsammia > Cladopsammia gracilis. Next base: position 146,030 of record JAJGOT010000891.1, on the reverse strand, counting down.
TCTGAAATCAAAATGTGTGCGTTATAACGGCTCAGTCTATTTCGAGCCGCTTTACTTAGTTGCATTTGGTTAGCTAATGTTTGTAAGATGGAAAAATTAACTGTTTGTTTGTCATAACTTCTGAGACATTTGTTTGCTGCTAGGAGAAAAATTACGGAGTCTCTTCGTCAATATTTCGGGCCTTTTCGGTTTTAGCCGTCGCACTTCATGAATACGCTTTGTAAATGCATAGTAATGACACTGTCCCGCCGAAATGGAAAAATGTCGCTTAACTTATTTCCACGTTATATCGCCAAATGGCACAAAATATACAACTTAGTTGGATAAAAAGATCCTATAGTACAAACCAAAAGTAGTAGTTTGGAGATAAAGCGCAGGATTGCAAGGATTGAACTGGATTACAGTTTAGCTTCATATCAAAGCTGCCTTTGTTTGCTGGAGAGGCAGTGTCAATCGTGACATTTATCTGAAATCAAAATGCGTGTGTTATAACGGCTCAGTCTATTTTTAGCTGCTTTACTTCGTTGCATTTGCTTAGTCAATGTTTGAAAGATACAAAAATAAATTGTTTGTTTGTCATAACTTATGAGACATTTGTTGGCTCCTAGGAGAAAAATTACGGAGCCTCTTCGGCGTTTTTTCGAAATTTTTCGGTTTTAAGCTCGCAACTCGTGAATACTTTTCGTAAATGCATAGTAATGACACTGTCCCGCCGAAATGGCAAAATGTCGCTCAGCTTATTTCCACTTTATATCGCCAAATGGCACAAAATATACAACTTGGTTGGATAAAAAGATCCTATAGTACAAAACAAAAGTAGTAGTTTAGAGATAAAGCGCAGGATTGCAAGGATTGAAGTGGATTACGATTTAGGGGTCTTTCTGCATGTACCGGTACCCATTAACCACTCATTGTCTTCTATTGTTTGTGAGGTATTGTATTTTTGGTCTTGTTTTGCATTTGTATTATTGTCGTTCTTCGTTCCTTTTGTTTTACGTAATATGTGACCGGTACATGCAGAATCTACCCAGTTTAGCTTGAAATCAAAGTTGCCTTTGTTTGCAGGAGAGGCAGTGTCAATCGTGACATTTTTCTGAAATCAAAATGCGTGTGTTATAAGGCTCAGTCTATTTTGAGCCGCTTTACTTCGTTGCATTTGTTAAGCTAATGTTTGTAAGATGGAGTAATAAATTGTTTGTTTGTCATCACTTCTGAGGCATTTGTTGGCTCCTAGGGGAAAAATTACGAAGCCTCTTCGTCAATATTTCGGGCATTTTCGGTTTTAAACGTCGCACTTCGTGAATACTCGTCGTAAATGCATACTAATGACACTGTTTCGCCGAAATGACAAAATGTCGCTTAGCTTATTTCTACGTTATATCGCCAAATGGCACAAAATATACAAAGATATCAAAGCTGCCTTTGTTTACTGGAGAGGCAGTGTCAATCATGACATTTGTCTGAAATCAAAATGCGTGCGTTATAACGGCACCGTCTATTCTTAGCTGCTTTACTTCGTTGCATTTCCTTAGTTAATGTTTGTAAGATGCAAAAATTAATTGTTCGTTTGTCATAACTTATGAGACATTTGTTGGCTCCGAGGAAAAAAATTACGGAGCCTCTTCGTCAATATTTCGGGCATTTTCCGTTTTAGCCGTCGTACTTCTTGAATACTCTTCGTAAATGCATACTACTGACTTATTTCCATGTTATATCGCCAAAGGGCACAAAATATACAACTTGGTTGGATAAACATATCCTATAGTACAAAATAAAAGTAGTACTTTGGAGACAAAGTGCAGGATTTCAAGGATTGAAGTGGATTAAGATTTAGCTTGATATAAAAGTTGAATTAGTTTGCTGGAGAGGCAGTGTCAATCGTGACATTTATCTGAAATCAAAATGCGTTTGTTATAACGGCTCTGTCTATTTGAGCTGCTTTACTTCGTTGCATTTGCTTAGCTAATACTTGTAAGATGGAAAAAATAAATTGTTTGTTTGTCATAAGTTGAGACATTTGTTGGCTCCTTCGTCAATTTTTCGGGAATTTTCTCTTTTAGCCGTGGAAATTCGTGAATACTCTTCGTACATGCATAGTAATGACACTGTCCCGCCGAAATGGCAAAATGTCGCTTAACTTATTTCCACGTTATATCGCCAAATGGCACAAAATATACAACTTAATTGGATAAAAGGATCCTATAGTACAAAACAAAAGTAGTCTTTTAGAGATAAAGCGCAGGATTGTAAGGATTGAATTGGATTACAGTTTAGCTTGATATCAAAGTTGCCTTTGTTTGCAGGAGAGGCATTGTCAATCGTGACATTTATCTGAAATCAAAATGTGTGCGTTATAACGGCTCAGTCTATTTCGAGCCGCTTTACTTAGTTGCATTTGGTTAGCTAATGTTTGTAAGATGGAAAAATTAACTGTTTGTTTGTCATAACTTCTGAGACATTTGTTTGCTGCTAGGAGAAAAATTACGGAGTCTCTTCGTCAATATTTCGGGCCTTTTCGGTTTTAGCCGTCGCACTTCATGAATACGCTTTGTAAATGCATAGTAATGACACTGTCCCGCCGAAATGGAAAAATGTCGCTTAACTTATTTCCACGTTATATCGCCAAATGGCACAAAATATACAACTTAGTTGGATAAAAAGATCCTATAGTACAAACCAAAAGTAGTAGTTTGGAGATAAAGCGCAGGATTGCAAGGATTGAACTGGATTACAGTTTAGCTTCATATCAAAGCTGCCTTTGTTTGCTGGAGAGGCAGTGTCAATCGTGACATTTATCTGAAATCAAAATGCGTGTGTTATAACGGCTCAGTCTATTTTTAGCTGCTTTACTTCGTTGCATTTGCTTAGTCAATGTTTGAAAGATACAAAAATAAATTGTTTGTTTGTCATAACTTATGAGACATTTGTTGGCTCCTAGGAGAAAAATTACGGAGCCTCTTCGGCGTTTTTTCGAAATTTTTCGGTTTTAAGCTCGCACCTCGTGAATACTTTTCGTAAATGCATAGTAATGACACTGTCCCTGCCGAAATGGCAAAATGTCGCTCAGCTTATTTCCACTTTATATCGCCAAATGGCACAAAATATACAACTTGGTTGGATAAAAAGATCCTATAGTACAAAACAAAAGTAGTAGTTTAGAGATAAAGCGCAGGATTGCAAGGATTGAAGTGGATTACGATTTAGGGGTCTTTCTGCATGTACCGGTACCCATTAACCACTCATTGTCTTCTATTGTTTGTGAGGTATTGTATTTTTGGTCTTGTTTTGCATTTGTATTATTGTCGTTCTTCGTTCCTTTTGTTTTACGTAATATGTGACCGGTACATGCAGAATCTACCCAGTTTAGCTTGAAATCAAAGTTGCCTTTGTTTGCAGGAGAGGCAGTGTCAATCGTGACATTTATCTGAAATCAAAATGCGTGTGTTATAAGGCTCAGTCTATTTTGAGCCGCTTTACTTCGTTGCATTTGTTAAGCTAATGTTTGTAAGATGGAGTAATAAATTGTTTGTTTGTCATAACTTTTGAGACATTTGTTGGCTCCTAGGAGAAAAATTACGGAGCCTCTTCGGCGTTTTTTCGAAATTTTTCGGTTTTAAGCTCGCAACTCGTGAATACTTTTCGTAAATGCATAGTAATGACACTGTCCCGCCGAAATGGCAAAATGTCGCTCAGCTTATTTCCACTTTATATCGCCAAATGGCACAAAATATACAACTTGGTTGGATAAAAAGATCCTATAGTACAAAACAAAAGTAGTAGTTTAGAGATAAAGCGCAGGATTGCAAGGATTGAAGTGGATTACGATTTAGGGGTCTTTCTGCATGTACCGGTACCCATTAACCACTCATTGTCTTCTATTGTTTGTGAGGTATTGTATTTTTGGTCTTGTTTTGCATTTGTATTATTGTCGTTCTTCGTTTCTTTTGTTTTACGTAATATGTGACCGGTACATGCAGAATCTACCCAGTTTAGCTTGAAATCAAAGTTGCCTTTGTTTGCAGGAGAGGCAGTGTCAATCGTGACATTTTTCTGAAATCAAAATGCGTGTGTTATAAGGCTCATTCATTTTGAGCCGCTTTACTTCGTTGCATTTGTTAAGCTAATGTTTGTAAGATGGAGTAATAAATTGTTTGTTTGTCATCACTTCTGAGGCATTTGTTGGCTCCTAGGGGAAAAATTACGAAGCCTCTTCGTCAATATTTCGGGCATTTTCGGTTTTAAACGTCGCACTTCGTGAATACTCGTCGTAAATGCATACTAATGACACTGTTTCGCCGAAATGACAAAATGTCGCTTAGCTTATTTCTACGTTATATCGCCAAATGGCACAAAATATACAAAGATATCAAAGCTGCCTTTGTTTACTGGAGAGGCAGTGTCAATCATGACATTTGTCTGAAATCAAAATGCGTGCGTTATAACGGCACCGTCTATTCTTAGCTGCTTTACTTCGTTGCATTTCCTTAGTTAATGTTTGTAAGATGCAAAAATTAATTGTTCGTTTGTCATAACTTATGAGACATTTGTTGGCTCCGAGGAAAAAAATTACGGAGCCTCTTCGTCAATATTTCGGGCATTTTCCGTTTTAGCCGTCGTACTTCTTGAATACTCTTCGTAAATGCATACTACTGACTTATTTCCATGTTATATCGCCAAAGGGCACAAAATATACAACTTGGTTGGATAAACATATCCTATAGTACAAAATAAAAGTAGTACTTTGGAGACAAAGTGCAGGATTTCAAGGATTGAAGTGGATTAAGATTTAGCTTGATATAAAAGTTGAATTAGTTTGCTGGAGAGGCAGTGTCAATCGTGACATTTATCTGAAATCAAAATGCGTTTGTTATAACGGCTCTGTCTATTTGAGCTGCTTTACTTCGTTGCATTTGCTTAGCTAATACTTGTAAGATGGAAAAAATAAATTGTTTGTTTGTCATAAGTTGAGACATTTGTTGGCTCCTTCGTCAATTTTTCGGGAATTTTCTCTTTTAGCCGTGGAAATTCGTGAATACTCTTCGTACATGCATAGTAATGACACTGTCCCGCCGAAATGGCAAAATGTCGCTTAACTTATTTCCACGTTATATCGCCAAATGGCACAAAATATACAACTTAATTGGATAAAAGGATCCTATAGTACAAAACAAAAGTAGTCTTTTAGAGATAAAGCGCAGGATTGTAAGGATTGAATTGGATTACAGTTTAGCTTGATATCAAAGTTGCCTTTGTTTGCAGGAGAGGCATTGTCAATCGTGACATTTATCTGAAATCAAAATGTGTGCGTTATAACGGCTCAGTCTATTTCGAGCCGCTTTACTTAGTTGCATTTGGTTAGCTAATGTTTGTAAGATGGAAAAATTAACTGTTTGTTTGTCATAACATCTGAGACATTTGTTTGCTGCTAGGAGAAAAATTACGGAGTCTCTTCGTCAATATTTCGGGCCTTTTCGGTTTTAGCCGTCGCACTTCATGAATACGCTTTGTAAATGCATAGTAATGACACTGTCCCGCCGAAATGGAAAAATGTCGCTTAACTTATTTCCACGTTATATCGCCAAATGGCACAAAATATACAACTTAGTTGGATAAAAAGATCCTATAGTACAAACCAAAAGTAGTAGTTTGGAGATAAAGCGCAGGATTGCAAGGATTGAACTGGATTACAGTTTAGCTTCATATCAAAGCTGCCTTTGTTTGCTGGAGAGGCAGTGTCAATCGTGACATTTATCTGAAATCAAAATGCGTGTGTTATAACGGCTCAGTCTATTTTTAGCTGCTTTACTTCGTTGCATTTGCTTAGTCAATGTTTGAAAGATACAAAAATAAATTGTTTGTTTGTCATAACTTATGAGACATTTGTTGGCTCCTAGGAGAAAAATTACGGAGCCTCTTCGGCGTTTTTTCGAAATTTTTCGGTTTTAAGCTCGCACCTCGTGAATACTTTTCGTAAATGCATAGTAATGACACTGTCCCGCCGAAATGGCAAAATGTCGCTCCGCTTATTTCCACTTTATATCGCCAAATGGCACGAAATATACAACTTGGTTGGATAAAAAGATCCTATAGTACAAAACAAAAGTAGTAGTTTAGAGATAAAGCGCAGGATTGCAAGGATTGAAGTGGATTACGATTTAGGGGTCTTTCTGCATGTACCGGTACCCATTAACCACTCATTGTCTTCTATTGTTTGTGAGGTATTGTATTTTTGGTCTTGTTTTGCATTTGTATTATTGTCGTTCTTCGTTCCTTTTGTTTTACGTAATATGTGACCGGTACATGCAGAATCTACCCAGTTTAGCTTGAAATCAAAGTTGCCTTTGTTTGCAGGAGAGGCAGTGTCAATCGTGACATTTTTCTGAAATCAAAATGCGTGTGTTATAAGGCTCAGTCTATTTTGAGCCGCTTTACTTCGTTGCATTTGTTAAGCTAATGTTTGTAAGATGGAGTAATAAATTGTTTGTTTGTCATAACTTTTGAGACATTTGTTGGCTCCTAGGAGAAAAATTACGGAGCCTCTTCGGCGTTTTTTCGAAATTTTTCGGTTTTAAGCTCGCAACTCGTGAATACTTTTCGTAAATGCATAGTAATGACACTGTCCCGCCGAAATGGCAAAATGTCGCTCAGCTTATTTCCACTTTATATCGCCAAATGGCACAAAATATACAACTTGGTTGGATAAAAAGATCCTATAGTACAAAACAAAAGTAGTAGTTTAGAGATAAAGCGCAGGATTGCAAGGATTGAAGTGGATTACGATTTAGGGGTCTTTCTGCATGTACCGGTACCCATTAACCACTCATTGTCTTCTATTGTTTGTGAGGTATTGTATTTTTGGTCTTGTTTTGCATTTGTATTATTGTCGTTCTTCGTTTCTTTTGTTTTACGTAATATGTGACCGGTACATGCAGAATCTACCCAGTTTAGCTTGAAATCAAAGTTGCCTTTGTTTGCAGGAGAGGCAGTGTCAATCGTGACATTTTTCTGAAATCAAAATGCGTGTGTTATAAGGCTCAGTCTATTTTGAGCCGCTTTACTTCGTTGCATTTGTTAAGCTAATGTTTGTAAGATGGAGTAATAAATTGTTTGTTTGTCATCACTTCTGAGGCATTTGTTGGCTCCTAGGGGAAAAATTACGAAGCCTCTTCGTCAATATTTCGGGCATTTTCGGTTTTAAACGTCGCACTTCGTGAATACTCGTCGTAAATGCATACTAATGACACTGTTTCGCCGAAATGACAAAATGTCGCTTAGCTTATTTCTACGTTATATCGCCAAATGGCACAAAATATACAAAGATATCAAAGCTGCCTTTGTTTACTGGAGAGGCAGTGTCAATCATGACATTTGTCTGAAATCAAAATGCGTGCGTTATAACGGCACCGTCTATTCTTAGCTGCTTTACTTCGTTGCATTTCCTTAGTTAATGTTTGTAAGATGCAAAAATTAATTGTTCGTTTGTCATAACTTATGAGACATTTGTTGGCTCCGAGGAAAAAAATTACGGAGCCTCTTCGTCAATATTTCGGGCATTTTCCGTTTTAGCCGTCGTACTTCTTGAATACTCTTCGTAAATGCATACTACTGACTTATTTCCATGTTATATCGCCAAAGGGCACAAAATATACAACTTGGTTGGATAAACATATCCTATAGTACAAAATAAAAGTAGTACTTTGGAGACAAAGTGCAGGATTTCAAGGATTGAAGTGGATTAAGATTTAGCTTGATATAAAAGTTGAATTAGTTTGCTGGAGAGGCAGTGTCAATCGTGACATTTATCTGAAATCAAAATGCGTTTGTTATAACGGCTCTGTCTATTTGAGCTGCTTTACTTCGTTGCATTTGCTTAGCTAATACTTGTAAGATGGAAAAAATAAATTGTTTGTTTGTCATAAGTTGAGACATTTGTTGGCTCCTTCGTCAATTTTTCGGGAATTTTCTCTTTTAGCCGTGGAAATTCGTGAATACTCTTCGTACATGCATAGTAATGACACTGTCCCGCCGAAATGGCAAAATGTCGCTTAACTTATTTCCACGTTATATCGCCAAATGGCACAAAATATACAACTTAATTGGATAAAAGGATCCTATAGTACAAAACAAAAGTAGTCTTTTAGAGATAAAGCGCAGGATTGTAAGGATTGAATTGGATTACAGTTTAGCTTGATATCAAAGTTGCCTTTGTTTGCAGGAGAGGCATTGTCAATCGTGACATTTATCTGAAATCAAAATGTGTGCGTTATAACGGCTCAGTCTATTTCGAGCCGCTTTACTTAGTTGCATTTGGTTAGCTAATGTTTGTAAGATGGAAAAATTAACTGTTTGTTTGTCATAACTTCTGAGACATTTGTTTGCTGCTAGGAGAAAAATTACGGAGTCTCTTCGTCAATATTTCGGGCCTTTTCGGTTTTAGCCGTCGCACTTCATGAATACGCTTTGTAAATGCATAGTAATGACACTGTCCCGCCGAAATGGAAAAATGTCGCTTAACTTATTTCCACGTTATATCGCCAAATGGCACAAAATATACAACTTAGTTGGATAAAAAGATCCTATAGTACAAACCAAAAGTAGTAGTTTGGAGATAAAGCGCAGGATTGCAAGGATTGAACTGGATTACAGTTTAGCTTCATATCAAAGCTGCCTTTGTTTGCTGGAGAGGCAGTGTCAATCGTGACATTTATCTGAAATCAAAATGCGTGTGTTATAACGGCTCAGTCTATTTTTAGCTGCTTTACTTCGTTGCATTTGCTTAGTCAATGTTTGAAAGATACAAAAATAAATTGTTTGTTTGTCATAACTTATGAGACATTTGTTGGCTCCTAGGAGAAAAATTACGGAGCCTCTTCGGCGTTTTTTCGAAATTTTTCGGTTTTAAGCTCGCAACTCGTGAATACTTTTCGTAAATGCATAGTAATGACACTGTCCCGCCGAAATGGCAAAATGTCGCTCCGCTTATTTCCACTTTATATCGCCAAATGGCACAAAATATACAACTTGGTTGGATAAAAAGATCCTATAGTACAAAACAAAAGTAGTAGTTTAGAGATAAAGCGCAGGATTGCAAGGATTGAAGTGGATTACGATTTAGGGGTCTTTCTGCATGTACCGGTACCCATTAACCACTCATTGTCTTCTATTGTTTGTGAGGTATTGTATTTTTGGTCTTGTTTTGCATTTGTATTATTGTCGTTCTTCGTTCCTTTTGTTTTACGTAATATGTGACCGGTACATGCAGAATCTACCCAGTTTAGCTTGAAATCAAAGTTGCCTTTGTTTGCAGGAGAGGCAGTGTCAATCGTGACATTTTTCTGAAATCAAAATGCGTGTGTTATAAGGCTCAGTCTATTTTGAGCCGCTTTACTTCGTTGCATTTGTTAAGCTAATGTTTGTAAGATGGAGTAATAAATTGTTTGTTTGTCATCACTTCTGAGGCATTTGTTGGCTCCTAGGGGAAAAATTACGAAGCCTCTTCGTCAATATTTCGGGCATTTTCGGTTTTAAACGTCGCACTTCGTGAATACTCGTCGTAAATGCATACTAATGACACTGTTTCGCCGAAATGACAAAATGTCGCTTAGCTTATTTCTACGTTATATCGCCAAATGGCACAAAATATACAAAGATATCAAAGCTGCCTTTGTTTACTGGAGAGGCAGTGTCAATCATGACATTTGTCTGAAATCAAAATGCGTGCGTTATAACGGCACCGTCTATTCTTAGCTGCTTTACTTCGTTGCATTTCCTTAGTTAATGTTTGTAAGATGCAAAAATTAATTGTTCGTTTGTCATAACTTATGAGACATTTGTTGGCTCCGAGGAAAAAAATTACGGAGCCTCTTCGTCAATATTTCGGGCATTTTCCGTTTTAGCCGTCGTACTTCTTGAATACTCTTCGTAAATGCATACTACTGACTTATTTCCATGTTATATCGCCAAAGGGCACAAAATATACAACTTGGTTGGATAAACATATCCTATAGTACAAAATAAAAGTAGTACTTTGGAGACAAAGTGCAGGATTTCAAGGATTGAAGTGGATTAAGATTTAGCTTGATATAAAAGTTGAATTAGTTTGCTGGAGAGGCAGTGTCAATCGTGACATTTATCTGAAATCAAAATGCGTTTGTTATAACGGCTCTGTCTATTTGAGCTGCTTTACTTCGTTGCATTTGCTTAGCTAATACTTGTAAGATGGAAAAAATAAATTGTTTGTTTGTCATAAGTTGAGACATTTGTTGGCTCCTTCGTCAATTTTTCGGGAATTTTCTCTTTTAGCCGTGGAAATTCGTGAATACTCTTCGTACATGCATAGTAATGACACTGTCCCGCCGAAATGGCAAAATGTCGCTTAACTTATTTCCACGTTATATCGCCAAATGGCACAAAATATACAACTTAATTGGATAAAAGGATCCTATAGTACAAAACAAAAGTAGTCTTTTAGAGATAAAGCGCAGGATTGTAAGGATTGAATTGGATTACAGTTTAGCTTGATATCAAAGTTGCCTTTGTTTGCAGGAGAGGCATTGTCAATCGTGACATTTATCTGAAATCAAAATGTGTGCGTTATAACGGCTCAGTCTATTTCGAGCCGCTTTACTTAGTTGCATTTGGTTAGCTAATGTTTGTAAGATGGAAAAATTAACTGTTTGTTTGTCATAACTTCTGAGACATTTGTTTGCTGCTAGGAGAAAAATTACGGAGTCTCTTCGTCAATATTTCGGGCCTTTTCGGTTTTAGCCGTCGCACTTCATGAATACGCTTTGTAAATGCATAGTAATGACACTGTCCCGCCGAAATGGAAAAATGTCGCTTAACTTATTTCCACGTTATATCGCCAAATGGCACAAAATATACAACTTAGTTGGATAAAAAGATCCTATAGTACAAACCAAAAGTAGTAGTTTGGAGATAAAGCGCAGGATTGCAAGGATTGAACTGGATTACAGTTTAGCTTCATATCAAAGCTGCCTTTGTTTGCTGGAGAGGCAGTGTCAATCGTGACATTTATCTGAAATCAAAATGCGTGTGTTATAACGGCTCAGTCTATTTTTAGCTGCTTTACTTCGTTGCATTTGCTTAGTCAATGTTTGAAAGATACAAAAATAAATTGTTTGTTTGTCATAACTTATGAGACATTTGTTGGCTCCTAGGAGAAAAATTACGGAGCCTCTTCGGCGTTTTTTCGAAATTTTTCGGTTTTAAGCTCGCAACTCGTGAATACTTTTCGTAAATGCATAGTAATGACACTGTCCCGCCGAAATGGCAAAATGTCGCTCCGCTTATTTCCACTTTATATCGCCAAATGGCACAAAATATACAACTTGGTTGGATAAAAAGATCCTATAGTACAAAACAAAAGTAGTAGTTTAGAGATAAAGCGCAGGATTGCAAGGATTGAAGTGGATTACGATTTAGGGGTCTTTCTGCATGTACCGGTACCCATTAACCACTCATTGTCTTCTATTGTTTGTGAGGTATTGTATTTTTGGTCTTGTTTTGCATTTGTATTATTGTCGTTCTTCGTTCCTTTTGTTTTACGTAATATGTGACCGGTACATGCAGAATCTACCCAGTTTAGCTTGAAATCAAAGTTGCCTTTGTTTGCAGGAGAGGCAGTGTCAATCGTGACATTTTTCTGAAATCAAAATGCGTGTGTTATAAGGCTCAGTCTATTTTGAGCCGCTTTACTTCGTTGCATTTGTTAAGCTAATGTTTGTAAGATGGAGTAATAAATTGTTTGTTTGTCATCACTTCTGAGGCATTTGTTGGCTCCTAGGGGAAAAATTACGAAGCCTCTTCGTCAATATTTCGGGCATTTTCGGTTTTAAACGTCGCACTTCGTGAATACTCGTCGTAAATGCATACTAATGACACTGTTTCGCCGAAATGACAAAATGTCGCTTAGCTTATTTCTACGTTATATCGCCAAATGGCACAAAATATACAAAGATATCAAAGCTGCCTTTGTTTACTGGAGAGGCAGTGTCAATCATGACATTTGTCTGAAATCAAAATGCGTGCGTTATAACGGCACCGTCTATTCTTAGCTGCTTTACTTCGTTGCATTTCCTTAGTTAATGTTTGTAAGATGCAAAAATTAATTGTTCGTTTGTCATAACTTATGAGACATTTGTTGGCTCCGAGGAAAAAAATTACGGAGCCTCTTCGTCAATATTTCGGGCATTTTCCGTTTTAGCCGTCGTACTTCTTGAATACTCTTCGTAAATGCATACTACTGACTTATTTCCATGTTATATCGCCAAAGGGCACAAAATATACAACTTGGTTGGATAAACATATCCTATAGTACAAAATAAAAGTAGTACTTTGGAGACAAAGTGCAGGATTTCAAGGATTGAAGTGGATTAAGATTTAGCTTGATATAAAAGTTGAATTAGTTTGCTGGAGAGGCAGTGTCAATCGTGACATTTATCTGAAATCAAAATGCGTTTGTTATAACGGCTCTGTCTATTTGAGCTGCTTTACTTCGTTGCATTTGCTTAGCTAATACTTGTAAGATGGAAAAAATAAATTGTTTGTTTGTCATAAGTTGAGACATTTGTTGGCTCCTTCGTCAATTTTTCGGGAATTTTCTCTTTTAGCCGTGGAAATTCGTGAATACTCTTCGTACATGCATAGTAATGACACTGTCCCGCCGAAATGGCAAAATGTCGCTTAACTTATTTCCACGTTATATCGCCAAATGGCACAAAATATACAACTTAATTGGATAAAAGGATCCTATAGTACAAAACAAAAGTAGTCTTTTAGAGATAAAGCGCAGGATTGTAAGGATTGAATTGGATTACAGTTTAGCTTGATATCAAAGTTGCCTTTGTTTGCAGGAGAGGCATTGTCAATCGTGACATTTATCTGAAATCAAAATGTGTGCGTTATAACGGCTCAGTCTATTTCGAGCCGCTTTACTTAGTTGCATTTGGTTAGCTAATGTTTGTAAGATGGAAAAATTAACTGTTTGTTTGTCATAACTTCTGAGACATTTGTTTGCTGCTAGGAGAAAAATTACGGAGTCTCTTCGTCAATATTTCGGGCCTTTTCGGTTTTAGCCGTCGCACTTCATGAATACGCTTTGTAAATGCATAGTAATGACACTGTCCCGCCGAAATGGAAAAATGTCGCTTAACTTATTTCCACGTTATATCGCCAAATGGCACAAAATATACAACTTAGTTGGATAAAAAGATCCTATAGTACAAACCAAAAGTAGTAGTTTGGAGATAAAGCGCAGGATTGCAAGGATTGAACTGGATTACAGTTTAGCTTCATATCAAAGCTGCCTTTGTTTGCTGGAGAGGCAGTGTCAATCGTGACATTTATCTGAAATCAAAATGCGTGTGTTATAACGGCTCAGTCTATTTTTAGCTGCTTTACTTCGTTGCATTTGCTTAGTCAATGTTTGAAAGATACAAAAATAAATTGTTTGTTTGTCATAACTTATGAGACATTTGTTGGCTCCTAGGAGAAAAATTACGGAGCCTCTTCGGCGTTTTTTCGAAATTTTTCGGTTTTAAGCTCGCAACTCGTGAATACTTTTCGTAAATGCATAGTAATGACACTGTCCCGCCGAAATGGCAAAATGTCGCTCAGCTTATTTCCACTTTATATCGCCAAATGGCACAAAATATACAACTTGGTTGGATAAAAAGATCCTATAGTACAAAACAAAAGTAGTAGTTTAGAGATAAAGCGCAGGATTGCAAGGATTGAAGTGGATTACGATTTAGGGGTCTTTCTGCATGTACCGGTACCCATTAACCACTCATTGTCTTCTATTGTTTGTGAGGTATTGTATTTTTGGTCTTGTTTTGCATTTGTATTATTGTCGTTCTTCGTTCCTTTTGTTTTACGTAATATGTGACCGGTACATGCAGAATCTACCCAGTTTAGCTTGAAATCAAAGTTGCCTTTGTTTGCAGGAGAGGCAGTGTCAATCGTGACATTTTTCTGAAATCAAAATGCGTGTGTTATAAGGCTCAGTCTATTTTGAGCCGCTTTACTTCGTTGCATTTGTTAAGCTAATGTTTGTAAGATGGAGTAATAAATTGTTTGTTTGTCATCACTTCTGAGGCATTTGTTGGCTCCTAGGGGAAAAATTACGAAGCCTCTTCGTCAATATTTCGGGCATTTTCGGTTTTAAACGTCGCACTTCGTGAATACTCGTCGTAAATGCATACTAATGACACTGTTTCGCCGAAATGACAAAATGTCGCTTAGCTTATTTCTACGTTATATCGCCAAATGGCACAAAATATACAAAGATATCAAAGCTGCATTTGTTTACTGGAGAGGCAGTGTCAATCGTGACATTTGTCTGAAATCAAAATGCGTGCGTTATAACGGCACCGTCTATTCTTAGCTGCTTTACTTCGTTGCATTTCCTTAGTTAATGTTTGTAAGATGCAAAAATTAATTGTTCGTTTGTCATAACTTATGAGACATTTGTTGGCTCCGAGGAAAAAAATTACGGAGCCTCTTCGTCAATATTTCGGGCATTTTCCGTTTTAGCCGTCGTACTTCTTGAATACTCTTCGTAAATGCATACTACTGACTTATTTCCATGTTATATCGCCAAAGGGCACAAAATATACAACTTGGTTGGATAAACATATCCTATAGTACAAAATAAAAGTAGTACTTTGGAGACAAAGTGCAGGATTTCAAGGATTGAAGTGGATTAAGATTTAGCTTGATATAAAAGTTGAATTAGTTTGCTGGAGAGGCAGTGTCAATCGTGACATTTATCTGAAATCAAAATGCGTTTGTTATAACGGCTCTGTCTATTTGAGCTGCTTTACTTCGTTGCATTTGCTTAGCTAATACTTGTAAGATGGAAAAAATAAATTGTTTGTTTGTCATAAGTTGAGACATTTGTTGGCTCCTTCGTCAATTTTTCGGGAATTTTCTGTTTTAGCCGTGGAAATTCGTGAATACTCTTCGTACATGCATAGTAATGACACTGTCCCGCCGAAATGGCAAAATGTCGCTTAACTTATTTCCACGTTATATCGCCAAATGGCACAAAATATACAACTTGGTTGGATAAAAAGATCCTATAGTACAAAACAAAAGTAGTAGTTTAGAGATAAAGCGCAGGATTGCAAGGATTGAAGTGGATTACGATTTAGGGGTCTTTCTGCATGTACCGGTACCCATTAACCACTCATTGTCTTCTATTGTTTGTGAGGTATTGTATTTTTGGTTTTGTTTTGCATTTGTATTATTGTCGTTCTTCGTTCCTTTTGTTTTACGTAATATGTGACCGGTACATGCAGAATCTACCCAGTTTAGCTTGAAATCAAAGTTGCCTTTGTTTGCAGGAGAGGCAGTGTCAATCGTGACATTTTTCTGAAATCAAAATGCGTGTGTTATAAGGCTCAGTCTATTTTGAGCCGCTTTACTTCGTTGCATTTGTTAAGCTAATGTTTGTAAGATGGAGTAATAAATTGTTTGTTTGTCATCACTTCTGAGGCATTTGTTGGCTCCTAGGGGAAAAATTACGAAGCCTCTTCGTCAATATTTCGGGCATTTTCGGTTTTAAACGTCGCACTTCGTGAATACTCGTCGTAAATGCATACTAATGACACTGTTTCGCCGAAATGACAAAATGTCGCTTAGCTTATTTCGACGTTATATCGCCAAATGGCACAAAATATACAAAGATATCAAAGCTGCCTTTGTTTACTGGAAAGGCAGTGTCAATCATGACATTTGTCTGAAATCAAAATGCGTGCGTTATAACGGCACCGTCTATTCTTAGCTGCTTTACTTCGTTGCATTTCCTTAGTTAATGTTTGTAATTGTTCGTTTGTCATAACTTATGAGACATTTGTTGGCTCCGAGGAAAAAAATTACGGAGCCTCTTCGTCAATATTTCGGGCATTTTCCGTTTTAGCCGTCGTACTTCTTGAATACTCTTCGTAAATGCATACTACTGACTTATTTCCATGTTTTATCGCCAAAGGGCACAAAATATACAACTTGGTTGGATAAACATATCCTATAGTACAAAATAAAAGTAGTACTTTGGAGACAAAGTGCAGGATTTCAAGGATTGAAGTG
This sequence comes from Cladopsammia gracilis, assembly GCA_022457155.1. Classification (NCBI taxonomy): domain Eukaryota; kingdom Metazoa; phylum Cnidaria; class Anthozoa; order Scleractinia; family Dendrophylliidae; genus Cladopsammia; species Cladopsammia gracilis. The sequence goes on along the minus strand of JAJGOT010000891.1, from coordinate 129,920 downwards.
GATTAAGATTTAGCTTGATATAAAAGTTGAATTAGTTTGCTGGAGAGGCAGTGTCAATCGTGACATTTATCTGAAATCAAAATGCGTTTGTTATAACGGCTCTGTCTATTTGAGCTGCTTTACTTCGTTGCATTTGCTTAGCTAATACTTGTAAGATGGAAAAAATAAATTGTTTGTTTGTCATAAGTTGAGACATTTGTTGGCTCCTTCGTCAATTTTTCGGGAATTTTCTCTTTTAGCCGTGGAAATTCGTGAATACTCTTCGTACATGCATAGTAATGACACTGTCCCGCCGAAATGGCAAAATGTCGCTTAACTTATTTCCACGTTATATCGCCAAATGGCACAAAATATACAACTTAATTGGATAAAAGGATCCTATAGTACAAAACAAAAGTAGTCTTTTAGAGATAAAGCGCAGGATTGTAAGGATTGAATTGGATTACAGTTTAGCTTGATATCAAAGTTGCCTTTGTTTGCAGGAGAGGCATTGTCAATCGTGACATTTATCTGAAATCAAAATGTGTGCGTTATAACGGCTCAGTCTATTTCGAGCCGCTTTACTTAGTTGCATTTGGTTAGCTAATGTTTGTAAGATGGAAAAATTAACTGTTTGTTTGTCATAACTTCTGAGACATTTGTTTGCTGCTAGGAGAAAAATTACGGAGTCTCCGTCAATATTTCGGGCCTTTTCGGTTTTAGCCGTCGCACTTCATGAATACGCTTTGTAAATGCATAGTAATGACACTGTCCCGCCGAAATGGAAAAATGTCGCTTAACTTATTTCCACGTTATATCGCCACATGGCACAAAATATACAACTTAGTTGGATAAAAAGATCCTATAGTACAAACCAAAAGTAGTAGTTTGGAGATAAAGCGCAGGATTGCAAGGATTGAACTGGATTACAGTTTAGCTTCATATCAAAGCTGCCTTTGTTTGCTGGAGAGGCAGTGTCAATCGTGACATTTATCTGAAATCAAAATGCGTGTGTTATAACGGCTCAGTCTATTTTTAGCTGCTTTACTTCGTTGCATTTGCTTAGTCAATGTTTGAAAGATACAAAAATAAATTGTTTGTTTGTCATAACTTATGAGACATTTGTTGGCTCCTAGGAGAAAAATTACGGAGCCTCTTCGGCGTTTTTTCGAAATTTTTCGGTTTTAAGCTCGCAACTCGTGAATACTTTTCGTAAATGCATAGTAATGACACTGTCCCGCCGAAATGGCAAAATGTCGCTCCGCTTATTTCCACTTTATATCGCCAAATGGCACAAAATATACAAAGATATCAAAGCTGCCTTTGTTTACTGGAGAGGCAGTGTCAATCATGACATTTGTCTGAAATCAAAATGCGTGCGTTATAACGGCACCGTCTATTCTTAGCTGCTTTACTTCGTTGCATTTCCTTAGTTAATGTTTGTAAGATGCAAAAATTAATTGTTCGTTTGTCATAACTTATGAGACATTTGTTGGCTCCGAGGAAAAAAATTACGGAGCCTCTTCGTCAATATTTCGGGCATTTTCCGTTTTAGCCGTCGTACTTCTTGAATACTCTTCGTAAATGCATACTACTGACTTATTTCCATGTTATATCGCCAAAGGGCACAAAATATACAACTTGGTTGGATAAACATATCCTATAGTACAAAATAAAAGTAGTACTTTGGAGACAAAGTGCAGGATTTCAAGGATTGAAGTGGATTAAGATTTAGCTTGATATAAAAGTTGAATTAGTTTGCTGGAGAGGCAGTGTCAATCGTGACATTTATCTGAAATCAAAATGCGTTTGTTATAACGGCTCTGTCTATTTGAGCTGCTTTACGTCGTTGCATTTGCTTAGCTAATACTTGTAAGATGGAAAAAATAAATTGTTTGTTTGTCATAAGTTGAGACATTTGTTGGCTCCTTCGTCAATTTTTCGGGAATTTTCTCTTTTAGCCGTGGAAATTCGTGAATACTCTTCGTACATGCATAGTAATGACACTGTCCCGCCGAAATGGCAAAATGTCGCTTAACTTATTTCCACGTTATATCGCCAAATGGCACAAAATATACAACTTAATTGGATAAAAGGATCCTATAGTACAAAACAAAAGTAGTCTTTTAGAGATAAAGCGCAGGATTGTAAGGATTGAATTGGATTACAGTTTAGCTTGATATCAAAGTTGCCTTTGTTTGCAGGAGAGGCATTGTCAATCGTGACATTTATCTGAAATCAAAATGTGTGCGTTATAACGGCTCAGTCTATTTCGAGCCGCTTTACTTAGTTGCATTTGGTTAGCTAATGTTTGTAAGATGGAAAAATTAACTGTTTGTTTGTCATAACTTCTGAGACATTTGTTTGCTGCTAGGAGAAAAATTACGGAGTCTCTTCGTCAATATTTCGGGCCTTTTCGGTTTTAGCCGTCGCACTTCATGAATACGCTTTGTAAATGCATAGTAATGACACTGTCCCGCCGAAATGGAAAAATGTCGCTTAACTTATTTCCACGTTATATCGCCAAATGGCACAAAATATACAACTTAGTTGGATAAAAAGATCCTATAGTACAAACCAAAAGTAGTAGTTTGGAGATAAAGCGCAGGATTGCAAGGATTGAACTGGATTACAGTTTAGCTTCATATCAAAGCTGCCTTTGTTTGCTGGAGAGGCAGTGTCAATCGTGACATTTATCTGAAATCAAAATGCGTGTGTTATAACGGCTCAGTCTATTTTTAGCTGCTTTACTTCGTTGCATTTGCTTAGTCAATGTTTGAAAGATACAAAAATAAATTGTTTGTTTGTCATAACTTATGAGACATTTGTTGGCTCCTAGGAGAAAAATTACGGAGCCTCTTCGGCGTTTTTTCGAAATTTTTCGGTTTTAAGCTCGCACCTCGTGAATACTTTTCGTAAATGCATAGTAATGACACTGTCCCGCCGAAATGGCAAAATGTCGCTCCGCTTATTTCCACTTTATATCGCCAAATGGCACAAAATATACAACTTGGTTGGATAAAAAGATCCTATAGTACAAAACAAAAGTAGTAGTTTAGAGATAAAGCGCAGGATTGCAAGGATTGAAGTGGATTACAGTTTAGGGGTCTTTCTGCATGTACCGGTACCCATTAACCACTCATTGTCTTCTATTGTTTGTGAGGTATTGTATTTTTGGTCTTGTTTTGCATTTGTATTATTGTCGTTCTTCGTTCCTTTTGTTTTACGTAATATGTGACCGGTACATGCAGAATCTACCCAGTTTAGCTTGAAATCAAAGTTGCCTTTGTTTGCAGGAGAGGCAGTGTCAATCGTGACATTTTTCTGAAATCAAAATGCGTGTGTTATAAGGCTCAGTCTATTTTGAGCCGCTTTACTTCGTTGCATTTGTTAAGCTAATGTTTGTAAGATGGAGTAATAAATTGTTTGTTTGTCATAACTTTTGAGACATTTGTTGGCTCCTAGGAGAAAAATTACGGAGCCTCTTCGGCGTTTTTTCGAAATTTTTCGGTTTTAAGCTCGCAACTCGTGAATACTTTTCGTAAATGCATAGTAATGACACTGTCCCGCCGAAATGGCAAAATGTCGCTCAGCTTATTTCCACTTTATATCGCCAAATGGCACAAAATATACAACTTGGTTGGATAAAAAGATCCTATAGTACAAAACAAAAGTAGTAGTTTAGAGATAAAGCGCAGGATTGCAAGGATTGAAGTGGATTACGATTTAGGGGTCTTTCTGCATGTACCGGTACCCATTAACCACTCATTGTCTTCTATTGTTTGTGAGGTATTGTATTTTTGGTCTTGTTTTGCATTTGTATTATTGTCGTTCTTCGTTTCTTTTGTTTTACGTAATATGTGACCGGTACATGCAGAATCTACCCAGTTTAGCTTGAAATCAAAGTTGCCTTTGTTTGCAGGAGAGGCAGTGTCAATCGTGACATTTTTCTGAAATCAAAATGCGTGTGTTATAAGGCTCATTCATTTTGAGCCGCTTTACTTCGTTGCATTTGTTAAGCTAATGTTTGTAAGATGGAGTAATAAATTGTTTGTTTGTCATCACTTCTGAGGCATTTGTTGGCTCCTAGGGGAAAAATTACGAAGCCTCTTCGTCAATATTTCGGGCATTTTCGGTTTTAAACGTCGCACTTCGTGAATACTCGTCGTAAATGCATACTAATGACACTGTTTCGCCGAAATGACAAAATGTCGCTTAGCTTATTTCTACGTTATATCGCCAAATGGCACAAAATATACAAAGATATCAAAGCTGCCTTTGTTTACTGGAGAGGCAGTGTCAATCATGACATTTGTCTGAAATCAAAATGCGTGCGTTATAACGGCACCGTCTATTCTTAGCTGCTTTACTTCGTTGCATTTCCTTAGTTAATGTTTGTAAGATGCAAAAATTAATTGTTCGTTTGTCATAACTTATGAGACATTTGTTGGCTCCGAGGAAAAAAATTACGGAGCCTCTTCGTCAATATTTCGGGCATTTTCCGTTTTAGCCGTCGTACTTCTTGAATACTCTTCGTAAATGCATACTACTGACTTATTTCCATGTTATATCGCCAAAGGGCACAAAATATACAACTTGGTTGGATAAACATATCCTATAGTACAAAATAAAAGTAGTACTTTGGAGACAAAGTGCAGGATTTCAAGGATTGAAGTGGATTAAGATTTAGCTTGATATAAAAGTTGAATTAGTTTGCTGGAGAGGCAGTGTCAATCGTGACATTTATCTGAAATCAAAATGCGTGTGTTATAACGGCTCAGTCTATTTTTAGCTGCTTTACTTCGTTGCATTTGCTTAGTCAATGTTTGAAAGATACAAAAATAAATTGTTTGTTTGTCATAACTTATGAGACATTTGTTGGCTCCTAGGAGAAAAATTACGGAGCCTCTTCGGCGTTTTTTCGAAATTTTTCGGTTTTAAGCTCGCACCTCGTGAATACTTTTCGTAAATGCATAGTAATGACACTGTCCCGCCGAAATGGCAAAATGTCGCTCCGCTTATTTCCACTTTATATCGCCAAATGGCACAAAATATACAACTTGGTTGGATAAAAAGATCCTATAGTACAAAACAAAAGTAGTAGTTTAGAGATAAAGCGCAGGATTGCAAGGATTGAAGTGGATTACAGTTTAGGGGTCTTTCTGCATGTACCGGTACCCATTAACCACTCATTGTCTTCTATTGTTTGTGAGGTATTGTATTTTTGGTCTTGTTTTGCATTTGTATTATTGTCGTTCTTCGTTCCTTTTGTTTTACGTAATATGTGACCGGTACATGCAGAATCTACCCAGTTTAGCTTGAAATCAAAGTTGCCTTTGTTTGCAGGAGAGGCAGTGTCAATCGTGACATTTTTCTGAAATCAAAATGCGTGTGTTATAAGGCTCAGTCTATTTTGAGCCGCTTTACTTCGTTGCATTTGCTTAAGCTAATGTTTGTAAGATGGAGTAATAAATTGTTTGTTTGTCATAACTTTTGAGACATTTGTTGGCTCCTAGGAGAAAAATTACGGAGCCTCTTCGGCGTTTTTTCGAAATTTTTCGGTTTTAAGCTCGCAACTCGTGAATACTTTTCGTAAATGCATAGTAATGACACTGTCCCGCCGAAATGGCAAAATGTCGCTCAGCTTATTTCCACTTTATATCGCCAAATGGCACAAAATATACAACTTGGTTGGATAAAAAGATCCTATAGTACAAAACAAAAGTAGTAGTTTAGAGATAAAGCGCAGGATTGCAAGGATTGAAGTGGATTACGATTTAGGGGTCTTTCTGCATGTACCGGTACCCATTAACCACTCATTGTCTTCTATTGTTTGTGAGGTATTGTATTTTTGGTCTTGTTTTGCATTTGTATTATTGTCGTTCTTCGTTTCTTTTGTTTTACGTAATATGTGACCGGTACATGCAGAATCTACCCAGTTTAGCTTGAAATCAAAGTTGCCTTTGTTTGCAGGAGAGGCAGTGTCAATCGTGACATTTTTCTGAAATCAAAATGCGTGTGTTATAAGGCTCAGTCTATTTTGAGCCGCTTTACTTCGTTGCATTTGTTAAGCTAATGTTTGTAAGATGGAGTAATAAATTGTTTGTTTGTCATCACTTCTGAGGCATTTGTTGGCTCCTAGGGGAAAAATTACGAAGCCTCTTCGTCAATATTTCGGGCATTTTCGGTTTTAAACGTCGCACTTCGTGAATACTCGTCGTAAATGCATACTAATGACACTGTTTCGCCGAAATGACAAAATGTCGCTTAGCTTATTTCTACGTTATATCGCCAAATGGCACAAAATATACAAAGATATCAAAGCTGCCTTTGTTTACTGGAGAGGCAGTGTCAATCATGACATTTGTCTGAAATCAAAATGCGTGCGTTATAACGGCACCGTCTATTCTTAGCTGCTTTACTTCGTTGCATTTCCTTAGTTAATGTTTGTAAGATGCAAAAATTAATTGTTCGTTTGTCATAACTTATGAGACATTTGTTGGCTCCGAGGAAAAAAATTACGGAGCCTCTTCGTCAATATTTCGGGCATTTTCCGTTTTAGCCGTCGTACTTCTTGAATACTCTTCGTAAATGCATACTACTGACTTATTTCCATGTTATATCGCCAAAGGGCACAAAATATACAACTTGGTTGGATAAACATATCCTATAGTACAAAATAAAAGTAGTACTTTGGAGACAAAGTGCAGGATTTCAAGGATTGAAGTGGATTAAGATTTAGCTTGATATAAAAGTTGAATTAGTTTGCTGGAGAGGCAGTGTCAATCGTGACATTTATCTGAAATCAAAATGCGTTTGTTATAACGGCTCTGTCTATTTGAGCTGCTTTACTTCGTTGCATTTGCTTAGCTAATACTTGTAAGATGGAAAAAATAAATTGTTTGTTTGTCATAAGTTGAGACATTTGTTGGCTCCTTCGTCAATTTTTCGGGAATTTTCTCTTTTAGCCGTGGAAATTCGTGAATACTCTTCGTACATGCATAGTAATGACACTGTCCCGCCGAAATGGCAAAATGTCGCTTAACTTATTTCCACGTTATATCGCCAAATGGCACAAAATATACAACTTAATTGGATAAAAGGATCCTATAGTACAAAACAAAAGTAGTCTTTTAGAGATAAAGCGCAGGATTGTAAGGATTGAATTGGATTACAGTTTAGCTTGATATCAAAGTTGCCTTTGTTTGCAGGAGAGGCATTGTCAATCGTGACATTTATCTGAAATCAAAATGTGTGCGTTATAACGGCTCAGTCTATTTCGAGCCGCTTTACTTAGTTGCATTTGGTTAGCTAATGTTTGTAAGATGGAAAAATTAACTGTTTGTTTGTCATAACTTCTGAGACATTTGTTTGCTGCTAGGAGAAAAATTACGGAGTCTCTTCGTCAATATTTCGGGCCTTTTCGGTTTTAGCCGTCGCACTTCATGAATACGCTTTGTAAATGCATAGTAATGACACTGTCCCGCCGAAATGGAAAAATGTCGCTTAACTTATTTCCACGTTATATCGCCAAATGGCACAAAATATACAACTTAGTTGGATAAAAAGATCCTATAGTACAAACCAAAAGTAGTAGTTTGGAGATAAAGCGCAGGATTGCAAGGATTGAACTGGATTACAGTTTAGCTTCATATCAAAGCTGCCTTTGTTTGCTGGAGAGGCAGTGTCAATCGTGACATTTATCTGAAATCAAAATGCGTGTGTTATAACGGCTCAGTCTATTTTTAGCTGCTTTACTTCGTTGCATTTGCTTAGTCAATGTTTGAAAGATACAAAAATAAATTGTTTGTTTGTCATAACTTATGAGACATTTGTTGGCTCCTAGGAGAAAAATTACGGAGCCTCTTCGGCGTTTTTTCGAAATTTTTCGGTTTTAAGCTCGCACCTCGTGAATACTTTTCGTAAATGCATAGTAATGACACTGTCCCGCCGAAATGGCAAAATGTCGCTCCGCTTATTTCCACTTTATATCGCCAAATGGCACAAAATATACAACTTGGTTGGATAAAAAGATCCTATAGTACAAAACAAAAGTAGTAGTTTAGAGATAAAGCGCAGGATTGCAAGGATTGAAGTGGATTACGATTTAGGGGTCTTTCTGCATGTACTGGTACCCATTAACCACTCATTGTCTTCTATTGTTTGTGAGGTATTGTATTTTTGGTCTTGTTTTGCATTTGTATTATTGTCGTTCTTCGTTCCTTTTGTTTTACGTAATATGTGACCGGTACATGCAGAATCTACCCAGTTTAGCTTGAAATCAAAGTTGCCTTTGTTTGCAGGAGAGGCAGTGTCAATCGTGACATTTTTCTGAAATCAAAATGCGTGTGTTATAAGGCTCAGTCTATTTTGAGCCGCTTTACTTCGTTGCATTTGTTAAGCTAATGTTTGTAAGATGGAGTAATAACTTGTTTGTTTGTCATCACTTCTGAGGCATTTGTTGGCTCCTAGGGGAAAAATTACGAAGCCTCTTCGTCAATATTTCGGGCATTTTCGGTTTTAAACGTCGCACTTCGTGAATACTCGTCGTAAATGCATACTAATGACACTGTTTCGCCGAAATGACAAAATGTCGCTTAGCTTATTTCTACGTTATATCGCCAAATGGCACAAAATATACAAAGATATCAAAGCTGCCTTTGTTTACTGGAGAGGCAGTGTCAATCATGACATTTGTCTGAAATCAAAATGCGTGCGTTATAACGGCACCGTCTATTCTTAGCTGCTTTTCTTCGTTGCATTTCCTTAGTTAATGTTTGTAAGATGCAAAAATTAATTGTTCGTTTGTCATAACTTATGAGACATTTGTTGGCTCCGAGGAAAAAAATTACGGAGCCTCTTCGTCAATATTTCGGGCATTTTCCGTTTTAGCCGTCGTACTTCTTGAATACTCTTCGTAAATGCATACTACTGACTTATTTCCATGTTATATCGCCAAAGGGCACAAAATATACAACTTAGGTTGGATAAACATATCCTATAGTACAAAATAAAAGTAGTACTTTGGAGACAAAGTGCAGGATTTCAAGGATTGAAGTGGATTAAGATTTAGCTTGATATAAAAGTTGAATTAGTTTGCTGGAGAGGCAGTGTCAATCGTGACATTTATCTGAAATCAAAATGCGTTTGTTATAACGGCTCTGTCTATTTGAGCTGCTTTACTTCGTTGCATTTGCTTAGCTAATACTTGTAAGATGGAAAAAATAAATTGTTTGTTTGTCATAAGTTGAGACATTTGTTGGCTCCTTCGTCAATTTTTCGGGAATTTTCTCTTTTAGCCGTGGAAATTCGTGAATACTCTTCGTACATGCATAGTAATGACACTGTCCCGCCGAAATGGCAAAATGTCGCTTAACTATTTCCACGTTATATCGCCAAATGGCACAAAATATACAACTTAATTGGATAAAAGGATCCTATAGTACAAAACAAAAGTAGTCTTTTAGAGATAAAGCGTAGGATTGTAAGGATTGAATTGGATTACAGTTTAGCTTGATATCAAAGTTGCCTTTGTTTGCAGGAGAGGCATTGTCAATCGTGACATTTATCTGAAATCAAAATGTGTGCGTTATAACGGCTCAGTCTATTTCGAGCCGCTTTACTTAGTTGCATTTGGTTAGCTAATGTTTGTAAGATGGAAAAATTAACTGTTTGTTTGTCATAACTTCTGAGACATTTGTTTGCTGCTAGGAGAAAAATTACGGAGTCTCTTCGTCAATATTTCGGGCCTTTTCGGTTTTAGCCGTCGCACTTCATGAATACGCTTTGTAAATGCATAGTAATGACACTGTCCCGCCGAAATGGAAAAATGTCGCTTAACTTATTTCCACGTTGTATCGCCAAATGGCACAAAATATACAACTTAGTTGGATAAAAAGATCCTATAGTACAAACCAAAAGTAGTAGTTTGGAGATAAAGCGCAGGATTGCAAGGATTGAACTGGATTACAGTTTAGCTTCATATCAAAGCTGCCTTTGTTTGCTGGAGAGGCAGTGTCAATCGTGACATTTATCTGAAATCAAAATGCGTGTGTTATAACGGCTCAGTCTATTTTTAGCTGCTTTACTTCGTTGCATTTGCTTAGTCAATGTTTGAAAGATACAAAAATAAATTGTTTGTTTGTCATAACTTATGAGACATTTGTTGGCTCCTAGGAGAAAAATTACGGAGCCTCTTCGGCGTTTTTTCGAAATTTTTCGGTTTTAAGCTCGCAACTCGTGAATACTTTTCGTAAATGCATAGTAATGACACTGTCCCGCCGAAATGGCAAAATGTTGCTCCGCTTATTTCCACTTTATATCGCCAAATGGCACAAAATATACAACTTGGTTGGATAAAAAGATCCTATAGTACAAAACAAAAGTAGTAGTTTAGAGATAAAGCGCAGGATTGCAAGGATTGAAGTGGATTACGATTTAGGGGTCTTTCTGCATGTACCGGTACCCATTAACCACTCATTGTCTTCTATTGTTTGTGAGGTATTGTATTTTTGGTCTTGTTTTGCATTTGTATTATTGTCGTTCTTCGTTCCTTTTGTTTTACGTAATATGTGACCGGTACATGCAGAATCTACCCAGTTTAGCTTGAAATCAAAGTTGCCTTTGTTTGCAGGAGAGGCAGTGTCAATCGTGACATTTTTCTGAAATCAAAATGCGTGTGTTATAAGGCTCAGTCTATTTTGAGCCGCTTTACTTCGTTGCATTTGTTAAGCTAATGTTTGTAAGATGGAGTAATAAATTGTTTGTTTGTCATCACTTCTGAGGCATTTGTTGGCTCCTAGGGGAAAAATTACGAAGCCTCTTCGTCAATATTTCGGGCATTTTCGGTTTTAAACGTCGCACTTCGTGAATACTCGTCGTAAATGCATACTAATGACACTGTTTCGCCGAAATGACAAAATGTCGCTTAGCTTATTTCTACGTTATATCGCCAAATGGCACAAAATATACAAAGATATCAAAGCTGCCTTTGTTTACTGGAGAGGCAGTGTCAATCATGACATTTGTCTGAAATCAAAATGCGTGCGTTATAACGGCACCGTCTATTCTTAGCTGCTTTACTTCGTTGCATTTCCTTAGTTAATGTTTGTAAGATGCAAAAATTAATTGTTCGTTTGTCATAACTTATGAGACATTTGTTGGCTCCGAGGAAAAAAATTACGGAGCCTCTTCGTCAATATTTCGGGCATTTTCCGTTTTAGCCGTCGTACTTCTTGAATACTCTTCGTAAATGCATACTACTGACTTATTTCCATGTTATATCGCCAAAGGGCACAAAATATACAACTTAGTTGGATAAACATATCCTATAGTACAAAATAAAAGTAGTACTTTGGAGACAAAGTGCAGGATTTCAAGGATTGAAGTGGATTAAGATTTAGCTTGATATAAAAGTTGAATTAGTTTGCTGGAGAGGCAGTGTCAATCGTGACATTTATCTGAAATCAAAATGCGTTTGTTATAACGGCTCTGTCTATTTGAGCTGCTTTACTTCGTTGCATTTGCTTAGCTAATACTTGTAAGATGGAAAAAATAAATTGTTTGTTTGTCATAAGTTGAGACATTTGTTGGCTCCTTCGTCAATTTTTCGGGAATTTTCTCTTTTAGCCGTGGAAATTCGTGAATACTCTTCGTACATGCATAGTAATGACACTGTCCCGCCGAAATGGCAAAATGTCGCTTAACTATTTCCACGTTATATCGCCAAATGGCACAAAATATACAACTTAATTGGATAAAAGGATCCTATAGTACAAAACAAAAGTAGTCTTTTAGAGATAAAGCGTAGGATTGTAAGGATTGAATTGGATTACAGTTTAGCTTGATATCAAAGTTGCCTTTGTTTGCAGGAGAGGCATTGTCAATCGTGACATTTATCTGAAATCAAAATGTGTGCGTTATAACGGCTCAGTCTATGTCGAGCCGCTTTACTTAGTTGCATTTGGTTAGCTAATGTTTGTAAGATGGAAAAATTAACTGTTTGTTTGTCATAACTTCTGAGACATTTGTTTGCTGCTAGGAGAAAAATTACGGAGTCTCTTCGTCAATATTTCGGGCCTTTTCGGTTTTAGCCGTCGCACTTCATGAATACGCTTTGTAAATGCATAGTAATGACACTGTCCCGCCGAAATGGAAAAATGTCGCTTAACTTATTTCCACGTTGTATCGCCAAATGGCACAAAATATACAACTTAGTTGGATAAAAAGATCCTATAGTACAAACCAAAAGTAGTAGTTTGGAGATAAAGCGCAGGATTGCAAGGATTGAACTGGATTACAGTTTAGCTTCATATCAAAGCTGCCTTTGTTTGCTGGAGAGGCAGTGTCAATCGTGACATTTATCTGAAATCAAAATGCGTGCGTTATCACGGCTCAGTCTATTTTTAGCTGCTCTAATTCGTTGCATTTCCTTAGTTAATGTTTGTAAGATGCAAAAATTAATTGTTCGTTTGTCATAACGTATGGGACATTTGTTGGCTCCGGGGAGAAAAATTACGGAGCCTCTTCGTCAATATTTCGGGCATTTTCCGTTTTAGCCGTCGTACTTCTTGAATACTCTTCGTAAATGCATACTACTGACTTATTTCCATGTTATATCCCCAAAGGGCACAAAATATAACAATATATTAATCCACTTCAATCCTTGCAATCCTGCGCTTTGTCTCCAAAGTACTACTTTTATTTTGTACTATAGGATATCTTTATCCAACCAACTTCTATATTTTGTGCCCTTTGGCGATATAACGTGGATAAATAACGTAAGCGACATTTTGTCATTTCGGCGGAACAGTGTCAATAGTATGCATTTACGAAGAGTATTCAAGAGGTACGACGGTTAAAACCGAAAATGCCCGAAATATTGACGAAGAGGCTCCGTAATTTTTCTCCTAGGAGCCAACAAATGTCTCATAAGTTAGGACAAACAAACAATTGATTTTTCCATCTTACAAACAATAACTACGCAAATGCAACGAAGTTAACCAGCTAAAAATAGTTTGAGACGTTATTACGCACGCATTTTGGTTTCAGATAAATGTCACGATTGACACTGCCTCTCCTGCAAACAAAGGCAACTTTGATTTCCAGCTTAACTGTAATCCACTTAAATCATTGCAATCCTGCGCTTTATCTTCAAACTACTACTTTTGGTTTGTATTATAGGATCCTTTTATCCAACCAAGTTTTATATTTTGTGTCATTTGGCGATATAAAGTGGAAATAAGCAAAACCACAATTTGCCATTTCGGCGAGACATTATCATCAATATGCATGTACGAAGAGTATTCACAAATTGCCACGGCTAAAACAGAAAATTCTACAAAAATTGACGAACAGCCTCCGTAAATTTGCTCCTAGGAGCACACAAATGTCTGAACTTATGACAAACAAACAATTTATTTTTTCCATCTTACAAGTATTAGCTAAGCAAATGCAACGAAGTAAAGCAGCTGAAATAGACAGAGCCGTTATCACAAATGCATTTTGATTTCAGATAAATGTCACGATTGACACTGCCTCTACAGCAAACTAATTCAACTTTTATATCAAGCTAAATCTTAATCCACTTCAATCCTTGCAATCCTGCGCTTTGTCTCCAAAGTACTACTTTTATTTTGTACTATAGGATATCTTTATCCAACCAACTTGTATATTTTGTGCCCTTTGGCGATATAACGTGGATAAATAAGGTAAGCGACATTTTGTCATTTCGGCAAAACAGTGTGATTAGTATGCATTTACGAAGAGTATTCACGAAGTGCGAGGGCGAAAAAGCGAAAAGGCCCGAAATATTTACGAAGAGGATCCGTAATGTTTCTCCTAGGAGCCAACTAATGACAAACAAGCAATTTATTTTTTTATCTTACAAACATTTACTAAGCAAATGGAACGAAGTAAAGCAGCTCAAAATAGACCGAGCCGTTATAACGCACGCATTTTGGTTTCAGATAAATGTCACTATTGACAATGCCTCTCCTGCAAACAAAGGCAACTTTGATATCAAGCTAATCTGTAATTCACTTCAATCCTTACAATCCTGTGCTTTATCTCCAAACTACTACTTTTGGTTTGTAGTATAGGATCCTTTTATCCAACCAAGTTTGATATTTTGTACCATTTGGCGGTATAAAGTGGAAATAAGCGAAGCCATAATTTGCCATTTCGGCGAGACATTATTGTCAATATGCTTTTACGAGGAGTATTCACGAAGTGCACCGGCTAAGACCGAAAATGCCCGAAATATTGACGAAGAAGCGCCGAAATTTTTCTCCTCGGAGCCAACAAATGTCTCATAAGTTATGACAAACGAACAATTAATTTTTGCATCTTACAAACATTAACTAAGGAAATGCAACGAAGTAAAGCAGCTAAAAATAGACGGTGCTGTTATAACGCACGCATTTTGATTTCAGACAAATGTCATGATTGACACTGCCTCTCCAGCAAACAAAGGCAGCTTTGATATCAAGCTAAACTGTAATCCACTTCAATCCTTGCCATCCTGTTCTTTATCTCCAAACTACTACTTTTGGTTTGTACTATAGGATCTTTTTATCCAACTAAGTTGTATATTTTGTGCCATTTGGCGATATAAAGTGGAAATAAGCGAAGCCACGATTTGCCATTTCGGCGAGATATTATCATCAATATGCTTTTACGAGGAGTATTCACGAAGTGCGACGGCTAAGACCGAAAATGCCCGAAATATCGACGAAGCTCCGTAATTTTTCTCCTCGGAGCCAACAAATGTCTCATAAGTTATGACAAACGAACAATTAATTTTTGCATCTTACAAACATTAACTACGCAAATTCAACGAAGTAAAGCAGCTAAAAATACTTTGAGCAGTTGTAACGCACGCATTTTGGTTTCAGATAATTGTCACGATTGACACTGCCTCTCCAGCAAACAAAGGCAACTTTGATTTCCAGCTAAACTGTAATCCATTTCAATCCTTGCAATCCTGCGCTTTATCTCCAAACTATTACTTTTGGTTTGTACTATAGGATCTTTTTATCCAACCAAGGTTTATATTTTGTACCATTTGGCGATATAAAGTGGAAATAAGCGAAGCCACAATTTGCCATTTCGGCGAGACATTATCATCAATATGCTTTTACGAGGAGTATTCACGAAGTGCGACGGCTAAGACCGAAAATGCCCGAAATATCGACGAAGCTTTCAGATAAATGTCACGATTGACAATGCCTCTCCTGCAAACAAAGGCAGCTTTGATATGAAGCTAAACTGTAATCCACTTCAATCCTTGCAATCTTGCGCTTTATCTCCAAACTACTACTTTTGGTTTGTACTATAGGATCCTTTTATCCAACTAAGTTGTATATTTTGTGCCATTTGGCGATATAACGCGGAAAAAAGCTTAGCGACATTTTGCCATTTCGGTGGGACAGTCTCATCAGTAATCATTTACGAAAATGCTCGAAATATTTACGAAGACGCTCCGTAATTTTTCTCCTAGGAGCCAACAAATGACTCATAAGTTATGACAAACAAACCTTTTAGCTTTCTATCTTACAAACATTGATTAAGCAAATGGAACGAAGTTAAGCAGCTAAAAATGGTTTGAGCCGTTATAACGCACGCATTTTGATTTCAGATAAATGTCACGATTGACACTGCCTCTACAGAAAACAAAGACAACTTTTCTATCAACCTAAATCTTAATCCACTTCAATCCTTGGAATCTTGCGCTTTGTCTCCAAACTACTACTTTTATTTTGTGCTATAGGATCTTTTTATCCAACTAAGTTGTTTATTTTGTGCCATTTGGCGATATAACGTGGAAATAAGTTAAACGACATTTTGCCATTTCGGCGGGACAGTGTCATGACTATGCATTTACGAAGAGTATTCACGACGTGCCACGGCTAAAACCGAAAATGCCCGAAGAGACGCCGCAATTTTTCTCCTGGGAGCCAACAAATGTCTCATAAGTTATGATAAACAAACAATTCACTTTTCCATCTTTCAAACATTAGCTAAGCAAATACAACGAAGTAAAGCAGCTAAAAATAGACTGAGCCGTTATAACGCACGCATTTTGATTTCAGATAAATGTCACGATTGACACTGCCTTTCCAGCAAACAAAGGCAACTTTAATATCAAGCTAAACTGTAATCTACTTTAATCCTTGGAATCTTGCGCTTTGTCTCCAAACTACTACTTTTATTTTGTGCTATAGGATCTTTTTATCCAACTAAGTTGTTTATTTTGTGCCATTTGGCGTTATAACGTGGAAATAAGCTAAACGACATTTTGCCATTTCGGCGGGACAGTGTCATCAGTATGCATTTACGAAGAGTATTCACGAAGTGCGACGGCTAAAACCGAAAATGCCCGAAATATTGACGAACAGGCTCCGTAATTTTTCTCCTAGGAGCCAACAAATGTCACATATGTTATGACAAACAAACAATATATTTTTCCATCTTACAAACATTAACTAAGCAAATACAACTAAGTAAAGCAGCACAAAATAGAGAGAGCCGTTATAACGCACGCATTTTGATTTCAGATAAATGTCACGATTGACACTCCAGCAAACAAAGGCAACTTTGATTTCAAGATAAACGGTAATCCACTTCAATCCTTTCAATCCTGTGCTTCATCTTCAAACTACTACTTTTGTTTTGAACTATAGGATCTTTTTATCCAACGAAGTTGTATATTTTAAAATCTCACTTTTCCGCACACCACATCTGAAAATCGTCTTACTGCTCTCAAATCTACGCCAAATCGGGGAAACATCGCGATTTCCATGAAAAGTGCGTGTGGAGCAAATTTTTGCAGAATCTCACTTTTCCTCACACCAGATCTCAAAATCGTCGTACTGGCCTCAAATCATCGACAAAAAGCGAAAACAGTGGCATTTCTAACAAAAGTGCACAAAACGTACGTTTGGGTCGTGCGGAGCAAGTTTTGGCTGAATCTAACTTGAGAGCACACCAGATCTGAAAATCGTCGTATTGGCCTCAAATCATCGCCAAAATGTGAAAACAGTGCACAAAACGCACGTTTGGGGACGCGAGGAGCACGTTTTGGCAAAATCTCACTTTTGAGCTCATCAGACCTCGAAATCGTCGAACTGGCCTCAAATCATCTCCAAGAGAAAACACTGGCATTTCCATGAAAAGTGCACAAATCCAACCTTTGGTTCCGTGCGGAGCAAGTTTTGGCTAAATCTCACTTTTGAGCACACCAGATCTCAAAATCGTCGTATTCGCCTCAAATCATTGCCAAAAAGTGAAAACAGTGCCATTTCTATGAAAAATGCACAAAACGCACGTTTGAAGCCGTGCTGAGCCTATATTGGCAAAATCTCACTTTTGAGCTCATCAGATCTCGAAATCGTCGTAATGGCCTCAAATCGTCACCAAGCGAAAACAGTGGCATTTCCATGAAAAGTGCATAAATCCCACGTTTGTTGCCGTGCGGAGAAAGTTTTGGCTAAATGTCACTTTTGAGCACACCAGCTCTGAAAATCGTCGTTCTGGCCTCAAATCACCACCAAATCTGGAAAACAGTGGCATTTCTATGAAAAGTGCACAAAACGCACGTTTGGGGCCGTGCGGAGCAGGTTTTGGCAAAATCTCACTTTTGAGCACGCCAGATCTCAAAATCAAATCATCGCCAAAAAAGAAAAAACAGTTTTTATTATCATTATTATTTTTCTTGTTTTACTTTAATTACAAAGAACTACTTAAAAAGAAAAAAATTACAATATTTTAAACAACCGCCATAACAGACATACTTACAATTGTCAAGATTTCACAGATTATATACATTACAGCCAAAAACAGCCGCGCAATTGCTGAATGAGGCTTGTATTAATGCTTAATTAGGTTGATAAGAGAGAAATTGACAGTTATTTACGGTACACCCTAAGATAAAACAAGAAGACACACGAACATACACACAAAAGCATATACACGAACTTAATTAAAGGGGGTAAATGTCTTTTGGCCATTTCTCATAAAAGATTTCTTGTTTATTATTCTTAATAGAAATATATTTTTTAACTTGGTATTTAATTCTTACTTTAAATTTGAAACCTTCGATGTTTGGAAGTACCTGTTTCTTTCTGCAATCCCATAAATACAATTTACCAATTAATATCAGATAATTTAACACTGGACATTTTGACATCGTTATTCCAATTATAACCTCTCGTAAACGCAACCCGTGAAATTCCTTTGTTATTGTTAAATAATACTGTTCAACATTTTTCCACAACATATGTGAATGTCGACAGTAAAAGAGAAAGTGACATAATGTTTCCTGTTCAGTCTTGTTCAGTCGAAAATTGATCGAATAGTCTCACCAATACAGCCATCTTCAACATAACCTGTTTGATTATGATGTATGATATTCGGTAAAACTTTCTTTAATCTTAAAGCAATCACTTTTGAAATTATTTTTGCATCCACATTAATAAGAGAGATTGGCCTCCAATTTTCAATGAGAGTTCGATCTTTATGTTGCTTTTCTATAAGAGTTATAATTGCTTTTCTTTGAGAGCTAGACATTTCGCCGTGGTTGAAACACTCCCTCACACTTTCCATAACTGGATCACAAATTAATTCCCAGCAACTTTTGTAAACTTCTATTGGTATTCGATCATTACCAAGGGATTTGTTACTCTCAAAACTGTTAAGAATGGCTGTAATTTCTTCAACAAATATTTCTTCTTCACAAGATTGTTTTTGCTCTTCTGATAATCTTGGCATATTCAAATTATTTAAAAATTCGTTTGCATTTTCTTTATCCTCATCTGTTACGTTTGATTGGTACAAGCTATGGTAAAAACGTTTTTTGGTCGTTCAGTATCCCAAAAGGATCACATGTAATGGCACCACTTATTAATAGTTTTCTTATATGTTTTTTGACGTGATTACGCTTCTCTAAATTTAGAAAATATTTTGTACTTCTCTCGCCATGCTCGTGTCATCGTGCCCTTGCGCGAATAATTACACCCCTTGTTTCTTCCTCCTAATAACTTTATAGAGTTTCTTTTGCTTCATTTAGAGTATTTGGGTTAGAGTCGGAAGGGTCCTGTTCCAATTTTTTAGTTGCTTCATCGTATACTTGTAAGTTTTTTTCCATTGCAGATAGTTCTTTGGCTTTCTTTTTCGAGAACAAAATAGCATGGTTCCGAATATTATACTTAATCCAATCCCCGATACACCTTTTGTCTGATAAATTCTCGCTTCCTGTTGTATTTACAAAATCCTGTAAGTTGTTTGATATCAAGCCAGTAATCTAAACGACAGAAAATCGGTGGAGATTTTTGGCTCCAAGTGTAACTTCTAGATTGTGGATTTTTAACTCTCCAAACGTCGACAAGGTCCACTTTATTTTGTAAACATTCAATATTGTCTATAACCATTTTTCTAGGTGCCACAACGCCACCTTTCTTATCTCAAAATCGTCGTACTGACCTCAAATCATCGCTAGAAACCAAAAACAGTGCATTTCTATGAAAAATGCACAAAACGCACGTTTGGGGCCGTGCGGAGCAAGTTTTGGCAAAACCTCACTTTCGAGCACACCAGATCTCAAAATCGTCGTACTGACCTCAAATCTTCGCCAAAAAGAGAAAACAGTGCATTTCTATGAAAAGTGGACAAAATGCACGTTTTGGGCCGTGCGGAGCACGTTTTGGCAAAATCTCACTTTTGAGCACACCAGATCTCAAAATCGTCGTACTGACCTTAAATCATCGCCAAAAACCGAAAACAGTGAATTCCTATGAAAAATGCACAAAACGTACGTTTCGGGCCGTGTGGAGCAAGTTTTTGCAAAATCTCACTTTTGAACGCACTGGATCTCAAAATCTTCATACTCGCCTCAACCCATCGCCAAAAAGCAAAAACAGTGCTTTTCTATGAAAAATGCACAAAACGCACGTTTGAGGCCGTGCGGAGGAAGTTTTGGCAAAACCTCACTTTTGAGCACACCGGATGTCAAAATCGTGGTACTAGCCTCAAATCATCGCCAAAAAGCGAAAACAGTGCATTTATATGAAAAATGCACAAAACGTACGTTTCGGGCCGTGCGGAGCAAGTTTTAGAGAACATACCAAGACATGAAATGAAGATAGTGATGGGAGACTTGAATGCTAAAGTTGGAAATGATAACACCAACTACGAGAGAGCCATGGGAGTAGTCTATCCCGGATGCCTAGACCAATTTTATTCATATATGCAGCAGCCCTGAGTTAATGAGGTTGGCTCTGTACAAACCGGTTTTGAATGGTTAGGTTAGGAGATAATGACATGCAAGCCGTATAGGTACGGGAGGGGATTAATGAGATGCAGACCGTGTAAGTGAGGTCATTATGGATGCATGAATTGAAAGGGAGTACACTTATATTTTATTGAATATTAATAAAGTGTTTAAGAGAGAAGTGTATGGTGCGATGTAGTGTTACGTGTCCGCCCAACCATCCGGGTGGTGGTTTCAATTTAAAGGCAAAAAAGAACAAAGGACGGGGGGATGAACCAATGAGAATCCACTGACGTCATGGTCAAACCGGTTCATACCAGTTTGTCAAGAGATAAAGTATTCAAAATGGCCACTCTCTAGAAAAACGAGTCAAACCGGTTTTGTTCACCCTTATTAAGTTTTCAAAATGGCACTCTGAACGATGTTTCCACAAAATGAATACAACACAATGTTTGATGTTGTAAAAAAATTATTTTATTGAGAAAACAAAAACAATGATTACAATCAGTTCTGCTTTGTTACAAAGAGTGTGATGTTTATGTTTATTTTACAAACCATCTGCAATTAATTGTCCAAGATCTCTTTGACATTTTGATTTATCTATTCTGCTAAATTGTCTCTGAAGTGTAGGTAGTTTGATCTTGTCTTGATTTTTAATGACCACGTTCGCTACAGTTGAAAGCACTGTTTGTTTTGTTCACTTAAAAGGAAACACGAAATGTGTCCTTGCAATGCGCTTGGCTTAAACACTAAATAACCGTAAGCGGTTCTTTTAAAGAAAAAGGTAACCAAAATTCAATTTGTGAGTGCATTTACTTTGCTAATAAACAAAATATAAACTCAAGCATGGCACACGCTTAAGTCAAGCAACACGAGCGAAGTCAAATAATCGAGTTTAGCGCGCTGCATTCCTTAGCGCG
Organism: Cladopsammia gracilis; assembly: GCA_022457155.1. Taxonomy (NCBI): domain Eukaryota; kingdom Metazoa; phylum Cnidaria; class Anthozoa; order Scleractinia; family Dendrophylliidae; genus Cladopsammia; species Cladopsammia gracilis. The sequence goes on along the minus strand of JAJGOT010000891.1, from coordinate 108,755 downwards.
GTTTTTCTTTGACCAAGCGATTTGACGCTACTCAAATTGAGCGAATTTCTGGTCAAAACAAATAGAGACTTTGTGTTTAACTTGCAACCTAACAGAAAATACCTTACGCTTACCTTACGAGCGAAGCTAATCGAGTTGAGCGCCGTGGCTGCCTTACTTTAAGCGGGGTTTTTTCTTTGACCAAGCGATAAAAATTTACTTACGAGTCAAAACGAATGGCGATTTGGAATTTAACTCACAATCCAACTGCATTACAGATACAATGTAAGAAATACTTTTCTCTTTAGTTAAACAAGAAGGAATACTTAATTACAGAGAAACGTAGCGCACTGCAATTCGTAGCGAGGGTTTCTTTGACCAGTAAATAGAAACAAAACTCCAAAACTCAACTGGACAAGGCGGCAGCGCTCAGCTTTAACCGATTGTTTTAGTTGTTCGATACTTCGATTAATATCACATTAACGAACATTTCTTTCAAGCATTTGCATTCAAGTGTGTTCTTGAATATAAATGACTTAAATCTTTTGAAGAAACACTCTTAAGAAACAATAAATGTAATTACCTTTTGTTAACACTCACTCAACCGCGAGCGTAGCGTAATTCAAACTTGAACGTACTGTAATATTAATTGAAGAAACTGATCACATCAAAAGAAAAATACGGTGAAAATCTTTTCAGCAACTGACACTTTAAAGTAATGTTTGCTTTTCAAACGCGAAAATACGCTTATCTAGAAAGCAAAATGCCGCATAAACTTTTCTTTAAACTTACTGAATGTCAAACCGAAAATATTAGAGAATCTACTATGCTAATGTTTAGTTGAAAACACAATTAAACTTGCGCTGAGTTGTTTAGCAATTGTTTTAGTACTTCGAATCATAGTGAGCGTTAAAGACTTTAAAATTCAAGTCGGAACGAATAGAGATTTTAAATTTAACTCGCAATCTACTGATACACAGAAATACCTTACGTTTAAATCAAACAATGAGCGAAGCTATTCGATCAAATAAAGCGCTCGTATAGTGCGAAAGTGCTCCGGCAATATCGCCTTTAATATAAATTCACAAGATCTAACGAAACGTTTCTGTCATTTGAATTTAAGTTATAAAAACACAATTCAATGAACTTAAACAAATTTTTGTTTGAGCAAAGTGGATACGTAAGCGTCGCTTCAAAACATAGCGAAAGCATGTTCGCATGGAATGAAAAAATATAACTTAGTGATATTTCACGTAGCAAAACCTAGCGAGCGCTCTGTGTATTTGTGGAACTTCTTTCTTAAACACAAGAAAGACAAGTTAACCAATGAAGTTGAGAGCCTTTGTTACCAATTACCAACTTCGATCGTGACTTAGATGCAGAGGAAACTTTTTAGGAAACGCCAGGAAAGTACAACAAATCTTTTTTGGTTTCACAGTGAGACATTTTCTTAAGAAACTGATTGATCATAACAACATCAACATTAGTAATTGAGCGAACGCGAAAATGTTCTTTTATTAATAAGTTTTAATATGCACTGAAATAAAGTTAGCGGATATCTCGATTTGACAACGACCAATACGGCGATTTTCAGGTCTCAACACAAATGAAACTAAAACAATCCATTCAGACCATTCATCATACGAAAAGTCTACTTTCGAACTAAAAGCCTTTTCTGCGGTATGATTATTAGAAAATCAAAAAAAAAAAACAAAAAACAAAATTGCATGTCCAAACGAATAACAACAAACTAACAGTGTACTTGCTTTATAATTTATCAACATACACATCACAAGTTTACCTTACGAGAAAGAAAAGTAACTGGGCTGCGATTCTTTTAAACGGTATAACGAATTAAGGGTCAATTAATGATAACAGTTTAGGAACGAATTAACAATACTTTTCTAAAAGTCAAGGATTGTTTGGATGCGCAGCGCTATTCGCATACTAAAGAGAGAAACGACACGAGTTCAAATTACTCTTTTTAATTACAATTAAGTTGTCTCAAAGGTAATTGAACTACATTCACTTGTATTTATTTGCATACTGTCGAAAACATGAGATTGTAATAAGACATCATGTAATGTTTGTGTTAACATATGTGATTTTGTCCGTTTTACCCTATGACACTAAATGTTTGCGGGTTCTAATTTTTGTGATGCGTTTCTGCCAATTATGGCTACAGCCAGTAACCATGCAGTACTTGGTACGAGTAACATCGTTTTTCACTGATCATTTTATTGGACAGAAGAGTCTAGTGCACCTCAAAGAAAAACCCACTGAAATTATGTTTTACAGAGAGACTCTTATTTTCTTAGCGACTGAATGGACTAAGCGTTCGTCATTTAAAAGTTACTGAAACGATAATCGAACGATAAACAATAGATTAAAGTCATTCGGGGATTCAAGAGCAATTTAGACCGACCCCTTGGAGTACCTCATTGTAACTCAAAGTCACTCAGAGCATTTGGAGTGAGTGAGAAACTCGTAGCACTTGAGCGAGCAACTAAGAGCATTTGAGTGAGCAACTCGGAGCAGTTGAGTGCCCGGCCAACTTAGAACAACACAGAGTAACACAGAACAACTCAGAGCAACTCAGAGTATTAACTCGGAGCAACTCAGAGCAACTCAGAACAATTCGGAACAACTCAGAGTATTAACTCAGAGCAACTCAGAGTATTAACTCAGAGCAACTCAGAGCAACTCAGAGCAACTCAGAGCAACTCGGTGCAACTCGGAGTATTAACTCAGAGCAACTCAGAACAACTCGGAGCAACTCGGAGTATTAACTCAGAGCAACTCAGAGCAACTTAGAGCAACTCGGAGCAACTCGGAGCAACTCGGAGTATTAACTCAAAGCAACTCAGAGCAACTCGGAGCAACTCAGAGCAACTCAGAGAAACTCGGAGCAACTCAGAGCAACTCGGAGCAACTCAGAGTATTAACTCAGAGCAACTTACGCGATCGTGTTATAGGGTCGATAACAGATGCTTCTTGTCGATCTGTGTCTAGTCAGTTTGACATAAGGCCAATCACAACAGAGGTCAAAAACTACAATACTTAATATTTAAAGAATGTCATTTATTATTGACAATTGCAAAATAATACATTACAGAAAATCCACTCGTATTCTAATTCATTTTCCAAGGAATTGATCACGGTGTATAAAAACTATCGTAATATTTTCTCTTTCTTGCTGTGTAAGTCAAGTCTTCATCTTCATTCGACGTTTCTTTCGGCAGGTCCTCCTGGTCAAACAGTCTGTTCAATAAATATTTTCGTGTATTGACTGCTGCTTCAGCGGCCTCCGCATAATCCATGTCATCATCTTGCATAAAGCTATGCAATGTTTTCATGACCTTTTTATGCAGTGGGTCAGTTCTAAGATCACGATACCACTTTAGATAGTGCAGATACAACCCTCGTAGCCTCTTTCTGTAAACAGGGAGTAAAAGATTGGATGCTTGAACCTCCGCAACGTCTTGTGGCAAACCGTGTTCAAACGTCTTTGAATCTCAGTCCTTGTAACGCCTTGTCCAATTGTTGGATGTCCTGATCCAAACAAAAGGTTCTTTGAAAGAGATCTCTTAGCTCTTGCTTAATATTTTCTCCAATGTAACGGGGACCAATTATGGCACTGGATTTATGTAGGGTTGGATAACCATGTAGCGGTTGAAATCCAAATTCTTTTACCCAACGACCTTCACCATTCCAGCGAAAGAAAAAGGGTTGGTACCACTTCTTACTAGGAATGTCGTAGACATATACCTCTTTGTTTAAATCCAATGCCAATTGGACAGACCATCCCGTTCCACCTTTAACTTGATTTTTTTCTGCATTCAACTCGCCAAATGCATACACGATGCGAACATCCTTGACAATAAAAAGTTTCTTTGAAAAAGTTCTCGCGCGTAACTGTTCTCTGTCATGTTGAATCGTCTATCGAGTGATTTGCAGGCATGATATAAATAAGAGTTCGCTTGGATCAACGTTTCTCTCGGTAACGGTGAGATAGTTTTGGCCCTGAGATGACGTGGCCCTATCTTGACCTCTACTTGAAAACCATACTTTCGACCCAATTCTTCCGCCAAAAGATCTAATCCACCGCAACCACCAGTGTGTAACACATAGCCTGTTCCGATGGGACAGTCCATGGGTTCTTCCCCCATCTTTGGTGAAAATAAAATGAAACAACACACTCTATTTATCTAAACTAAGAACCAATCAGAAGATTGTGCAAACCAGTTTGACCGAGTCATCTTACCACAAGACAGTTAGAGAACCGGATTTAATCACATACTTATCCTGTTATTTTAACAAAAACCAGTTTGACCGCGTCCTATTATCTTTTTTTATCATTGCTTGGTCAGATTTTGTAATGAAACGTGATTGGTTCACGTAGAACACATAACAAGTGAAGCGACTCTCAATTTGTGGATTCAGGGGAAAGATGGAACAGTCCAAAGTTGATCACGCTACGAAGAGAAAGCCCACTCGTCCAGCCAAGGTTCCGTCAGGAACCAAACCTAAAAAGAGAAAAACAGACAAACATATCGTGAACTTTGGTGACACTATTCATACTGTCTGTGAAGGCAAATGTGAAGGAGTCCACTTCAATGAGGATGACGATCCCAACTTTATAGAGATAGAAAAGCAGGGTCTTGATTATATAGTACCTTTCAAACTTGATAACAGCTTGGAAAAAACAGATATCGAAGTCCTCGAAACAGGAGAGATTGTGACTCAAGAAGAAGAACAAGCTGTAGACGATTTATTGCGCGAGCTGAGGTTCATGAATCAAGCCACCCAGACAGATCCTCTTCACCCATTTGAAATGCAACCAGGAGAATTCCATCCTGTGGTGTCTCAAATTGATAGTAAATGCCTTACACCCAAGCAAAGAGAGCAATGTCTTGACAAGGAACTGAAAACAAGAAATGCTGAACAAGCGACCAAACCCCTCACACTGCATCCGTTTCCACCTCGTTGGAACCCAAATTTCTTCAATGGGAGTTGAGAAGAAAACATTCAGAAAAGACATTCCAAAACCGTGGAGCAGCCTGATTCCATTAAATTTGACCGTCCAGGAGAATACTCCAAGTCTGGCAGGCAATACGTCGTCATCGACCCCAACAATATCATCATAACCCCTTCTCAGTTGAAAGGGCATGTTTATGATGATGCGATGGTACGCAGTTGGTTGAAAGACCATCCTGATGAAGCCACCTTCAAACCTGGCTGGGTGAACTTTTGAACAGTATTGACCCATCCGTTGCTTGTTAATAGCTTTCTTGCATTTTTATTATAAATGTTTGTAAACATTAATTATTAAAAATGTTTGACATACCTTGCATCCTGTGTGATAATATGTAGAAATGTGTACGATGGGAATTGATCTTTTATTTTTATTTTGTGGAGACATCTCTAAGCACAACGTTGATTTCCGGAAAACGTTTACTGTCCTGTATCAAGACCATTTCGTATAAAATTAATCTCGTTAAATCGTTAATGTATAGTTGTAACTATAGGAAATCTATCAGATCAGTAAATAAGATAGTGGCAGCTATACGTTTGAAAGCTTTTGTCTATGTATTTTTTGGGACGAGTTGCACAGGTTTTACTTGTTTGGTATAAGGTTTCACAATTTTTATTTTAGGCTAAGGTAAAGTACAATTGACCTCTTTTGTAACAAAGGGATATACTAAATTGACAAAAGCCCCTTTGAGTGACTCAGCTGTATAAATGAGCAAGGCGATCTGTCTGTACTCATTTTACAACAAGTCAACATCGAGTAACCATCGTGGATCAGTATGCATTCTTGTCAATTCTGTGAAAGAGTATTTAGCCGAAAATACAACAGAGATAGGCATGAGAAGCAATGTTGTAATAAACGTTCAGAGCAACAACAAGAAGAGATGACCAGTCAGTATAGAATGGGAGAGAATTCACCAGATACTTGTTATGATGAAAACCCATTTGAGGAATATGAAAAGGCAATGCGTCGAATGGAGAAAGAAGAAGAAGAAGAAGAAGAAGAAGAAGAAGAAGAGAAAGATGGTGATGATTCTGATGACGATGCTGATGTTGATGGTGATGATGATGATGATGATGATGATGATGATGATGGTGGTGGTGATGATGGTGATGGTGATAATGACGAAGACGAAGACCAGAAAAGCATAGCTAGTGACGCCGAAAATGATGATACTGATCCTTGGGATAAGTTACGTGAGGAAGTTATTAATGATCTTAGCACAACCTGGGAAGAGCAGGTGAAAGAAAACACGATGGAGGGTTTGCCACAAGACGTTGCGGAGGTTCAAGCATCCAATCTTTTACTCCCTGTTTACAGAAAGAGGCTACGAGGGTTGTATCTGCACTATCTAAAGTGGTATCGTGATCTTAGAACTGACCCACTGCATAAAAAGGTCATGAAAACATTGCATAGCTTTATGCAAGATGATGACATGGATTATGCGGAGGCCGCTGAAGCAGCAGTCAATACACGAAAATATTTATTGAACAGACTGTTTGACCAGGAGGACCTGCCGAAAGAAACGTCGAATGAAGATGAAGACTTGACTTACACAGCAAGAAAGAGAAAATATTACGATAGTTTTTATACACCGTGATCAATTCCTTGGAAAATGAATTAGAATACGAGTGGATTTTCTGTAATGTATTATTTTGCAATTGTCAATAATAAATGACATTCTTTAAATATTAAGTATTGTAGTTTTTGACCTCTGTTGTGATTGGCCTTATGTCAAACTGACTAGACACAGATCGACAAGAAGCATCTGTTATCGACCCTATAACACGATCGCGTAAGTTGCTCTGAGTTAATACTCTGAGTTGCTCCGAGTTGCTCTGAGTTGCTCCGAGTTTCTCTGAGTTGCTCTGAGTTGCTCCGAGTTGCTCTGAGTTGCTTTGAGTTAATACTCCGAGTTGCTCCGAGTTGCTCCGAGTTGCTCTAAGTTGCTCTGAGTTGCTCTGAGTTAATACTCCGAGTTGCTCCGAGTTGTTCTGAGTTGCTCTGAGTTAATACTCCGAGTTGCACCGAGTTGCTCTGAGTTGCTCTGAGTTGCTCTGAGTTGCTCTGAGTTAATACTCTGAGTTGCTCTGAGTTAATACTCTGAGTTGTTCCGAATTGTTCTGAGTTGCTCTGAGTTGCTCCGAGTTAATACTCTGAGTTGCTCTGAGTTGTTCTGTGTTACTCTGTGTTGTTCTAAGTTGGCCGGGCACTCAACTGCTCCGAGTTGCTCACTCAAATGCTCTTAGTTGCTCGCTCAAGTGCTACGAGTTTCTCACTCACTCCAAATGCTCTGAGTGACTTTGAGTTACAATGAGGTACTCCAAGGGGTCGGTCTAAATTGCTCTTGAATCCCCGAATGACTTTAATCTATTGTTTATCGTTCGATTATCGTTTCAGTAACTTTTAAATGACGAACGCTTAGTCCATTCAGTCGCTAAGAAAATAAGAGTCTCTCTGTAAAACATAATTTCAGTGGGTTTTTCTTTGAGGTGCACTAGACTCTTCTGTCCAATAAAATGATCAGTGAAAAACGATGTTACTCGTACCAAGTACTGCATGGTTACTGGCTGTAGCCATAATTGGCAGAAACGCATCACAAAAATTAGAACCCGCAAACATTTAGTGTCATAGGGTAAAACGGACAAAATCACATATGTTAACACAAACATTACATGATGTCTTATTACAATCTCATGTTTTCGACAGTATGCAAATAAATACAAGTGAATGTAGTTCAATTACCTTTGAGACAACTTAATTGTAATTAAAAAGAGTAATTTGAACTCGTGTCGTTTCTCTCTTTAGTATGCGAATAGCGCTGCGCATCCAAACAATCCTTGACTTTTAGAAAAGTATTGTTAATTCGTTCCTAAACTGTTATCATTAATTGACCCTTAATTCGTTATACCGTTTAAAAGAATCGCAGCCCAGTTACTTTTCTTTCTCGTAAGGTAAACTTGTGATGTGTATGTTGATAAATTATAAAGCAAGTACACTGTTAGTTTGTTGTTATTCGTTTGGACATGCAATTTTGTTTTTTGTTTTTTTTTTTGATTTTCTAATAATCATACCGCAGAAAAGGCTTTTAGTTCGAAAGTAGACTTTTCGTATGATGAATGGTCTGAATGGATTGTTTTAGTTTCATTTGTGTTGAGACCTGAAAATCGCCGTATTGGTCGTTGTCAAATCGAGATATCCGCTAACTTTATTTCAGTGCATATTAAAACTTATTAATAAAAGAACATTTTCGCGTTCGCTCAATTACTAATGTTGATGTTGTTATGATCAATCAGTTTCTTAAGAAAATGTCTCACTGTGAAACCAAAAAAGATTTGTTGTACTTTCCTGGCGTTTCCTAAAAAGTTTCCTCTGCATCTAAGTCACGATCGAAGTTGGTAATTGGTAACAAAGGCTCTCAACTTCATTGGTTAACTTGTCTTTCTTGTGTTTAAGAAAGAAGTTCCACAAATACACAGAGCGCTCGCTAGGTTTTGCTACGTGAAATATCACTAAGTTATATTTTTTCATTCCATGCGAACATGCTTTCGCTATGTTTTGAAGCGACGCTTACGTATCCACTTTGCTCAAACAAAAATTTGTTTAAGTTCATTGAATTGTGTTTCTATAACTTAAATTCAAATGACAGAAACGTTTCGTTAGATCTTGTGAATTTATATTAAAGGCGATATTGCCGGAGCACTTTCGCACTATACGAGCGCTTTATTTGATCGAATAGCTTCGCTCATTGTTTGATTTAAACGTAAGGTATTTCTGTGTATCAGTAGATTGCGAGTTAAATTTAAAATCTCTATTCGTTCCGACTTGAATTTTAAAGTCTTTAACGCTCACTATGATTCGAAGTACTAAAACAATTGCTAAACAACTCAGCGCAAGTTTAATTGTGTTTTCAACTAAACATTAGCATAGTAGATTCTCTGATATTTTCGGTTTGACATTCAGTAAGTTTAAAGAAAAGTTTATGCGGCATTTTGCTTTCTAGATAAGCGTATTTTCGCGTTTGAAAAGCAAACATTACTTTAAAGTGTCAGTTGCTGAAAAGATTTTCACCGTATTTTTCTTTTGATGTGATCAGTTTCTTCAATTAATATTACAGTACGTTCAAGTTTGAATTACGCTACGCTCGCGGTTGAGTGAGTGTTAACAAAAGGTAATTACATTTATTGTTTCTTAAGAGTGTTTCTTCAAAAGATTTAAGTCATTTATATTCAAGAACACACTTGAATGCAAATGCTTGAAAGAAATGTTCGTTAATGTTATATTAATCGAAGTATCGAACAACTAAAACAATCGGTTAAAGCTGAGCGCTGCCGCCTTGTCCAGTTGAGTTTTGGAGTTTTGTTTCTATTTACTGGTCAAAGAAACCCTCGCTACGAATTGCAGTGCGCTACGTTTCTCTGTAATTAAGTATTCCTTCTTGTTTAACTAAAGAGAAAAGTATTTCTTACATTGTATCTGTAATGCAGTTGGATTGTGAGTTAAATTCCAAATCGCCATTCGTTTTGACTCGTAAGTAAATTTTTATCGCTTGGTCAAAGAAAAAACCCCGCTTAAAGTAAGGCAGCCACGGCGCTCAACTCGATTAGCTTCGCTCGTAAGGTAAGCGTAAGGTATTTTCTGTTAGGTTGCAAGTTAAACACAAAGTCTCTATTTGTTTTGACCAGAAATTCGCTCAATTTGAGTAGCGTCAAATCGCTTGGTCAAAGAAAAACCGCGCTAAGGAATGCAGCGCGCTAAACTCGATTATTTGACTTCGCTCGTGTTGCTTGACTTAAGCGTGTGCCATGCTTGAGTTTATATTTTGTTTATTAGCAAAGTAAATGCACTCACAAATTGAATTTTGGTTACCTTTTTCTTTAAAAGAACCGCTTACGGTTATTTAGTGTTTAAGCCAAGCGCATTGCAAGGACACATTTCGTGTTTCCTTTTAAGTGAACAAAACAAACAGTGCTTTCAACTGTAGCGAACGTGGTCATTAAAAATCAAGACAAGATCAAACTACCTACACTTCAGAGACAATTTAGCAGAATAGATAAATCAAAATGTCAAAGAGATCTTGGACAATTAATTGCAGATGGTTTGTAAAATAAACATAAACATCACACTCTTTGTAACAAAGCAGAACTGATTGTAATCATTGTTTTTGTTTTCTCAATAAAATAATTTTTTTACAACATCAAACATTGTGTTGTATTCATTTTGTGGAAACATCGTTCAGAGTGCCATTTTGAAAACTTAGTAAGGGTGAACAAAACCGGTTTGACTCGTTTTTCTAGAGAGTGGCCATTTTGAATACTTTATCTCTTGACAAACTGGTATGAACCGGTTTGACCATGACGTCAGTGGATTCTCATTGGTTCATCCCCCCGTCCTTTGTTCTTTTTTGCCTTTAAATTGAAACCACCACCCGGATGGTTGGGCGGACACGTAACACTACATCGCACCATACACTTCTCTCTTAAACACTTTATTAATATTCAATAAAATATAAGTGTACTCCCTTTCAATTCATGCATCCTTAATGACCTCACTTACACGGTCTGCATCTCATTAATCCCCTCCCGTACCTATACGGCTTGCATGTCATTATCTCCTAACCTAACCATTCAAAACCGGTTTGTACAGAGCCAACCTCATTAACTCAGGGCTGCTGCATATATGAATAAAATTGGTCTAGGCATCCGGGATAGACTACTCATGGGTAAGAAAGGGTGTGGAAGTATGAACAACAATGGAGAGAGACTGCTTGAATGCTGCTGGACATACGATCTTGTCATTGGCGGGACTCTCTTTGCACACCCAGACATCATAAACTTACCTGGTGTTCACCTAACGGCAGAGACAAGAATCAGATCGACCACCTGATGATTAATGGGGTGTGGAGAAGATCGCTGCAAGACGTTAGAGTGAAAAGAGGAGCAGATGTTGGCAGTGATCACCACCTTGTCACTGCAACTCTGAAAGTGAAACTGAGAAAGAATGGACCTGAGAAACCAAGACAACAGCAGTTTGACGTGGAGAAGCTGCGCGACCCTAAAATAAAGAATGCCTTCATCCTTAAGCTGAAGAACAAGTTCCAAGTTTTGGCAGATGCTGAAAACTACACCCAGACAGAGTCGGTTGGAATCGACACCGCGTGGAAGCAAATAAGATCAGCCTATACACAGACCAGTGAAGCTTGCTTAGGAAGAGGACGAAAGAGGAGGAAAGAGTGGATAACAATGGATACCTGGAAAGCCATTGAGAACAGGAGAGCCCTTTAGAAGAGAGTGTTGGAGACCAAGTCAGAGAGGCTCAAAGAGAGGTACAAGCAACAGTACAGGGAAGCTGATCAAACAGTGAAAAGAATGACTAGGGCCAACAAGCGGGCCTACATGGAAGGCCTTGCAAGGGAAGCAGAAGAGGCCGCTGCCAGAGGAGAACAAGGACGAGTGTACAAAATCACTAAGCTCGTCAGCGGCAAGTACCGGGGATCTACAGACGCACCCATCGCCGATAAACAGGGACGGCTACTAACAACAGATGCGGAACAAGAGGCGAGATGGGCAGAACATTTCAGCGAAGTTCTAAACAGACCACCACCAACAGTTACAGCGGATGTACAGGACCCGGCCAAAGACCTGGATGTAAATACAGCACCACCTGAGAAAGAAGAAATTGTGGCAGCCATCAGATCCCTCAAAAACGGAAAGGCCCCTGGTCAAGACAGCCTCAAAGCAGAACTCTTCAAGGCAGACCCAGAGCTTGCAGCGCAAGTTCTTCAGCCACTCTTTACAGCCATCTGGGACGAGAAGCAACTACCAGAAGATTGGACGGAAGGCGTCACAGTAAAGATCCCGAAAAAGGGAGCTCTGAGCAACTGTAACAACTGGAGAGGAATCACCCTCCTGTCTGTTCCAAGCAAGATCCTCGCAAAAATCATCATCAAGCGAATTTCAGACGCGTTGGAGCAGCAACTCCGAAAGGAGCAGGCTGGTTTTCGACCAGGAAGAGGGTACACAGATCAAATATTCACTCTGCGAAACATCATCGAACAGTGCACAGAATTGCAGAGACAGCTGTACATCAACTTTGTCGACTTTGAAAAAGCCTTTGATAGCATCCATCGAGAGAGTCTATGGCGAATTCTGAGGGCATATGGAATACCGCAGGCAATTGTTCTTGTCATCAAAAGCTTCTAAAGCAACTTCTCATGCAGGGTAAGAAGCAGCGAGATCAGCTTCAGCGTGAAGACCGGTGTTATACAAGGCTGTTGTATGTCTGCGATGCTTTTCAACTTGACAATCGACTGGGTGATGAGACAGACAATAGCAGACCAAGCGCGAGGCATCAGATAAACCCTCTTGACACAACTCGAAGACCTGGACTTTGCTGACGGATTTAGCACTCATGTCGCACATCCACAAACACATGCAGGAGAAGACATCCGGTCTACGCACCTCAAATCATCGCCAAAAACCGAAAACAGTGCATTTCTATGAAAAATGCACAAAACGTACGTTTCGGACCGTGCGGAGCAAGTTTTAGCAAAATCTCACTTTTTAGCACACCAGATCTCAAAATCGTCGTACTGACCTCGAATCATTGCCAAAAAGCGAAAATAGTGCATTTCTATGAAAAATGCACAAAACGTACGTTTCGGGCCGTGCGGAGCAAGTTTTGGCAAAATCTGACTTTTTAGCACACCAGATCTCAAAATCGTCGTACTGACCTCAAATCATCGCAAAAAAGCGGTAACAGTGCATTTCTATGAAAAGTGCACAAAAAGCACGTTTGGGGCCGTGGGAGCAAGTTTTGGCAAAATCTCACTTTTTAGCACACCAGATCTCAAAATCGTCGTACTGACCTCAAATCATCGCAAAAAAGCGGTAACAGTGCATTTCTATGAAAAGTGCACAAAACGCAACGTTTGGGGCCGTGCGGTGCAAGTTTTGGCAAAATCTCACTTTTTAGCACACCAGATCTGAAAATCGTCCTACTGACCTCAAATCATTGCCAAAAAGCGAAAACAGTGCATTTCTATGAAAAATGCACAAAACGTACGTTTCGGGCCGTGCGGAGCAAGTTTTAGCAAAATCTCACTTTTTAGCACAACAGATCTCAAAATCGTCGTACTGACCTCAAATCATCGCCAAAAACCGAAAACAGCGCTTTTCTATGAAAAATGCACAAAACGTACGTTTCAGGCCGTGCGGAGCAAGTTTTGTCAAAGTCTCACTTTTGAACACACCGGATCACAAAAACGTGGTACTGGCCTCAAATCATCGCCAAAAAGCGAACACAGTGCATTTCTATGTAAAGTTCACAAAACGCACGTTTGGGGCCGTGCGGAGCAAGTTTTCGCAAAATCTCACTTTTGAACACACCGGATCACAAAAACGTGGTACTGGCCTCAAATCATCGCCAAAAAGCGAACACAGTGCATTTCTATGAAAAGTGCACAAAACGCACGTTTGGGGCCGTGCGGCGCAAGTTTTGGCAAAATCTCACTTTTCAGCACACCAGATATCAAAATCGTCGTACTGACCTCAAATCATTGCCAAAAAGCGAAAACAGTGCATTTCTATGAAAAGTGCACAAAAAATATACGTTTACGGCCGTTCGGAGCAAGTTCTGGCAAAACGTCACTTTTCAGCACACCAGATATCAAAATCGTCGTACTGACCTCAAATCATCGCAAAAAAGCGGTAACAGTGCATTTCTATGAAAAGTGCACAAAACGCACGTTTGAGGCCGTGCGGTGCAAGTTTTGGCAAAATCTCACTTTTTAGCACACCAGATCTCAAAATCGTCCTACTGACCTTAAATCATTGCCAAAAAACGAAAACAGTGCATTTCTATGAAAAATGCACAAAACGTACGTTTCGGGCCGTGCGGAGCAAGTTTTGGCAAAATCTCACTTTTTATCTCACCAGATCTCAAAATCGTCGTACTGACCTCAAATCATTGCCAAAAAGCGAAAACAGTGCATTTCTATGAAAAATGCACAAAACGTACGTTTCGGGCCGCGCGGAGCAAGTTTTGGCAAAATCTCACTTTTTAGCACAACAGATCTCAAAATCGTCGTACTGACCTCAAATCATCGCAAAAAAGCGGTAACAGTGCATTTCTATGAAAAGTGCACAAAACGCACGTTTGGGGCCGTGCGGAGCAAGGTTTGGCAAAATCTCACTTTTGAACACACCGGATCACAAAAACGTGGTACTGGCCTCAAATCATCGCCAAAAAGCGAACACAGTGCATTTCTATGAAAAGTGCACAAAACGCACGTTTGGGGCCGTGCGGAGCAAGTTTTGGCAAAATCTCACCTTTCAGCACACCAGATCTCAAAATCGTCGTACTGACCACAAATCATCGCAAAAAAGCGGTAACAGTGCATTTCTATGAAAAGTGCACAAAACGCACGTTTGGGGCCGTGCGGAGCAAGTTTTAGCAAAATCTCACTTTTTAGCACACCAGATCTCAAAATCGTCGTACTGACCTCGAATCATTGCCAAAAAGCGAAAATAGTGCATTTCTATGAAAAATGCACAAAACGTACGTTTCGGGCCGTGCGGAGCAAGTTTTGGCAAAACGTCACTTTTCAGCACACCAGATCTCAAAATCGTCGTACTGACCTCAAATCATTGCCAAAAACCGAAAACAGTGCATTTCTGTGAAAAATGCACAAAACGTACGTTTCGGGCCGTGCGCAGCAAGTTTTGGGAAAATCTCACTTTTTAGCATACCAGATCTCAAAATCGTCGTACTGACCTCAAATCATCGCAAAAAAGCGGAAACAGTGAATTTCTATGAAGAGTGCACAAAACGAACTTTTTGGGCCGTGTGGAGCACGTTTTGGCAAAATCTCACTTTTGAGCACAGCAGATCTCAAAATCGTCGTACTGACCTCAAATCATCGCCAAAAACCGAAAACAGTGCATTTCTATGAAAAATGCACAAAACGTGCGTTTCAGGCCGTGCGGAGCAAGTTTTGGCAAAATCTCACTTTTGAACACACCGGATCTCAAAATCGTGGTACTGGCCTCAAATCATCGCCAAAAAGCGAACACAGTGCATTTCTATGAAAAGTGCACAAAACGCACGTTTGGGGCCGTGCGGAGCAAGTTTTGGCAAAATCTCACTTTTTAGCACACCAGATCTCAAAATCGTCCTACTGACCTCAAATCATTGCCAGAAAGCGAAAATAGTGCATTTCTATGAAAAATGCACAAAACGTACGTTTCGGGCCGTGCGGAGCAAGTTTTGGCAAAATCTCACTTTTTAGCACACCAGATCTCAAAATCGTCCTACTGACCTCAAATCATTGCCAAAAAGCGAAAACAGTGCATTTCTATGAAAAATGCACAAAACGAACTTTTTGGGCCGTGCGGAGCACGTTTTGGCAAAATCTCACTTTTGAGCACAGCAGATCTCAAAATCGTCGTACTGACCTCAAATCATCGCCAAAAAGCGAAAACAGTGTATTTCTATGAAAAATGCACAAAACGTGCGTTTCAGGCCGTGCGGAGCAAGTTTTTTGAAAATCTCACTTTTTAGCTCACCAGATCTCAAAGTCATCCTGCTGGACTCAAATCATCGCCAAAAAGCGAAAACAGTGTATTTCTATGAAAAATGCACAAAACGTGCGTTTCAGGCCGTGCGGAGCAAGTTTTTTGAAAATCTCACTTTTTAGCTCACCAGATCTCAAAGTCATCCTGCTGGACTCAAATCATTGCCAAAAAGCGAAAACAGTGCATTGCTATGAAAAGTGCACAAAACGCACGTTTTGGCAAAATGTCACTTTTGAACACACCGGATCTCAAAATCGTGGTATTGGCCTCAAATCATCGCCAAAAAGCGAAAACTGCATTTCTATGAAACGTGCACAAAACGCACGTTTGGGGCCGTGAGGAGCAAGTTTTGGCAAAATCTCACTTAGAGCGCACCAGATCTCAAAATCGTCGTACTGGCCTCAAATCATCGACGATCAGTGTACCACGTGGCCATTTCAAATTTTTATGCTATTATTTTAAAATTTTATTCCGAATTCTTAAGTTTAACGTTGTAATTCCAGCATGGATTCCGTAATTTTGAAGTTTTGTTTCCATGATTGTTTTCTGCACTTGAATTCTGTAATTATGTTGCCTCGATTCCATGTTTTTCATCTATATTCTATAATTACATTGCCTCGATTCCATGTCTGTCTTCTGTAATTACGTTGCCCTCAATTCCATGTTTGTCTTCTGTAATTATGTTGCCTCGATTCCATGTTTGTGTTCTGTCTTCTGTAATTCCATGTTTGTGTTCTGTATTCTGTAATTACCTTACCTCGATTCCATGTTTGTCTTCTGTCTTCTGTAATTACGTTGCCTCAATTCCATGTTTGCATGATTAGAGTACCACGTGGCCATTTCAAATTTTTATGCTATTATTCGATGTGTTGTTAGCCTCCTGTATTTCGTCTTTTTCATTCCGTAATTATCTTGCCTCGTTTTCATTTTTGCATTACATATCCCGTCTTTAGCATTCTGTAATTATGTTGCCCCGATTTCATGTTCGTTTTTGACATATATTCCGTCTCTAGCTTTTTTAGCGCCATGGGTAAGAATTTTTGGTATAAACCTATCGATTCGAGAAATTTTGGTTTGTGACGTCAGCGTGCGCCCACCTTCCGCACAGACTCTGGAGGAGGGGGAGGGGCGTACCATAAATCTTTTCTTGGCGGAGGAAATATTGTTTTTAGCATCTTGAAATTTTGAAATGATGTTGCCTCGATTGCATGTCTGATGCAGTTAAGGGGCAATGGCGGGAAAAGGTCACATGATCTAAAAAGGCGGGAAATTTGGGAGATTCATTCATCATCTAGCATCATGGCGGACCTAGTGCAACTGGATTTGGAAGGCAAAAGTGTGGGATTGACACCGATGAATCTTAGCAAAGCAACGATTGCTCGATTTTTTAGGGTGCATGAAGACGGTTTGCACCTAAAAATCGTAAAAAACGGCAAGTGCGAAAATGTATGGCCGCTATCGAACGGGAAGTTTTTAGTGCCAACGGGTACAAAAATGCACATGTGGTCGCGTTTTCCAGCTGAAGATCAAGATTTAGAAGAGGATGATGATTTTCAGGGAACTTTTGGTGCTAGGTATGCACGTTCTTTTCAGTGTTTGCGGTTTATTTTTACTTGTATCGGCACTTTATAAAAATGATAATATTTTACAAGTGCAACTTGATCGCTAGAAAAATTTAAACTTAAGCTTAACTTAAGCTTAATTCACATTTCTCTCTCTTGTTTTAATCATAAGGGCACCCTTGCATCCAATTCCTCGCCCAACAATTAGTGGCCGCAGCGGATTCCTTAGCCCACCAGTAACCAGTGCTGGGTTTGGGAAACGACCTGCCCCTGGTATGTCGTTTATCAAGTCTAAAAAGAAGAAGCAAGCAAACCAAGTTAAGGACTTCACTTTTTCTTCCGTGGACGAAGAAGGACAAATGGTTATGCTCTTTCCGATCTCAATCAACTTAACTGAACTCCTCGAAAGGTTCGGGCACCTGTCGGTCTCAATCGTCTGCAGTGCTATTGAGCAGGAACTTCGAGACCAAGGAGAAGTCGTGAGACTTGTAGTTATGGACGCACGGGGCCAGCCAATCGTGGATTCCTCCCATACAAGAAGCAAGTTCTTATATTTTGTTTATTCATTTTCCTTCCTGCCATCCGTTTAAGTTTTTTCCGGAAAAAGAACCCGTAGGCAATTTCTTACCATTTGCCTATAATGTCTCAGTCAGTTCCAAGCAGCTATGCCCCGGACATTTGTCGAGCATTTGTCAGCAGGATGTGAGTTGTTTACAGGGTGGGACGTTTGTCATCAAAGGTCTACCCGGGGGTGGTGCATTTGTCTTTGTTAAATTTCACATTTTCTACTACTTTAAAAAGGGAAAATATATGGCATTTTAACTGTACCCCGGGGGGGGGGTACCCAACAAAGTTTTGTACGGGGATGCTCCGCCCCAAGGTCCAAACCCTTACCCTTTCACATACCGATTTTGACAGGAAAAGGTACCCCTTTCATATACCTTTCATTGAAAATGGTACCCCTTTCATATAGCCTTTACTTGCCTCTTTTTGATGTATTTTGAAAGGCGCTTTTTATAATTATACTTAAATGGCAGATTTCCCTACCTTTTTTATACTTCAACTTGTGTTTTCCCTACCTTTTCCTATACTTCGTGAAATCCCTACCCTTTCATATACTTCAACCCGTCAAATCCCTACCCTTTCATATACCTCCAGCCTCAAAAAGGTACCCCTTTCGGGCGGAGCATCCCTGTATAGCCCTTTATAGGGAGTACCCCCCCCCCCCGGGAACTGTACATGAACACATGCTTATTTAAAAGAAATATCTGACAATTCAAAACTTCAAGTTTTATTACATTATTATCAACCTTATGGCACAGATTTGCCATGAAGCTTCTTTCAAGAAAACTTTGTGTTTTCATTGTCCCCAGGGTGGGGCAATTGCACACATCTTTTAAGCCCCACAGTGTTTTTTTTTTTGTATGAACCTGCTTGCCCCCCACATTTGCAGCCTTTTGATGGAAAAAAAGACAAATGCCTAACAAATCTCTGATTTAAAAGTTGTATTTCACCAGTTGAATTACATATTTTACTACCCAGAAGAGGAATTTTGGGCATCACAGCGAACATTTAGAGCCATGTCCCAACAGACTTTTCGAAAATGGAAGCCAGGGGTGTGGGCTGCATTGAGTACAGGACTCCACACCCTAGAGGATGAGGTGCCAGAGGAGACATTGGTGGACCACCAAGATCTTTCCTTGGATCCCACTGTAAGTTCATTTTAAAGATGTCTAGTCACAGAAAACTTGATTGTTTCATTACATAATTCATTAAAATAGTACTTCTTCCAAGTCAGCATAAAGAGTTTTACGTAAACTAAAGCCTTCTCAGGTTTACAAATACTAGATGCTATATGGAAAATCTGCATGCTAGTGATAAGAGAAGAGTGTCAGGGCCTTCTCCTTATTTTAGACCAAAACTGAGGGACGCATGGCCAAGGCACCAAGATACCTTGTTTCAGTTAGAGACCAGGCCCTCCCCTTACCTTAAGGTCTGAATTCGCCACTCCTCGAAACAGATATTATACCTGATTTAACTTCACCCGTAATGATTACAGTAAAAAGTTACTGTATATTATGGACGTGAAACAGGTCATTCAAGTACCTTTAGGTTGGATGAAAACAGTTACTGATTTTATTTGTCACTCACTGACTTTTTGAAACAAAAACTGATTTCATAAAGAAGGCTGAAGCTAATTTCGATGCTGAATTTCAACCTGTGAGTTTCTAATCCCTAGGCTCTCTTACATGGGTTTTGGGTGCATTTACTTCAGTACATTCTGTTATGTTTACGCTTAAATTAAAATATCAGTCAACTTTGACTACCACTCAGTGTGATGCACCCACTCACACACCCAGAGGTTCAAAAACCATATTAAAGCCATAACTACTTACTTACAGCTACTACAATAGCTTAAAAATGGTTATCTCGGTAAAAAAAAAAACAAGAAATGCACTCTGATTTTAAGAAAAAGAATATAAAATTTTCTCTGATCATTAGTTTTTAAGATACACCCCTAATAACTGACTTTTTGTTTTCACAGGTTCAAAAAAAATGACACATTTGCAGAAATAAAAGAAATGTTCAAAGAAATCAAAGATGCCCTTGAAGTTAATAAGGAAAAGAAAAGGGTGAAAGAGGTTATAAAGTGTGTTGTTTGCCAATCCACATGTACTTCGTCACTGTATTTTTGTGTAGCTGGGTGTGGCCAATTAATTGGGTGCTTCTGCTGTGCCTCCCGATTGCAAGATTTCCCCCTATGTAGGGTTAGTCTACCAGATACCGAAATACGCAAACCACTTAAAGTAAGTGGCCTGGCAGATGTTTTGGGTATTCCGGAAGTTTCCATGACATCAGCACTGAGGGAAGCCAGGATTGAAGCAAACAATGTTGAAGATGGGGATGACGAAATCCTCTAAAGCAGCAAAAGAATAGCAGCTCATGCAGCTGCTCATTTTTTCTTTTTCTGCTTTGTAGTCATGTTGACATTAATGTTAATAGTTCTTGTTAAACGGTTAGACAGAACAGAAGGGTCTTTCACAGTAAAAGAACAAAGCTTTTTCTATTAAGAATTTAACAGCCAGAAAAAAAAACTCTACAATGTACATGCATTTTCCCATTTGGGGGAAATAACCTCTACATCTGTTTATGTTTAAATGCCCCAGGGCAGGCATTTATTAAAATTGAAAGATTACATAAGTTTTATCTGATGTTAATGATCAAACTTTCATTTGAAATAAAAAAAACATCTGTTGAAGTTCTGTTATGGAAAATAAACAAAGTGTAGTCATGAAGTGGCTTGTGTTTGAACAAGGGAATCTAATATGTTAACAAAACTTTTGATGGTATTGACTAATGTTGCATTCCTGTCATGAACAATATCAGAAAATATGCTCTCAAACGATGGGTTTTGAGACACAAATAAATACTCTCTTGATTCCATTAAATGATCATAACATACAATTGGATCACAACCAATGCTAGGGTTAGTATTGAGCTATCCACCCCGTTCTTCATACATTTGTAGTTGTTGGAATTTCGTGTGGTTCAAGCAGAACAGCCATGTTTGTTTCTGCCATCTTCTCAATGGGTATACACCCCTTGGGCCCTGTAAGTGAAAATTGAAATACATATTACGAGGTATCATGACGCTGATTAGCGTTAATCAGCTTTCGAAAAACCGGTCCCAGGTCCTTATGCGTGGGCTATTACTGTATTAGACATGTGATTTCCTGCCCCTGAAAACGCTGGTTACCATACGATTTCCCGCCAAAAACGAGGCATGCCAATGAACGTGACATTTTACACCGGCTTACATGGAGGGATCAACAGTTGGTTGGTGATACAATTCACAAAATTCACCTTCACCTGCAAGATGTTGGTCGTAACCATTTCTTCTAGGTGTTCGTCAGATATCCATCGTAATGATGTTACACTTATATTTCTTTCGTTACAAAATCGTCTTACGCTTCGCGCACTAAGCACGCGTAATTCTGTCGGACGAAACAATAACATTATAAGCCAGAAATGTATATAGAAAGCTAATTCAAAGAGATGTAACTCTTACCAGGAAAGAGCACTCGGAGTCTTTCACTAATGGATTTGTAGGAAAACCCTCGTTCAACCAGCACTCGTATAAACGCCTCGTCCACCAAGTCCGCTAAACTCATTTTGCACGTGACTTTTTTCAAATAATTCTGCTCAACCGACGATTATCGGTTCCAGTCTTTCACGACTATAGCCTCGCTCCCAAGTTATTTCCAGGCCACCTCGTTCTAACTCTATGAAATCGAGGCAACATAATTACCGTAAATACGTTGAATTCCAGGATGTAAAATGCAAATACCGTAAATAATTAATGATCATGAAATCGAGGCAAGATAATTCCAGAATGCAAAATGCAGAATGCAAATACGGTAAATAAAACAAGGAACATGAAATCGAGGCAACATAATTCCAGAATGCAAAATGCAGAATGCAAATACAGTAAATAAAAGAAGGAACATGAAATCGAGGCAACATAATTCAAGAATGCAAAATGCAGAATGCAAATACGGTAAATAAAACAAGGAACATGAAGTCGAGGCAACATAATTCCAGAATGCAAAATGCAGAATGCAAATACGGTAAATAAAACGAGGAACATGAAATCGAGGCAACATAATTCCAGAATGCAGTGTACAAATACCTTAAATAAAACAAGGAGCATGGAATCGAGGCAACATAATTCCAGAATACAAAATGTAAACATAGAATCGAGCAACATAAATACAGAATACAGAAAGTAAAAATGGAATCGAGGCAACATAATTGCAGAATTACAAAAGGCAATCATGGAAATCAAGGATCAAGGCAATAAAATAAGAAAACGAAAACAAAAAATATAATGTAGGCAAGTAAGAAAGAAATACATGTAAACCAAAAACCTACTAAGACGAGAAATTGAGAAATGGCCATATATGACACTTATTATCGACGTCAAACGGGGAATGTCTTCCTCTTCTATGCCGCCCTTCCTGACGAGCATTTGTATATCACGTTGAAGGTTGTAGCCGTAAAAGAAGCAGCCTGTTATCCTGCACATCCTCTCCTTATGATGGCTTCTTTTCTTCTGCTCGCTGTCGCTCTTTAGTGGACTTGCTGCTTTCTTTTTCGTTTTCTTTACGGGCGCTTCGTCATTGCTCTTCAGGGGACTTGCTGTTTTCTTTTTCGTTTTCTTTACGGGCGCTAAGAAATCGCTCTCGCTGTCTGTTGTAAGGGCACTTGCTGATTTCTTTTTTGCCTTCTTTACAGGTTCGTAGTCGCTCTCACTGTCTGTTGGTATCGCTTTTCTTTTGCTGGACTTCTTCTCTTCCTCGTCTTTCTCAATGTCCTTATCTGCATCGCCACCTGTTTGATCTTCGTTTAAGTGAAACGTTTCTGGCGAACAGTCTAGCGTTAACTTGTGCATTCCATATAATGTCCCAGTGTCAAGTGCTCTTGAGGCTTGGTCATCAATCTCTCATTGCTGAGAGAACATCGACATGCACTCCAAGGCCCGTTTCTGCTCGCTGTCGCTCTTCAGGGGGCTTGCTGCTTTCTTTTTCGTTTTCTTTACGGTCGCTTCGTCATCGCTCTTCAGGGAACTTGCTGTTTTCTTTTTCGTTTTCTTTACGGGCGCTTGGAAATCGCTCTCGCTGTCTGTTGTAAGGGCACTTGCTGTTTTCTTCTTTGCCTTCTTTACAGGTTGGTAGTCGCTCTCACTGTCTGTTGGCGTGGCTTTTGTTTTCCTGGACTTCTTCTCTTCCTCGTCTCTCTCAATGTCCTTATCTGCATCGCCAACTGTTTGATCTTCGTTTAAGTGAAACGTTTCTGGCGCACAGTCTAGCGTTAACTTGTACATTCCATATAATGTCTCAGTGTCAAGGGCTCGTGAGGCTTGGTCATCAATCTCTCATTGCTGAGAGATCATCGACATGCACCCCAAGGCCCATTTGGCGCCCCTTTGTAGCATTTCAAGGCCCAAAGCATCCACTGCTTGGAAAAGAACTGCACAGTGGCGATAATCGGAGCGAAACGTGTTCCAGTTAATGTCTTTGTCCTTGTTGTACGGTACTCTGTCTTTTCCCCTTCAGAAAGACATCCTTCGCTGCTTGGTCACCATTATAAGCATGATAATATATTTTATTATATTATATTAAATTATATTATATTATATTATATTAGCTTCTGTTGAGGTGTTTTCGCATGTGTTCGAGGATTTGAACTAGAAGCATAAGATTGAGCCGATATTAAAACCGAGTATATTCGCAGATAGTATAAAAGTCATGCTATATATCCTGCAAATTTGAATTTGGTTGATGTAATCCCCTCAGAGATATTAACGATCAAATTGTAGCCTCGTTTCCATGTTTGAAAAACTTGAAACAAGGCTAGAAACAAACCGTTGAGCCGATAATAACGCCGAGTGTATTGGCAAATAGTATTAAAGACGTTGTATATATCCTGCGAATTTGAGGAAGTGTGATAAAATCCCGTCAGAGATATTAACGTTCAAAGTATAGCCTCGTTTGCATGTTTGACGCACTTTTGGATCCGCCATGTTGGACAAAATTCAACTGTTAATAACTCGCATGTTTTAGAAGCTGTTTCCTTGACTTTAGCAACACGGTTAGATCACTTTGGGATCTAACTCGATTGATATAAACACTACCATAAACACAAGATCTGACGATGTTATTAACGGTTGAAATTTGCAGCTAATTAATTATTCAGTTATTAATTACTCCTAAGCACAATGATGAATTCACGCAAAACTTACACCAAAGTGTTCCTTTCCTGGTGTATCAACTACATCTATCATAAAAGTATAGATAAACCCTCGTCCTTTGTCTCTAAAAGCCATAAAGTGATTTCTTGAGGCAAGGATTAAATATCTAAAGATGAACTGCTGACTATGCAAAAGCAAACACTTTCGGTTGGGAAAACAGTTTCCTAGAGTAGCACTAGGACCTTATGTCATAGTTCTGATAGTTGGTTTGGTCGTACATAGTCTTGAAAAGGTCTAAATAGAGTACAAATGCGGAGCGCAAAAGAGCGTGTACTCACCGCTCCATGGCTTGTCCCTGCTGTGATGACCAGCTTCATGTACGGACACTGATATGTCTTAAAACATACCCCATCATAACTCCTAAAGTATTACCGCTTTAGACTTCAAATTTAGCAGATAGTACAAAATCATAAGGTTAGTAGATTGACAGTGTCGATGTCTCATTGTGACGTCATTATGACATGAATGAAAATGGCTAGGAAAAAACATATTTTTTGAAACCTAAATGCTGAATGGAGAAAGATATGGACTTGTGCTTTGATGTGTACATTTACAGATTATTAGGATGTTCTGTACCAAGTTTCAGATGATTTGGATAAATTGTCCATTTTTTATAATTGTTTTCTTTGAGAAAAATTCTAAAATGGCGGTCCTGATTCTTGGATGGCATCATATATTGAAACCTAAATTCTAAATGGAGACAGATATTGTGCGATTTCTATGAAAAGTGCACAAAACGCACGTTTGGGGCCGTGCGGAGCACGTTTTGGCAAAATCTCACTTTTGAGCACACACCAAATCTCAAAATCGTCGTACTGGCCTCAAATCATCGCCAAATCAGGAAAGCAGTGCGATTTCTATGAAAAGTGTACGAAACGCAGGTTTGGGGCCGTGCGGAGCAAGTTTTAGCAAAATCTCACTTTTGAGCACACCAGATCTCGAAATCGGCGTCCTGGCCTCAAATCGTCGCCAAATCGGCAAAACAGTGCGGTTTCTAAGTCTGGCAAGTCCGTCCTTTATGTAACCTTGAAAATCAATCTCTAAGACACATGTTAATTACTTGCAGTGTATCCTCGTTGTTTTGGACTTTTTTTCTAATTTAATGAAAAACTGACCTTATCTGAAAATACCTTTTTATACGGTTGGCACAAAGAGTCAAACAATTGGAAAGTTCTTAACTACTGTTTGATTGTCGCCAAATATCATGTTTTTGCAACAAGCGTAGGCGGCGGCATCCTAGACTTCGACAGTTTTCTTTTGCGCCTTGATAACAAAATTGATATTTTACGCACCATAGCTTTTAAATCTAACCGATCAGAGCAATTAAAAAAACATGGGCTAAATGAATGCTAGTGCAACTCCCTTAAGTTATTGTCGTCAGTGACTTTTTACGTTTTTGAGTGATTTTCTGCATATAACCGATCCATAGGATTTCGTGACTCCATATTTGGGGTTACCATGGTAAGTGTTGCTGTTCTAAACAACTGAAGGCTCGAGTTTTCTAGAAACGTCATTATGACGTGTTTTTGCTTCGTTGAGCTATAATAGCGGCTCAAATATGGTTTGTATGCGATTTTTGGTAAGTTCACAGCCATTTTTTATCTTTAGTAGCTGCCTGATGAGCATCATTAAGCGTGAAAGTAGCTAAGAGTCCACTTTCTCAAAGAAGCGAGTAAGGTGATGTACTTCGTTTGCGAATTTGGCTTGTTGTTCGTAGAACTGAAAAAATGGCCGCTCCGAAACGAAGTAGCCTTGGGACTCCACTACTGATGAATTTCATGACCTACCACGGCATATTTTGGGATTTGCGACCACTGAAGAAAACAACAAGCGCCAAATTTCGGTGGTAGGTCGGACTGGCTATGGACTTAGTATAAATATGAAATATGTGGGGAAAGGAACGAACCCTGTCAAAAATTATCGCTATTTCCTAGCATGCAGTGTGGTCGTGATGTTGAAAATCGAGGCAAGGCAAGGATGCACTAGAACGAGAGGATGTAGCTTGGCCCGGACAACGAATAAGAGCAAAAATCATTTCTAAGGTAGGACTAGGCCTGACTTTTGCTGTGAATGTTAACTTTTGGGTTTGCAACGATGATTTAGGAAAAACTGGAGGCAAAAAGGTAATTTTTGTTCTTCTTCTATGACGTTAAAATCGGTCATTTTTGTTCTTCTCCAAATTTAAACGCTGATATTCTGCGAAAATCGCTGACTTTTTTATTTTATTGGATGTCTCAAATTGAGTGACATTCTAGTCAATGCACGCAACTGAAAATGTTCGCGCGATTGAGAAAGCTGCAATTTTTTAAAGCAGTTGAGTCTTATTGGTCTTGTAAGACCAATTTTGGCCGGGACTGACGTCAATGAGTTAACATATATTCGTTTAAGCTATATTGTACTTTTTTCAATTAATATATTATTTTTCTTCTCTTTTTGCATATGTATCGTAACTATTTTACTCTTGCTTTCTTTTTTTCATTGTATTGCAACACATTGTATTTACTATTTGTAATACAAAAATCAGTATGCATTTACGAAGAGTATTCACGAAGTGCGACGGCTAAAACCGAAAATGTCCGAAATATTGACGAAGAGGCTACGTAAATTTTCCCCTAAGAGCCAACAAATGTCTCAGAAGTGATGACAAACAAACAATTTATTACTCCATCTTACAAACATTAGCTTAATAAATGCACCGAAGTAAAGCGACTCAAAATAGACTGAGCCTTATAACGCACGCATTTTCATTTCAGAAAAATGTCACGATTGACACTGCCTCTCCTGCAAACAAAGGCAACTATGATTTCAAGCTAAACTGGGTAGATTCTGCATGTACCGGTCACATATTACGTAAAACAAAAGGAACAAAGAACGACAATAATACAAATGCGAAACAAGACCACAAATACAATACCTCACAAACAATAGAAGACTATGAGTGGTTTATGGGTACCGGTACATGCAGAAAGACCCCTAAACTGTAATCCACTTCAATCCTTGCAATCCTGGGCTTTGTCTCCAAGCTACTACTTTTATTTTGTGCTATAGGATCTTTTTATCCAACTAAGGTTTATTTTTTGTGCCATTTGGCGATATAACGCGGAAATAAGCTTAGCGACATTTTGCCATTTCGGTGGGACAGTCTCATCAGTATGCATTTACGAAGAGCATTCACGAAGTGCCACGGCTAAAACTCGAAATATTTACGAAGACGCTCCGTAATTTTTCTCCTAGGAGCCAACAAATGACTCATAAGTTATGAAAAACAAACAATTTATTTTTTCCAACTTTATTTTATATAACTTCGTAAATCAAAGTTGCCTTTGTTTGCAGGAGAGGCAGTGTCAATCGTGACATTTTTCTGAAATCAAAATGCGTGTGTTATAAGGCTCAGTCTATTTTGAGCCGCTTTACTTCGTTGCATTTGTTAAGCTAATGTTTGTAAGATGGAGTAATAAATTGTTTGTTTGTCATCACTTCTGAGGCATTTGTTGGCTCCTAGGGGAAAAATTACGAAGCCTCTTCGTCAATATTTCGGGCATTTTCGGTTTTAAACGTCGCACTTCGTGAATACTCGTCGTAAATGCATACTAATGACACTGTTTCGCCGAAATGACAAAATGTCGCTTAGCTTATTTCTACGTTATATCGCCAAATGGCACAAAATATACAAAGATATCAAAGCTGCCTTTGTTTACTGGAGAGGCAGTGTCAATCATGACATTTGTCTGAAATCAAAATGCGTGCGTTATAACGGCACCGTCTATTCTTAGCTGCTTTACTTCGTTGCATTTCCTTAGTTAATGTTTGTAAGATGCAAAAATTAATTGTTCGTTTGTCATAACTTATGAGACATTTGTTGGCTCCGAGGAAAAAAATTACGGAGCCTCTTCGTCAATATTTCGGGCATTTTCCGTTTTAGCCGTCGTACTTCTTGAATACTCTTCGTAAATGCATACTACTGACTTATTTCCATGTTATATCGCCAAAGGGCACAAAATATACAACTTGGTTGGATAAACATATCCTATAGTACAAAATAAAAGTAGTACTTTGGAGACAAAGTGCAGGATTTCAAGGATTGAAGTGGATTTAGATTTAGCTTGATATAAAAGTTGAATTAGTTTGCTGGAGAGGCAGTGTCAATCGTGACATTTATCTGAAATCAAAATGCGTTTGTTATAACGGCTCTGTCTATTTGAGCTGCTTTACTTCGTTGCATTTGCTTAGCTAATA
This sequence comes from Cladopsammia gracilis, assembly GCA_022457155.1. Lineage (NCBI taxonomy): Eukaryota > Metazoa > Cnidaria > Anthozoa > Scleractinia > Dendrophylliidae > Cladopsammia > Cladopsammia gracilis. The sequence continues at coordinate 80,561 of JAJGOT010000891.1, read as the reverse complement.
CTTGTAAGATGGAAAAAATAAATTGTTTGTTTGTCATAAGTTGAGACATTTGTTGGCTCCTTCGTCAATTTTTCGGGAATTTTCTCTTTTAGCCGTGGAAATTCGTGAATACTCTTCGTACATGCATAGTAATGACACTGTCCCGCCGAAATGGCAAAATGTCGCTTAACTTATTTCCACGTTATATCGCCAAATGGCACAAAATATACAACTTAATTGGATAAAAGGATCCTATAGTACAAAACAAAAGTAGTCTTTTAGAGATAAAGCGCAGGATTGTAAGGATTGAATTGGATTACAGTTTAGCTTGATATCAAAGTTGCCTTTGTTTGCAGGAGAAAAATTGTCAATCGTGACATTTATCTGAAATCAAAATGTGTGCGTTATAACGGCTCAGTCTATTTCGAGCCGCTTTACTTAGTTGCATTTGGTTAGCTAATGTTTGTAAGATGGAAAAATTAACTGTTTGTTTGTCATAACATCTGAGACATTTGTTTGCTGCTAGGAGAAAAATTACGGAGTCTCTTCGTCAATATTTCGGGCCTTTTCGGTTTTAGCCGTCGCACTTCATGAATACGCTTTGTAAATGCATAGTAATGACACTGTCCCGCCGAAATGGAAAAATGTCGCTTAACTTATTTCCACGTTATATCGCCAAATGGCACAAAATATACAACTTAGTTGGATAAAAAGATCCTATAGTACAAACCAAAAGTAGTAGTTTGGAGATAAAGCGCAGGATTGCAAGGATTGAACTGGATTACAGTTTAGCTTCATATCAAAGCTGCCTTTGTTTGCTGGAGAGGCAGTGTCAATCGTGACATTTATCTGAAATCAAAATGCGTGCGTTATAACGGCTCAGTCTATTTTTAGCTGCTTTACTTCGTTGCATTTGCTTAGTCAATGTTTGAAAGATACAAAAATAAATTGTTTGTTTGTCATAACTTTTGAGACATTTGTTGGCTCCTAGGAGAAAAATTACGGAGCCTCTTCGGCGTTTTTTCGAAATTTTTCGGTTTTAAGCTCGCAACTCGTGAATACTTTTCGTAAATGCATAGTAATGACACTGTCCCGCCGAAATGGCAAAATGTCGCTCAGCTGATTTCCACTTTATATCGCCAATTGCACAAAATATACAACTTGGTTGGATAAAAAGATCCTATAGTACAAAACAAAAGTAGTAGTTTAGAGATAAAGCGCAGGATTGCAAGGATTGAAGTGGATTACGATTTAGGGGTCTTTCTGCATGTACCGGTACCCATTAACCACTCATTGTCTTCTATTGTTTGTGAGGTATTGTATTTTTGGTCTTGCTTTGCATTTGTATTATTGTCGTTCTTCGTTTCTTTTGTTTTACGTAATATGTGACCGGTACATGCAGAATCTACCCAGTTTAGCTTGAAATCAAAGTTGCCTTTGTTTGCAGGAGAGGCAGTGTCAATCGTGACATTTTTCTGAAATCAAAATGCGTGTGTTATAAGGCTCAGTCTATTTTGAGCCGCTTTACTTGGTTGCATTTGTTAAGCTAATGTTTGTAAGATGGAGTAATAAATTGTTTGTTTGTCATCACTTCTGAGGCATTTGTTGGCTCCTAGGGGAAAAATTACGAAGCCTCTTCGTCAATATTTCGGGCATTTTCGGTTTTAAACGTCGCACTTCGTGAATACTCGTCGTAAATGCATACTAATGACACTGTTTCGCCGAAATGACAAAATGTCGCTTAGCTTATTTCCACGTTATATCGCCAAATGGCACAAAATATACAAAGATATCAAAGCTGCCTTTGTTTACTGGAGAGGCAGTGTCAATCAGTGCGAGTTCCGTTTTCTCAGTTGCATCTAACGGTTGCATACTTAATATGCGTAAGGAAACTCAAGAAGACACTGCGAAAGTGTTTTACACTCTCGCACGAATGCTACGATACCTGCAGGACGGAAACCCGCTAAAACATATTTAACCGAACATGAAGAAGATTTAGACATAGCGCTAGTTTAATAAAAAGTGAACACTGGACAGCGAAGGAAGAAATATAAGCGTGGTAGAAATCCCAATTAATTTGCTTCATACGGTTGTTGCCTTTCATGAATTTTATTCCGTGAAGCTGGAGGAACAGAACAATTTCACCGCCAATAGAAAAATGCAAACAATGCACAGACACGTCTTGCGATACGTTTCTTGCGAGTCTCGCCCGCGCCAGCGAATGTTTCTCTGCCAAAAATAGCCTTAAAGCGATCACTTCTTCTACAGTTGATTTTCTTCTCTGTTTCGGCTACGGAGGAGTAAATAGCTCCGTTACGCATTACTGGAAAGGTTTCAAATTACTTTCTACATTATGCAAATTAAAACATTTTGCCTCAATTCCAAAGGGCTAAATTTGTTATTCTCCTCCTGAGTGAGTGTGAGTGAGTAAATTATCACATCTGTCGTTAACTTTGAGTGAATTTATAAGTTTTAAGTTTAGTCGCGCGCTAAATACCTTGACACTTAAAAAAAGTGATAATTATTATTATTATTATTATTATTATCATAATAATAACGGCGGGAATACGTCCAGCAAAACTTTAACTCGAAAAGTCGTTTGACCCTGGGTCCGGACCAGGCAAAATAAACTACATCTGCCAATTCTCACGTCTGCGAGTGCAAAACTTCGATCTCACGCCAACTCACGCCTATGGAGCCATTTCTCACGCCTGATTCACAGATTTGAGCTATCAGCCTTAACCGATCGCAAGATCCAATTAAAAATATAGTTACGTTCATGAAAATACAATTTCGGAATAGATCGGGTTTGGTCGGGCCGCCTGCGGAAATCCTGGCACTCCCATCAAAAACTGCTCACGCCTATCACTCGGAAAGAGGTTGGCAGGTGTAAATAAACCGAAAGATTCATGGCTTCGAAAGGCCACTGACGGCTACATTTGCATTCACTTCAAAAGTGTCGGGAACACAGACCAGTTACAGAGATAAATTGAACCAGCTACAAGATTAGTTAAAACCAATAACAACGATCGGGAGTCTCTGATATGCGGCCTTTTTCCCAACGGTAAGTGCAAAATAGGTATCGCCTTGTATTTTTTGTGCTCTAGTCTTTAACACAGTGGACACGCTATTTTGATAATCTGCGTGTGAACTCGCACGCTAAGTGCGCGGCGTCTGCTTGTTTTCGAAGGTTAAAGCGCTTCTGTGTGGGACTGTTCACACTCTACCAATACTTCCTATCATCAAACTGTAACTAAGGTGCATGCAGATTCCTCAGACATATATGCTAATATGCCTAATACAACGACATGGCCGAAACATACGCTCCCACAGCGTCTTGTTCTAGCTTCGTTTACCTAATTTGATGAAAGATTATAGATTTATCCTTCTTCTACCAAAATCAGGCCTTAACACTTGGAAAACTACGTCTGATAACTGCGATTAATCAGCCAACTTCACCAAATTCATGCCTTTCTCCTTTATCGGGACGCGTTTTGAGCACTAAGGCTGGAATACCCGCGATTGTAGCTAATTAATATGTACGGTGTCAGGCCATTCAAACTCTCGAACTCCTTGACAAATCGTTTTTTATAGGTTTGAAGAGGGAGCGCGGCCTAATTAGGACGCAATTGTCTATACCTCATCCAGTTAATCGCACCTTGAAATTTACTTCGCACTTTATTCGTTTGATTGACAGCAGCTGAACTTCAGGAAGAGATAAAGCATTCCCAAGCTTAATATGTTAACCAATCACAGCCGTCTAGTTCTGAACATGCAAACTAATATGCCGCGCGTAACAGAATCGGGCACTGTAGGTACATGTCGCAAAACACGGTAGTACTCTAGGCGATACACATCGACACATGGTTATGCAATTCACCCGCTCCGAAAAACAGGGGGCACGAAACGTGGCTGACCCAATGATGTTAGGCTGAAACACACAGCAATCACACCCGGTGAAAGGTAGGGGTCCAACGAAAGGGGAAGGTCCCCTGCTAATACCACACACAGGAATATTGTCGAAGAAAGTGAGGCAGCTTAAGCAACCCTGATATAAACGACTAACTTATGCTAAATGAACAACAAAGGGAGATATTGTGTAAACAAAAGGCAGGGGACCCACCCCTTCGTTGACCCCGAGCTCCGAACTAGGTCCGGAATTGAGACACTGAGCAGGCCCCCCCAAGATCAACGAAGAGAGCAGGTTTAGCAGGTAAAAATAAACAGAACGAGATGTACTAAAGATTGCAGTAACCAGATGACGTAATATTTAAAAAACATCTAAGGCGGGTGAGTCACGTGCCGACGCATGACTGGTGACATGATGAAAACCCACCGCACCGAGCAGTCATAATTGGCGGGATGCTCATTTCAATACTTTACTTCAGGGATCAATTTCCACCGGTGGGATACACATTGAAATAATTTACTGCACTGGGCAGTCGTCAACGGCGGCCTACTCGTTTAAATAATTAACTGCACCGATCAGTCTTCGCCGGTAGCATACCCATTTCAGTAATTTGCTGCAGTGAGCATCGGTGGCGTACACATTAAATAAGCCATCGCACTGATCAGTTTTCACCGGTGGATACTCATGCATTTGATAACTCATAACACTGATGCATCTTCACCGGTGGGATACTCATAATAACTCACCGCACTAAGTAGTCTTCACCGGTGGGATACTCATGCATTTTGACACCTTAATACACTGATCAGTCCTCGGTGGTGGAATACTCGTAATAACTCACTGCACTAAGCAGTCTTCACCAGTGGGATACTCATAATAACTACCCGCACTGATCAGTCTTCACCGGTAGGATACTCATAATAACTCTTCGCACTGATCAGTCTTCACCGGCGGGATACTCATAATAAATCACTGCACTAAGCAGTCATCACCGGTGGGATACTCATAATAACTCATCGCACTGATCAGTCTTCACGGGTGGGATACTCATATTAACCCACTGTACTAAGCAGTCTTCACCGGTGGGATACTCATTCATTTTAATAACTCATTACACTGATCAGTCTTCGCCGGTGGGATACTCATAACAACTCACTGCACCAACAGTCTTCACCGGTGGGATACTTATGCATTTTAATAACTCATTACACTGATCAGTCTTCACCGGTGGGATACTCATAATAACTCACTGCACTAAGCAGTCTTCACCGGTGGGATACTCATGCATTTTAATAACTCATTACACTGATCAGTCTTCACCGGTGGGATACTCATAATAACTCACTGCACTAAGCAGCCTTCACCGGTGGGATACTTATGCATTTTAATAACTCATTACACTGATCAGTCTTCACCAGTGGGATACTCATAATAACTCACTGCACTAAGCAGTCTTCACCGGTGGGATACTCATGCATTTTAATAACTCATTACACTGATCAGTCTTCACCGGTGGGATACTCATAATAACTCACTGCACTAAGCAGTCTTCACCGGTGGGATACTCATGCATTTTAATAACTCATTACACTGATCAGTCTTCACCGGTGGGATACTCATAATAACTCACTGCACTAAGCAAAGTCTTCACCAGTGGGATACTCATGCATTTTAACACTCATTGCCCTGAACAGTCTTAACCGGTCTACTACTAATTTGCTGTAATGAGGCGCGGGATTGCAAGAAATTAGACATACACTAAAATCCATAAAACGAGCCGATGGTAACGCCAAAACATTTTCTGCAATCCCGCACTACGCCCCCAATTTGAATGGAATTTTTCTAAACAACGCAATATGCCGTACCCCGGCGGCAAATCCTTAGAATTCCACGGCGAAGTACCCCGTAATGCTACCCGAACGAAAATAAACCGGACGATGCTAAACAAACGCCGAAAAAAGGACATACAAAGAGCGACGGCAAAAGCAATGATAAAAGCCACCATGAAAGCAATAACAAAGCCGCCATAAACTTAAATGGCACGAACTTGAAAACTATGCCAAAGAAAGCGCGCGGAATGTATAACAAACACCGAAGTAACAAAAGGCTACCGGTAAACACGATAAAGCTATGCAAATCCACGTGGCGGCAAGAAGGAAAACATAAATGAAGTGTAAAATGGCCTTCTCGAAGGAAACGATGCAAACTACGCCGGAAAGCAAAAAACTAGCGGGTAACGTCCGCTACGAGCTAATTAATTATGCAGTGAGAATAGTTTGCAGGAAAGGCAGTGTCAATCGTGACATTTTTCTGAAATCAAAATGCGTGCGTTATAAGGCTCAGTCTATTTTGAGCCGCTTTACTTCGTTGCATTTGTTAAGCTAATGTTTGTAAGATGGAGTAATAAATTGTTTGTTTGTCATCACTTCTGAGGCATTTGTTGGCTCCTAGGGGAAAAATTACGAAGCCTCTTCGTCAATATTTCGGGCATTTTCGGTTTTAAACGTCGCACTTCGTGAATACTCGTCGTAAATGCATACTAATGACACTGTTTCGCCGAAATGACAAAATGTCGCTTAGCTTATTTCCACGTTATATCGCGAAATGGCACAAAATATACAAAGATATCAAAGCTGCGTTTGATTGCTGGAGAGGCAGTGTCAATCATGACATTTGTCTGAAATCAAAATGCGTGCGTTATAACGGCACCGTCTATTCTTAGCTGCTTTACTTCGTTGCATTTCCTTAGTTAATGTTTGTAAGATGCAAAAATTAATTGTTGGTTTATCATAACTTATGAGACATTTCTTGGCATCGACGAGAAAAATTACGGAGCCTCTTCGTCAATATTTCGGGCATTTTCCGTTTTAGCCGTCGTACTTCTTGAATACTCTTCGTAAATGCATACTACTGACTTATTTCCATGTTATATCGCCAAAGGGCACAAAATATACAACTTGGTTGGATAAACATATCCTATAGTACAAAATAAAAGTAGTACTTTGGAGACAAAGCGCAGGATTTCAAGGATTGAAGTGGATTAAGATTTAGCTTGATATAAAAGTTGAATTAGTTTGCTGGAGAGGCAGTGTCAATCGTGACATTTATCTGAAATCAAAATGCGTTTGTTATAACGGCTCTGTCTATTTGAGCTGCTTTACTTCGTTGCATTTGCTTAGCTAATACTTGTAAGATGGGAAAAATAAATTGTTTGTTTGTCATAAGTTGAGACATTTCTTGGCTCCTTCGTCAATTTTTCGGGAATTTTCTCTTTTAGCCGTGGAAATTCGTGAATACTCTTCGTACATGCATAGTAATGACACTGTCCCGCCGAAATGGCAAAATGTCGCTTAACTTATTTCCACGTTATATCGCCAAATGGCACAAAATATACAACTTAATTGGATAAAAGGATCCTATAGTACAAAACAAAAGTAGTCTTTTAGAGATAAAGCGCAGGATTGTAAGGATTGAATTGGATTACAGTTTAGCTTGATATCAAAGTTGCCTTTGTTTGCAGGAGAGGCATTGTCAATCGTGACATTTATCTGAAATCAAAATGTGTGCGTTATAACGGCTCAGTCTATTTCGAGCCGCTTTACTTAGTTGCATTTGGTTAGCTAATGTTTGTAAGATGGGAAAATTAACTGTTTGTTTGTCATAACTTCTGAGACATTTGTTTGCTGCTAGGAGAAAAATTACGGAGTCTCTTCGTCAATATTTCGGGCCTTTTCGGTTTTAGCCGTCGCACTTCATGAATACGCTTTGTAAATGCATAGTAATGACACTGTCCCGCCGAAGTGGAAAAATGTCGCTTAACTTATTTCCACGTTATATCGCCAAATGGCACAAAATATACAACTTAGTTGGATAAAAAGATCCTATAGTACAAACCAAAAGTAGTAGTTTGGAGATAAAGCGCAGGATTGCAAGGATTGAAGTGGATTACAGTTTAGGGGTCTTTCAGCATGTACCGGTACCCATAAACCACTCATTGTCTTCTATTGTTTGTGAGGTATTGTATTTTTGGCTTTCTTTTGCATTTGTATTATTGTCGTTCTTTGTTCCTTTTGTTTTACGTAATATGTGACCGGTACATGCAGAATCTACCCAGTTTAGCTTGAAATCAAAGTTGCCTTTGTTTGCAGGAGAGGCAGTGTCAATCGTGACATTTATCTGAAATCAAAATGCGTTTGTTATAACGGCTCTGTCTATTTGAGCTGCTTTACTTCGTTGCATTTGCTTAGCTAATACTTCTAAGATTGAAAAAATAAATTGTTTGTTTGTCATAAGTTGAGACATTCGTTGGCTCCTAGGAGCAAATTTACGGAGGCTCTATGTCAATTTTTCGGGAATTTTCTGTTTTAACCGTGGAAATTCGTGAATACTCTTCGTACATGCATAGTAATGACACTGTCCCGCCGAAATGGCAAAATGTCGCTTAATTTATTTCCACGTTATATCGCCAAATGGCACAAAATATACAACTTAATTGGATAAAAAGATCCTATAGTACAAAACAAAAGTAGTCTTTTAGAGATAAAGCGCAGGATTGTAAGGATTGAATTGGATTACAGTTTAGCTTGATATCAAAGTTGCCTTTGTTTGCAGGAGAGGCATTGTCAATCGTGACATTTATCTGTAATCAAAATGTGTGCGTTATAACGGCTCAGTCTATTTTGAGCCGCTTTACTTAGTTGCATTTGGTTAGCTAATGTTTGTAAGATGGAAAAATAAACTGTTTGTTTGTCATAACTTCTGAGACATTTGTTTGCTGCTAGGAGAAAAATTACGGAGTCTCTTCGTCAATATTTCGGGCCTTTTCGGTTTTAGCCGTCGCACTTCATGAATACGCTTTGTAAATGCATAGTAATGACACTGTCCCGCCGAAATGGAAAAATGTCGCTTAACTTATTTCCACGTTATATGGCACAAAATATACAACTTAGTTGGATAAAAAGATCCTATAGTACAAACCAAAAGTAGTAGTTTGGAGATGAAGCGCAGGATTGCAAGGATTGAGCTGGATTACAGTTTAGCTTCATATCAAAGCTGCCTTTGTTTGCTGGAGAGGCAGTGTCAATCGTGACATTTCTCTGAAATCAAAATGCGTGCGTTATAACGGCTCAGTCTATTTTTAGCTGCTTTACTTCATTGCATTTGCTTAGTCAATGTTTGAAAGATACAAAAATAAATTGTTTGTTTGTCATAACTTATGAGACAGTTGTTGGCTCCAAGGAGAAAAATTACGGAGCCTCTTCGGCGTTTTTTCGGAATTTTTCGGTTTTAAGCTCGCACCTCGTGAATACTTTTCGTAAATGCATAGTAATGACAGTGTCCCGCCGAAATGGCAAAATGTCGCTCAGCTTATTTCCACTTTATATCGCCAAATGGCACAAAATATACAACTTGATTGGATAAAAAGATCCTATAGTACAAAACAAAAGTAGTAGTTTAGAGATAAAGCGCAGGATTGCAAGGATTGAAGTGGATTAAGATTTAGGTTGATATAAAAGTTGAATTAGTTTGCTGGAGAGGCAGTGTCAATCGTGACATTTTTCTGAAATGAAAATGCGTGTGTGATAAAGTTCAGTCTATTTTGAGCCGCTTTACTTCGTTGCATTTGCTTAGCTAATACTTGTAAGATGGAAAAAATAAATTGTTTGTTTGTCATAAGTTGACACATTTGTTGGCTCCTAGGAGCAAATTTACGGAGGCTCTTCGTCAATTTTTCGGGAATTTTCTGTTTTAGCCGTGGCAATTCGTGAATACTCTTCGTACATGCATAGTAATGACACTGTCCCGCCGAAGTGGCAAAATGTCGCTTAATTTATTTCCACGTTATATCGCGAAAGGGCACAAAATATACAACTTAATTGGATAAAAAGATCCTATAGTACAAAACGAAAGTAGTCTTTTAGAGATATAGCGCAGGATTGTAAGGATTGAAGTGGATTACAGTTTAGCTTGATATCAAAGTTGCCTTTGTTTGCTGGAGAGGCAGTGTCAATCGTGACATTTATCTCAAATCAAAATGCGTGCGTTATAACGGCTCAGTCTATTTTTAGCTGCTTTACTTCGTTGCATTTGCTTAGTCAATGTTTGAAAGATACAAAAATAAATTGTTTGTTTGTCATAACTTATGAGACACTTGTTGGCTCCTAGGAGAAAAATTACGGAGCCTCTTCGGCGTTTTTTCTGAATTTTTCGGTTTTAAGCTCGCACCTCGTGAATACTTTTCGTAAATGCATAGTAATGACACTGTCCCGCCGAAATGGCAAAATGTCGCTCAGCTTATTTCCACTTTATATCGCCAAATGGCACAAAATATACAACTTGGTTGGATAAAAAGATCCTATAGTACAAAACAAAAGTAGTAGTTTAGAGATAAAGCGCAGGATTGCAAGGATTGAAGTGGATTACAGTTTAGGGGTCTTTCTGCATGTACCGGTACCCATTAACCACTTATTGTTTTCTATTGTTTGTGAGGTATTGTATTTTTGGTCTTGTTTTGCATTTGTATTATTGTCGTTCTTTGTTCCTTTTGTTTTACGTAATATGTGACCGGTACATGCAGAATCTACCCAGTTTAGCTTGAAATCAAAGTTGCCTTTGTTTGCAGGAGAGGCAGTGTCAATCGTGACATTTTTCTGAAATCAAAATGCGTGCGTTATAAGGCTCAGTCTATTTTGAGCCGCTTTACTTCGTTGCATTTGTGAAGCTAATGTTTGTAAGATGGAGTAATAAATTGTTTGTTTGTCATCACTTCTGAGACATTTGTTGGCTCCTAGGAGAAACATTACGAAGCCTCTTCGTCAATATTTCGGGCATTTTCGGTTTTAAACGTCGCACTTCGTGAATACTCGTCGTAAATGCATACTAATGACACTGTTTCGCCGAAATGACAAAATGTCGCTTAGCTTGTTTCCACGTTATATCGCGAAATGGCACAAAATATACAAAGATATGAAAGATGCCTTTGTTTAATGGAGAGGCAGTGTCAATCATGACATTTGTCTGAAATCAAAATGCGTGCGTTATAACGGCACCGTCTATTCTTAGCTGCTTTACTTCGTTGCATTTCCTTAGTTAATGTTTGTAAGATGCAAAAATTAATTGTTCGTTTGTCATAACTTATGAGACATTTGTTGGCTCCGAGGAGAAAAATTACGGAGCCTCTTCGTCAATATTTCGGGCATTTTCCGTTTTAGCCGTCGTACTTCTGAATACTTAAATAAGTTAAGCGACATTTTGCCATTTCGGCGTGACAGTGTCATTACCATGCATGTATGAAGAGTATTCGCGAATTGCCACGGCTAAAACTGAAAATTCCCGAAACATTGACGAAGACCCTCCTTAAATTTGATCCTAGGAGCCAACAAATGTCTCAAATTATGAAAAACAAACAATTTATTTTTTCCAACTTACAAGTATTAGCTAAGGAAATGCAACGAAGTAAAGCACCTCAAATAGACAGAGCCGTTATCTCAAACGCGTTTTGATTTCAGATAAATGTCACGATTGACATTGCCTCTCCAGCAAACTAATTCAACTTTTATATCAAGCTAAATCTTAATCTACTTCAATCCTTGCAATCCTGCGCTTTGTCTCCAAAGTACTACTTTTATTTTGTACTATAGGATATCTTTATCCAACCAACTTCTATATTTTGTGCCCTTTGGCGATATAACGTGGATAAATAACGTAAGTGACATTTTGTCATTTCGGCGGAACAGTGTCAATAGTATGCATTTACGAAGAGTATTCAAGAGGTACGACGGTTAAAACCGAAAATGCCCGAAATATTGACGAAGAGGCTCCGTAATTTTTCTCCTAGGAGCCAACAAATGTCTCATAAGTTAGGACAAACAAACAATTGATTTTTCCATCTTACAAACAATAACTACGCAAATGCAACGAAGTAAAGCAGCTAAAAATAGTTTGAGACGTTATTACGCACGCATTTTGGTTTCAGATAAATGTCACGATTGACACTGCCTCTCCTGCAAACAAAGGCAACTTTGATTTCCAGCTTAACTGTAATCCACTTAAATCATTGCAATCCTGCGCTTTATCTTCAAACTACTACTTTTGGTTTGTATTATAGGATCCTTTTATCCAACCAAGTTTTATATTTTGTGTCATTTGGCGATATAAAGTGGAAATAAGCGAAACCACAATTTGCCATTTTGGCGAGACATTATCATCAATATGCTTTTACGAGGAGTATTCACGAAGTGCACCGGCTAAGACCGAAAATGCCCGAAATATTGACGAAGAAGCGCCGAAAATTTTCTCCTCGGAGCCAACAAATGTCTCATAAGTTATGACAAACGAACAATTAATTTTTGCATCTTACAAACATTAACTAAGGAAATGCAACGAAGTAAAGCAGCTAAAAATAGACGGTGCTGTTATAACGCACGCATTTTGATTTCAGACAAATGTCATGATTGACACTGCCTCTCCAGCAAACAAAGGCAGCTTTGATATCAAGCTAAACTGTAATCCACTTCAATCCTTGCCATCCTGTGCTTTATCTCCAAACTACTACTTTTGGTTTGTACTATAGGATCTTTTTATCCAATTAAGTTGTATATTTTGTGCCATTTGGCGATATAACTTGGAAATAAGCTAAGCGACATTTTGCCATTTCGGCGGAACAGTGTCATTAGTATGCATTTACGAGCAGTACTCACGCAGTTCGACGGCTAAGACCGAAATGCCCGAAATATTGACGAAGCTCCGTAATTTTTCACCTTGGAGCAGACAAATGTCTCAGAAGTGATGACAAACAAACAATTTATTTTTCCATCTTACAAACATTAGCTAAGGAAATGCAACTAAGTAAAGCGGCTCAAAATAGACTGAGCCGTTATTACGCACACATTTTCATTTCAGATAAATGTCAGGATTGACTATGCGTCTCCTGCAAACAAACGCAAGTTTGATATCAAGCTAAACTGTAAACATTAACAAGCTAAACTGTAAACATTAACTTCAATCCTTACAATCCTGCGCTTTATCGCTAAAAGACTACTTTTGTTTTGTACTATAGGATCTTTTTATCCAATTAAGTTGTATATTTTGTGCCATTTGGCGATATAACGACGAAATAAGTTAAGCGACATTTTGCCATTTCGGCGTGACAGTGTCATTACCATGCATGTATGAAGAGTATTCGCGAATTGCCACGGCTAAAACTGAAAATTCCCGAAACATTGACGAAGACCCTCCTTAAATTTGATCCTAGGAGCCAACAAATGTCTCAAATTATGAAAAACAAACAATTTATTTTTTCCAACTTACAAGTATTAGCTAAGGAAATGCAACGAAGTAAAGCAGCTCAAATAGACAGAGCCGCTATCTCAAACGCGTTTTGATTTCAGATAAATGTCACGATTGACACTGCCTCTCCAGCAAACTAATTCAACTTTTATATCAAGCTAAATCTTAATCCACTTCAATCCTTGCAATCCTGCGCTTTGTCTCCAAAGTACTACTTTTATTTTGTACTATAGGATATCTTTATCCAACCAACTTCTATATTTTGTGCCCTTTGGCGATATAACGTGGATAAATAACGTAAGCGACATTTTGTCATTTCGGCGGAACAGTGTCAATAGTATGCATTTACGAAGAGTATTCAAGAGGTACGACGGTTAAAACCGAAAATGCCCGAAATATTGACGAAGAGGCTCCGTAATTTTTCTCCTAGGAGCCAACAAATGTCCCATAAGTTAGGACAAAGAAACAATTGATTTTTCCATCTTACAAACAATAACTACGCAAATGCAAAGAAGTAAAGAAGCTAAAAATAGTTTGAGACGTTATTACGCACGCATTTTGGTTTCAGATAAATGTCACGATTGACACTGCCTCTCCTGCAAACAAAGGCAATTTTGATTTCCAGCTAAACTGTAATCCATTAAATGTCTCATAAGTTATGATAAACAAACAATTCACTTTTCCATCTTTCAAACATTAGCTAAGCAAATACAACGAAGTAAAGCAGCTAAAAATAGACTGAGCCGTTATAACGCACGCATTTTGATTTCAGATAAATGTCACGATTGACACTGCCTTTCCAGCAAACAAAGGCAACTTTAATATCAAGCTATACTGTAATCTACTTTAATCCTTGCAATCTTGCGCTTTGTCTCCAAACTACTACTTTTGTTTTGTACTAAAGGATATTTTTATCCAACCAAGTTTTATATTTTGTGCCATTTCGCGATATAACGTGGAAATAAGCTAAACGACATTTTGCCATTTCGGCGGGACAGTGTCATCAGTATGCATTTACGAAGAGTATTCACGAAGTGCGACGGCTAAAACCGAAAATGCCCGAAATATTGACGAACAGGCTCCGTAATTTTTCTCCTAGGAGCCAACAAATGTCACATATGTTATGACAAACAAACAATATATTTTTCCATCTTACAAACATTAACTAAGCAAATACAACTAAGTAAACCAGCACAAAATAGAGAGAGCCGTTATAACGTACGCATTTTGATTTCAGATAAATGTCACGATTGACACTCCAGCAAACAAAGGCAACTTTGATTTCAAGATAAACGGTAATCCACTTCAATCCTTTCAATCCTGTGCTTCATCTTCAAACTACTACTTTTGTTTTGAACTATAGGATCTTTTTATCCAACGAAGTTGTATATTTTAAAATCTCACTTTTCCGCACACCACATCTGAAAATCGTCGTACTGCTCTCAAATCTACGCCAAATCGGGGAAACATCGCGATTTCCATGAAAAGTGCGTGTGGAGCAAATTTTTGCAGAATCTCACTTTTCCTCACACCAGATCTCAAAATCGTCGTACTGGCCTCAAATCATCGACAAAAAGCGAAAACAGTGGCATTTCTAACAAAAGTGCACAAAACGTACGTTTGGGTCGTGCGGAGCAAGTTTTGGCTAAATCTAACTTGAGAGCACACCAGATCTGAAAATCGTCGTATTGGCCTCAAATCATCGCCAAAATGTGAAAACAGTGCACAAAACGCACGTTTGGGGACGTGAGGAGCACGTTTTGGCAAAATCTCACTTTTGAGCTCATCAGACCTCGAAATCGTCGAACTGGCCTCAAATCATCTCCAACAGAAAACACTGGCATTTCCATGAAAAGTGCACAAATCCAACCTTTGGTTCCGTGCGGAGCAAGTTTTGGCTAAATCTCACTTTTGAGCACACCAGATCTCAAAATCGTCGTATTCGCCTCAAATCATTGCCAAAAAGTGAAAACAGTGCCATTTCTATGAAAAATGCACAAAACGCACGTTTGAAGCCGTGCTGAGCCTATATTGGCAAAATCTCACTTTTGAGCTCATCAGATCTCGAAATCGTCGTAATGGCCTCAAATCGTCACCAAGCGAAAACAGTGGCATTTCCATGAAAAGTGCATAAATCCCACGTTTGTTGCCGTGCGGAGCAAGTTTTGGCTAAATGTCACTTTTGAGCACACCAGCTCTGAAAATCGTCGTTCTGGCCTCAAATCACCACCAAATCTGGAAAACAGTGGCATTTCTATGAAAAGTACACAAAACGCACGTTTGGGGCCGTGCGGAGCAGGTTTTGGCAAAATCTCACTTTTGAGCACGCCAGATCTCAAAATCAAATCATCGCCAAAAAAGAAAAAACAGTTTTTACTATCATTATTATTTTTCTTGTTTTACTTTAATTACAAAGAACTACTTAAAAAGAAAAACATTACAATATTTTAAACAACCGCCATAACAGACATACTTACAATTGTCAAGATTTCACAGATTATATACATTACAGCCAAAAACAGCCGCGCAATTGCTGAATGAGGCTTGTATTAATGCTTAATTAGGTTGATAAGAGAGAAATTGACAGTTATTTACGGTACACCCTAAGATAAAACAACAAGACACACGAACATACACACAAAAGCATATACACGAACTTAATTAAAGGGGGTAAATGTCTTTTGGCCATTTCTCATAAAAGGTTTCTAGTTTATTATTCTTAATGGAAATATATTTTTTAACTTGGTATTTAATTCTTACTTTAAATTTGAAACCTTCGATGTTTGGAAGTACCTGTTTCTTTCTGCAATCCCATAAATACAATTTACCAATTAATATCAGATAATTTAACACTGGACATTTTGACATCGTTATTCCAATTATAACCTCTCGTAAACGCAACCCGTAAAATTCCTTTGTTATTGTTAAATAATACTGTTCAACATTTTTCCACAACATATGTGAATGTCGACAGTAAAAGAGAAAGTGACATATTGTTTCCTGTTCAGTCTTGTTCAGTCGAAAATTGATCGATTAGTCTCACCAATACAGCGATCTTCAACATAACCTGTTTGATTATGATGTATGATATTCGGTAAAACTTTCTTTAATCTTAAAGCAATCACTTTTGAAATTATTTTTGCATCCACATTAATAAGAGAGATTGGCCTCCAATTTTCAATGAGAGTTCGATCTTTATGTTGCTTTTCTATAAGAGTTATAATTGCTTTTCTTTGAGAGCTAGACATTTCGCCGTGGTTGAAACACTCCCTCACACTTTCCATAACTGGATCACAAATTAATTCCCAGCAACTTTTGTAAACTTCTATTGGTATTCGATCATTACCAAGGGATTTGTTACTCTCAAAACTGTTAAGAATGGCTGTAATTTCTTCAAGAAATATTTCTTCTTCACAAGATTGTTTTTGCTCTTCTGATAATCTTGGCATATTCAAATTATTTAAAAATTCGTTTGCATTTTCTTTATCCTCATCTGTTACGTTTGATTGGTACAAGCTATGGTAAAAACGTTTTTTGGTCGTTCAGTATCCCAAAAGGATCACATGTAATGGCACCACTTATTAATAGTTTTCTTATATGTTTTTTGACGTGATTACGCTTCTCTAAATTTAGAAAATATTTTGTACTTCTCTCGCCATGCTCGTGTCATCGTGCCCTTGCGCGAATAATTACACCCCTTGTTTTTTCCTCCTAATAACTTTCTAGAGTTTCTTTTGCTTCATTTAGAGTATTTAGGTTAGAGTCGGAAGGGTCCTGTTCGAATTTTTTAGTTGCTTCCTCGTATACTTGTAAGTTTCTTTCCATTGCAGATAGTTCTTTGGCTTTCTTTTTCGAGAACAAAATAGCATGGTTCCGAATATTATACTTAATCCAATCCCCGATACACCTATTGTCTGATAAATTCTCGCTTCGTATTTACAAAAATTCGTATTTACAAAAATTCGTATTTACAAAATCCTGTAAGTTGTTTGATATCAAGCCAGTAATCTAAACGACAGAAAATCGGTGGAGATTTTTGGCTCCAAGTGTAACTTCTAGATTGTGGATTTTTGACTCTCCAAACGTCGACAAGGTCCACTTCATTTTGTAAACATTCAATATTGTCTATAACCATTTTTCTAGGTGCCACAACGCCACCTTTCTTATCTCAAAATCGTCGTACTGACCTCAAATCATCGCTAGAAACCAAAAACAGTGCATTTCTATGAAAAATGCACAAAACGCACGTTTGGGGCCATGCGGAGCAAGTTTTGGCGAAACCTCACTTTTGAGCACACCAGATCTCAAAATCGTCGTACTGACCTCAAATCTTCGCCAAAAAGAGAAAACAGTGCATTTCTATGAAAAATGCACAAAACGTACGTTTCGGGCCGTGCGGAGCAAGTTTTGTCAAAATCTCACTTTTGAACACACCGGATCTCAAAATCGTGGTATTGGCCTCAAATCATCGCCAAAAAGCGAAAACTGCATTTCTATGAAACGTGCACAAAACGCACGTTTGGGGCCGTGCGGAGCAAGTTTTGGCAAAATCTCTTTTTAGCACACCAGATCTCAAAATCGTCGTACTGACCTCAAATGATTGCCAAAAAGCGAAAACAGTGCATTTCTATGAAAACTGCACAAAACGTACGTTTCGGGCCGTGCGGAGCAAGTTTTGGCAAAATCTCACTTTTTAGCACACCAGATCTCAAAATCGTCGTACTGACCTCAAATCATTGCCAAAAAGCGAAAACAGTGCATTTCTATGAAAAATGCACAAAACGTACGTTTCGGGCCGTGCGGAGCAAGTTTTGGCAAAATCTCACTTTTTAGCACACCAGATCTCAAAATCGTCGTACTGACCTCAAATCATCGCCAAAAAGCGAAAACTGCATTTCTATGAAACGTGCACAAAACGTACGTTTCGGGCCGTGAGGAGCATGTTTTGGGAAAATCTCACTTTTTAGCTCACCAGATCTCAAAATCACCCTGCTGGACTCAAATCACGCCAAAAAGCGAAAACAGTGCATTTCTATGAAAAGTGCACAAAACGCACGTTTTGGCAAAATCTCACTTTTGAACACACCGGATCTCAAAATCGTGGTATTGGCCTCAAATCATCGCCAAAAAGCGAAAACTGCATTTCTATGAAACGTGCACAAAACGCACGTTTTGGCAAAATCTCACTTTTGAACACACCGGATCTCAAAATCGTGGTATTGGCCTCAAATCATCGCCAAAAAGCGAAAACTGCATTTCTATGAAACGTGCACAAAACGCACGTTTGGGGCCGTGAGGAGCAAGTTTTGGAAAAATCTCACTTGGAGCACACCAGATCTCAAAATCGTCGTACTGACCTCAAATCATCGACGTCAAACGGGGAATGTCTTCCTCTTCTATGCCGCCCTTCCTGACGAGCATTTGTATATCACGTTGAAGGTTGTAGCCGTAAAAGAAGCAGCCTGTTATCCTACACATCCTCTCCTTATGATGGCTTCTTTTCTTCTGCTCGCTGTCGCTCTTTAGTGGACTTGCTGCTTTCTTTTTCGTTTTCTTTACGGGCGCTTCGTCATTGCTCTTCAGGTGACTTGCTGTTTTCTTTTTCGTTTTCTTTACGGGCGCTAAGAAATCGCTCTCGCTGTCTGTTGTAAGGGCACTTGCTGATTTCTTTTTTGCCTTCTTTACAGGTTCGTAGTCGCTCTCACTGTCTGTTGGTATCGCTTTTCTTTTGCTGGACTTCTTCTCTTCCTCGTCTTTCTCAATGTCCTTATCTGCATCGCCACCTGTTTGATCTTCGTTTAAGTGAAACGTTTCTGGCGAACAGTCTAGCGTTAACTTGTGCATTCCATATAATGTCCCAGTGTCAAGTGCTCTTGAGGCTTGGTCATCAATCTCTCATTGCTGAGAGAACATCGACATGCACTCCAAGGCCCGTTTCTGCTCGCTGTCGCTCTTCAGGGGGCTTGCTGCTTTCTTTTTCGTTTTCTTTACGGGCGCTTCGTCATCGCTCACAAATTAATTCCCAGCAACTTTTGTAAACTTCTATTGGTATTCGATCATTACCAAGAGATTTGTTACTCTCAAATCTGTTAAGAATGGCTGTAATTTCTTCAACAAATATTTCTTCTTCACAAGATTGTTTTTGTTCTTCTGATAATCTTGGCATATTCAAATTATTTCCACGTTATATCGCCAAAGGGCACAAAATATACAACTTGGTTGGATAAACATATCCTATAGTACAAAATAAAAGTAGTACTCTGGAGACAAAGCACAGGATTTCAAGGATTGAAGTGGATTAAGATTTAGCTTGATATAAAAGTTGAATTAGTTTGCTGGAGAGGCAGTGTCAATTGTGACATTTATCTGAAATCAAAATGCGTTTGTTATAACGGCTCTCTCTATTTGAGCTGCTTTACTTCGTTGCATTTGCTTAGCTAATACTTGAAAGATGGAAAAAATAAATTGTTTGTTTGTCATAAGTTGAGACATTTCTTGGCTCCTTCGTCTATTTTTCGAGAATTTTCTCTTTTAGCCGTGGAAATTTGTGAATACTCTTCGTATATGCATAGTAATGACACTGTCCCGCCGAAATGGCAAAATGTCGCTTAACTTATTTCCACGTTATATCGCCAAATGGCACAAAATATACAACTTAATTGGATAAAAGGATCCTATAGTACAAAACAAAAGTAGTCTTTTAGAGATAGAAGCGCAGGATTGTAAGGATTGAATTGGATTACAGTTTAGCTTGATATCAAAGTTGCCTTTGTTTGCAGGAGAGGCAATGTCAATCGTGACATTTATCTGAAATCAAAATGTGTGCGTTATAACGGCTCAGTCTATTTCGAGCCGCTTTACTTAGTTGCATTTGGTTAGCTAATGTTTGTAAGATGGAAAAATTAACTGTTTGTTTGTCATAACTTCTGAGACATTTGTTTGCTGCTAGGAGAAAAATTACGGAGTCTCTTCGTCAATATTTCGGGCCTTTTCGGTTTTAGCCGTCGCACTTCATGAATACGCTTTGTAAATGCATAGTAATGACACTGTCCCGCCGAAGTGGAAAAATGTCGCTTAACTTATTTCCACGTTATATCGCCAAATGGCACAAAATATACAACTTAGTTGGATAAAAAGATCCTATAGTACAAACCAAAAGTAGTAGTTTGGAGATAAAGCGCAGGATTGCAAGGATTAAACTGGATTACAGTTTAGCTTCATATCAAAGCTGCCTTTGTTTGCTGGAGAGGCAGTGTCAATCGTGACATTTATCTGAAATCAAAATGCGTGCGTTATAACGGCTCAGTTTATTTTTAGCTGCTTTACTTCGTTGCATTTGCTTAGTCAATGTTTGAAAGATACAAAAATAAATTGTTTGTTTGTCATAACTTATGAGACATTTGTTGGCTCCTAGGAGAAAAATTACGGAGCCTCTTCGAAATTTTTCGGTTTTAAGCTCGCAACTCGTGAATACTTTTCGTAAATGCATAGTAATGACACTGTCCCGCCGAAATGGCAAAATGTCGCTCAGCTTATTTCCACTTTATATCGCCAAATGGCACAAAATATACAACTTGGTTGGATAAAAAGATCCTATAGTACAAAACAAAAGTAGTAGTTTGGAGATAAAGCGCAGGATTGCAAGGATTAAACTGGATTACAGTTTAGCTTCATATCAAAGCTGCCTTTGTTTGCTGGAGAGGCATTGTCAATCGTGACATTTATCTGAAATCAAAATGCATTTGTGATAACGGCTCTGTCTATTTGAGCTGCTTTATTTCGTTGCATTTGCTTAGCTAATACTTGTAAGATGGAAAAAATAAATTGTTTGTTTTCCATAACTTATGAGTCATTTGTTGGCTCCTAGGAGAAAAATTACGGAGCGTCTTCGTAAATATTTCGAGCATTTTCGGTTTTAGCCGTCGCACTTTGTGAATACTCTTCGTAAATGCATACTGATGAGACTGTCCAGCCGAAATGGCAAAATGTCGCTCAGCTTATTTCCGCGTTATATCGCCAAATGGCACAAAATATACAACTTGGTTGGATAAACATATCCTATAGCACAAAATAAAAGTAGTAGTTTGGAGACAAAGCCCAGGATTGCAAGGATTGAAATGGATTACAGTTTAGGGGTCTTTCTGCATGTACCGGTACCCATAAACCACTCATAGTCTTCTATTGTTTGTGAGGTATTGTATTTGTGGTCTTGTTTCGCATTTGTATTATTGTCGTTCTTTGTTCCTTTTGTTTTACGTAATATGTGACCGGTACATGCAGAATCTACCCAGTTTAGCTTGAAATCAAAGTTGCCTTTGTTTGCAGGAGAGGCAGTGTCAATCGTGACATTTTTCTGAAATGAAAATGCGTGCGTTATAAGGCTCAGTCTATTTTGAGTCGCTTTACTTCGGTGCATTTATTAAGCTAATGTTTGTAAGATGGAGTAATAAATTGTTTGTTTGTCATCACTTCTGAGACATTTGTTGGCTCTTAGGGGAAAAATTACGTAGCCTCTTCGTCAATATTTCGGGCATTTTCGGTTTTAGCCGTCGCACTTCGTGAATACTCTTCGTAAATGCATACTGATTTTTGTATTACAAATAGTAAATACAATGTGTTGCAATACAATGAAAAAAAGAAAGCAAGAGTAAAATAGTTACGATACATCTGCAAAAAGAGAAGAAAAATAATATATTAATTGAAAAAAGTACAATATAGCTTAAACGAATATATGTTAACTCATTGACGTCAGTCCCGGCCAAAATTGGTCTTAGAAGACCAATAAGACTCAACTGCTACATCCTCTCGTTCTAGTGCATCCTTGCCTTGCCTCAATTTTCAACATCACGACCGCACTGCATGCTGGGAAATAGCGATAATTTTTGACAGGGTTCGTTCCTTTCCCCACATATTTCATATTTATACTAAGTCCATAGCCACTTCGACCTACTTCCGAATTTTGGCGCTTGTTGTTTTCTTCAGTGGTCGCAAATCCCAAATCCCAAAATATGCCGTGGTAGGTCATGAAATTCATCAGTAGTGGAGTCCCAAGGCTTCTTCGTTTCGGAGCGGCCATTTTTTCAGTTCTACGAACAACAAGCCAAATTCGCAAACGAAGTACATCACCTTACTCACTTCTTTGAGAAAGTGGACTCTTAGCTACTTTCACGCTTAATGATGCTCATCAGGCAGCTACTAAAGATAAAAAATGGCTGTGAACTTACCAAAAATCGCATACAAACCATATTTGAGCCGCTATTATAGCTCAACGAAGTAAAAACACGTCATAATGACGTTTCTAGAAAACTCGAACTTTCAGTTGTTTAGAACAGCAACACTTACCATGGTAACCGCAAATATGGAGTCACGAAATCCTATGGATCGGTTATATGCAGAAAATCACTCAAAAACGTAAAAAGTCACTGACGACAATAACTTAAGGGAGTTGCACTGGCATTCATTTAGCCCATGTTTTTTTAATTGCTCTGATCGGTTAGATTTAAAAGCTATGGTGCGTAAAATATCAATTTTGTTATCAAGGCGCAAAAGAAAACTGTCGAAGTCTAGGATGCCGCCGCCTACGCTTGTTGCAAAAACATGATATTTGGCGACAATCAAACAGTAGTTAAGAACTTTCCAATTGTTTGACTCTTTGTGCCAACCGTATAAAAAAGTATTTTCAGATAAGGTCAGTTTTTCATTAAATTAGAAAAAAAGTCCAAAACAACGAGGATACACTGCAAGTAATTAACATGTGTCTTAGAGATTGATTTTCAAGGTTACATAAAGGACAGACTTGCCAGACTTAGAAATCGCACTGTTTTGCCGATTTGGCGACGATTTGAGGCCAGGACGCCGATTTCGAGATCTGGTGTGCTCAAAAGTGAGATTTTGCTAAAACTTGCTCCGCACGGCCCCAAACCTGCGTTTCGTACACTTTTCATAGAAATCGCACTGCTTTCCTGATTTGGCGATGATTTGAGGCCAGTACGACGATTTTGAGATTTGGTGTGTGCTCAAAAGAGAGATTTTGCCAAAACGTGCTCCGCACGGCCCCAAACGTGCGTTTTGTGCACTTTTCATAGAAATCGCACAATATCTGTCTCCATTTAGAATTTAGGTTTCAAAATATGATGCCATCCAAGAATCAGGACCGCCATTTTAGAATTTTTCTCAAAGAAAACAATTATAAAAAATGGACAATTTATCCAAATCATCTGAAACTTGGTACAGAACATCCTAATAATCTGTAAATGTACACATCAAAGCTCAAGTCCATATCTTTCTCCATTCAGCATTTAGGTTTCAAAAAATATGTTTTTTCCTAGCCATTTTCATTCATGTCATAATGACGTCACAATGAGACATCGACACTGTCAATCTACTAACCTTATGATTTTGTACTATCTGCTAAATTTGAAGTCTAAAGCGGTAATACTTTAGGAGTTATGATGGGGTATGTTTTAAGACATATCAGTGTCCGTACATGAAGCTGGTCATCACAGCAGGGACAAGCCATGGAGCGGTGAGTACACGCTCTTTTGTGCTCCGCATTTGTACTCTATTTAGACCTTTTTAAGACTATGCACGACCAAACCAACTATCAGAACTATGACATAAGGTCCTAGTGCTACTCTAGGAAACTGTTTTCCCAACCGAAAGTGTTTGCTTTTGCATAGTCAGCAGTTTATCTTTAGATATTTAATCCTTGCCTCAAGAAATCACTTTATGGCTTTTAGAGACAAAGGACGAGGGTTTATCTATACTTTTATGATAGATGTAGTTGATACACCAGGAAAGG
Organism: Cladopsammia gracilis; assembly: GCA_022457155.1. Lineage (NCBI taxonomy): Eukaryota > Metazoa > Cnidaria > Anthozoa > Scleractinia > Dendrophylliidae > Cladopsammia > Cladopsammia gracilis. Next base: position 56,583 of record JAJGOT010000891.1, on the reverse strand, counting down.
AACACTTTGGTGTAAGTTTTGCGTGAATTCATCATTGTGCTTAGGAGTAATTAATAACTGAATAATTAATTAGCTGCAAATTTCAACCGTTAATAACATCGTCAGATCTTGTGTTTATGGTAGTGTTTATATCAATCGAGTTAGATCCCAACGTGATCTAACCGTGTTGCTAAAGTCAAGGAAACAGCTTCTAAAACATGCGAGTTATTTACCGTTGAATTTTGTCCAACATGGCGGATCCAAAAGTGCGTCAAACATGCAAACGAGGCTATACTTTGAACGTTAATATCTCTGACGGGATTTTATCACACTTCCTCAAATTCGCAGGATATATACAACGTCTTTAATACTATTTGCCAATACACTCGGCGTTATTATCGGCTCAACGGTTTGTTTCTAGCCTTGTTTACAAGTTTTTCAAACATGGAAACGAGGCTACAATTTGATCGTTAATATCTCTGAGGGGATTACATCAAACAAATTCAAATTTGCAGGATATATAGCATGACTTTTATACTATCTGCGAATATACTCGGTTTTAATATCGGCTCAATCTTATGCTTCTAGTTCAAATCCTCGAACACATGCGAAAACACCTCAACAGAAGCTAATATAATATAATATAATATAATATAATATAATATAATATAATATAATATAATATAATATAATATAATATAATATAATATAATATATTATCATGCTTATAATGGTGACCAAGCAGCGAAGGATGTCTTGAAGGTGAAAAGACAAAGAGTACCGTACAACAAGGACAAAGACATTAACTGGAACACGTTTCGCTCCGATTATCGCCACTGTGCAGTTCTTTACCAAGCAGTGGATGCTTTGGGCCTTGAAATGCTACAAAGGGGCGCCAAACGGGTCTTGGGGTGCATGTCCTGGATCTCTCAGCAAACGAGAGATTGATGACCTAGCCTCGAAGGTGCTACAAAGGTGCGCCAAACGGGCCTTGGGGTGCATGTCGATGATCTCTCAGCAATGACAGATTGATGACCAAGCCTCACGAGCCCTTGACACTGAGACATTATATGGAATGTACAAGTTAACGCTAGACTGTGCGCCAGAAACGTTTCACTTAAACGAAGATCAAACAGTTGGCGATGCAAATAAGGACATTGAGAGAGACGAGGAAGAGAAGAAGTCCAGGAAAAGAAAAGCCACGCCAACAGTCAGTGAGAGCGACTACGAACCTGTAAAGAAGGCAAAGGAGAAAACAGCAAGTGCCCTTACAACAGACAGCGAGAGCGATTTCCAAGCGCCCGTAAAGAAAACGAAAAAGAAGACAGCAAGCCCCCTGAAGAGCGACAGCGAGCAGAAACGGGCCTTGGAGTGCATGTCGATGTTCTCTCAGCAATGAGAGATTGATGACCAAGCCTCAAGAGCACTTGACACTGGGACATTATATGGAATGCACAAGTTAACGCTAGACTGTTCGCCAGAAACGTTTCACTTAAACGAAGATTAAACAGGTGGCGATGCAGATAAGGACATTGAGAAAGACGAGGAAGAGAAGAAGTCCAGCAAAAGAAAAGCGATACCAACAGACAGTGAGAGCGACTACGAACCTGTAAAGAAGGCAAAAAAGAAATCAGCAAGTGCCCTTACAACAGACAGCGAGAGCGATTTCTTAGCGCCCGTAAAAAAAACGAAAAAGAAAACAGCAAGTCCCCTGAAGAGCAATGACGAAGCGCCCGTAAAGAAAACGAAAAAGAAAGCAGCAAGTCCACTTAAGAGCGACAGCGAGCAGACGAAAAGAAGCCATCATAAGGAGAGGATATCTAGGATAACAGGCTGCTTCTTTTACGGCTACAACCTTCAACGTGATATACAAATGCTCGTCAGGAAGGGCGGCATAGAAGAGGAAGACATTCCCCGTTTGACGTCGATGATTTGAGGCCAGTACGACGATTTTGAGATCTGGTGTGCTCTAAGTGAGATTTTGCCAAAACTTGCTCCTCACGGCCCCAAACGTGCGTTTTGTGCACGTTTCATAGAAATGCAGTTTTCGCTTTTTGGCGATGATTTGAGGCCAATACCACGATTTTGAGATCCGGTGTGTTCAAAAGTGAGATTTTGCCAAAACGTGCGTTTTGTGCACTTTTCATAGAAATGCACTGTTTTCACTTTTTGGCGATGATTTGAGTCCAGCAGGATGATTTTGAGATCTGGTGTGTTCAAAAGTGAGATTTTGCCAAAACTTGCTCCACACGGCCCGAAACATACGTTTTGTGCATTTTTCATAGAAATGCACTGTTTTCGGTTTTTGGTGATGATTTGAGGTCAGTACGACGATTTTGAGATCTGGTGAGATCAAAAGTGAGATTTTGCCAAAACTTGCTCCGCACGGCCCGAAACGAACGTTTTGTGCATTTTTCATAGAAATGCACTGTTTTCGGTTTTTGGTGATGATTTGAGTTCACTACGACGATTTTGAGATCTGCTGAGATCAAAAGTGAGATTTTGCCAAAACGTGCTCCGCACGGCCCGAAACGTACGTTTTGTGCATTTTTCATAGAAATACACTGTTTTCGCTTTTTGGCGCCAAAAGCCAAAACAGTGCATTTCTATGAAAAGTGCACAAAACGCACGTTTGTGGCCGTGCGGAGCAAGTTTTGGCAAAATCTCACTTTTTAGCACACCAGATCTCAAAATCGTCGTACTGACCTCAAATCATTGCCAAAACGCGAAAACAGTGCATTTCTATGAAAAGTGCGCAAAACGTACGTTTCGGGCCGTGCGGAGCAAGTTTTGGGAAAATCTCACTTTTCAGCACACCAAATCTCAAAATCGGCGTACTGAACTCAAGTCATCGCCAAAAAGCCAGAACAGTGCACTTCTATGAAAAATGCACAAAACGTACGTTTCAGGCCGTGCGGAGCAAGTTTTGGCAAAATGTCAATTTTTAGCACACCAGATCTCAAAATCGTCGTACTGACCTCAAATCATCGCAAAAAACCGGAAACAGTGCATTTCTATGAAAAAAAGCACAAAACGTACGTATCGGGCCGTGCGGAGCAAGTTTTGGGAAAATCTCACTTTTCAGCACACCAAATCTCAAAATCGGCGTACTGAACTCAAATCATCGCCAAAAAGCCAAAACAGTGCATTTCTATGAAAAATGCACAAAACGTACGTTTCAGGCCGTGCGGAGCAAGTTTTGTCAAAATCTCACCTTTTAGCACACCAGTTCTCAAAATCGTCGTACTGACCTCAAATCATCGGTAAAAAGCGAAAACAGTGCATTTCTATGAAAAGTGCACAAAACGCACGTTCTGGGCCGTACGGAGCACGTTATGGTAAAATCTCACTTTTGAGCACAGCAGATCCAAAAATCGTCGTACTGACCTCAAATCATCGCCAAAAACCGAAAACAGTGCATTTCTATGAAAATTGCACAAAACGTACGTTTCGGGCCGTGCGGAGCAAGTTTTGGCAAAATCTCACTTTTGATCTCACCAGATCTCAAAATCGTCGTACTGACCTCAAATCATCGCCAAAAACCGAAAACAGTGCATTTCTATGAAAAGTGCACAAAACGAACTTTTTGGGCCGTGCAGAGCACGTTTTGGCAAAATCTCACTTTTGAGCACAGCAGATCTCAAAATCGTCGTACTGACCTCAAATCATCGCCAAAAACCGAAAACAGTGCATTTCTATGAAAAATGCACAAAACGTACGTTTCGGGCCGTGCGGAGCACGTTTTGGCAAAATCTCACTTTTTAGCACACCAGATCTCAAAATCGTCGTACTGACTTCAAATCATCGCAAAAAAGCGGAAACAGTGCATTTCTATGAAAAGTGCACCAAACGAACTTTTAGGGCCGTGCGGAGCACGTTTTGGCAAAATCTCACTTTTGAGCACAGATCTCAAAATCGTCGTACTGACCTCAAATCATCGCCAAAAACCGAAAACAGTGCATTTCTATCAAAAATGCACAAAACGTACGTTTCGGGCCGTGCGGAGCAAGTTTTGGTAAAATCTCAGTTTTTAGCACACCAGATCTCAAATTCGTCGTACTGACCTCAAATCGTCGCCAAAAAGCGAAAACAGTTTATTTCTATGAAAAATGCACAAAACGTGCGTTTCAGGCCGTGCGGAGCAAGTTTTGGCAAAATCTCACTTTTGAACACACCGGGTCTCACATTCGTGGCACTGACCTCAAATCATCGTCAAAAAGCGAAAACAGTGCATTTCTATGAAAAGTGCACAAAACGCACGTTTGGGGCCGTGCGGAGCAAGTTTTGGCAAAATCTCACTTTTGATCTCACCATATTTCAAAATCGTCGTACTGACCTCAAATCATTGCCAAAACGCGAAAACAGTGCATTTCTATGAAAAGTGCACAAAACGTACGTTTCGGGCCGTGCGGAGCAAGTTTTGGCAAAATGTCACTTTTTAGCACACCAGATCTCAAAATCGTCGTACTGACCTCAAATCATCGCAAAAAAGCGGAAACAATGCATTTCTATGAAAAAAGCACAAAACGTACGTTTCGGGCCGTGCGGAGCAAGTTTTGGGAAAATCTCACTTTTTAGCACACCAAATCTCAAAATCGTCGTACTGACCTCAAATCATCGCCAAAAACCGAAAACAGTGCATTTCTATCAAAAATGCACAAAACGTACGTTTCAGGCCGTGCGGAGCAAGTTTTGTCAAAATCTCACTTTTTAGCACACCAGTTATCAAAATCGTCGTACTGACCTCAAATCATTGGTAAAAAGCGAAAACAGTGCATTTCTATGAAAAGTGCACAAAACGCACGTTCTGGGCCGTACGGAGCACGTTATGGTAAAATCTCACTTTTGAGCACAGCAGATCCAAAAATCGTCGTACTGACCTCAAATCATCGCCAAAAACCGAAAACAGTGCATTTCTATGAAAATTGCACAAAACGTACGTTTCGGGCCGTGCGGAGCAAGTTTTGGCAAAATCTCACTTTTGATCTCACCAGATCTCAAAATCGTCGTACTGACCTCAAATCATCGCCAAAAACCGTAAACAGTGCATTTCTATGAAAAGTGCACAAAACGTACGTTTCGGGCCGTGCGGAGCAATCAACTCAGTTTGCTTTTGCATATCTTTCGCAAGTAATTCAACCCACTTCTCCAAATTCACATATGATTCCATCAGCAAATCCAAGGAGTCAATCTCATCTTCACTTTCAGTCTCTGAATCCTCATTCGCACTCATCTCTTTCTCTGCTTTCACATTCGAATCCATTTTCTTTCCCTTCATTCTTTTTCAGTCACTCCATTCGCTGCGCTTCGCTAGGCTCCCTTCGGTCGCTCCCAATCTGTATCCACTGCCGATGAATCCAAATCGCGAAACTTAATTGGCCTTTTGATTTTCTCTTTCTTTTCCACTTTCTTCTTTGCTGCAAATTGTTTCTGTTTTGTCAGCTGCAGTTCTTGCTCATAGAAACTCCCTTCCACTTTCGTCTCCTCCAGTTTCTTTTCTTCAATCTTCTTCTCTAATTCCTCATCACCCAATCTCTTTCTTCGAGTTTTCCCCACATTCTCTTTCTTCAAGCGTTCATTCAATTCTTTCAGTTCTTCTCGATTCAGTTTCAACTTCTCCACCTCATAGGTTGGAGGTTTTGTTGCTAACACCTTAGAAATCATAAAAACTCGCCGGCTCCAATTCGGGGTAAATCCTTTTGCATATCCCATTCTTTTATATTTCATTAATCTTACATGATCTCCAACTTTGAATTTCACGTCAAACTTTTTCAGCAACTCATCAGGATATGAATTCGCATAAACTTCTCTTTCCCTACTTTTCACACTGGCAGCTCTGGGAGTCATTCCAATGCTCCTGTGTTTTGTTGAGTTATAATCATCCAAAATCGGTTGCAGCACATCAATCCATCTCTCTGTGTTTCTTGCTGTGAAAAACTTATAAATTCGTTCTTTCAATGTCCGAATAAATCTTTCTGCCACACTTGCCTTCTCTTTGGTTTTTGTCTGATACATTTCAATCCCTTCCGTTTTCATCATTTTCGCAAAATCTCCCATGAATTCTTTTCCTTCATCTGTCCACAACTTTCTTGGCTTTCTTCCACTCTCTTCCAGAATCTCCTGAAATGCCAGACCTACATCATGAGCTTTAGCTCCCACGATTCCCCGGGCCCATGCGAATTTGGAGAAAACATTAAGAACCACTAGAATGTTGTTGAACTCATCATTTTCTTCAGGAAAGTTCCCCATTGATGCTAAATCAGCGGTCCAAATCTGATCAACTCCATGAACCATAACTCGCCTTTTCTCAAAATGCCTCCTGACTGGTTTATGCAATTCGAGATTTCGAGCCCAGTCTTCCTTCGAAATCTCACTTAGTTTCCCCGACCCATTCCCAACTTCTGTTTGGAATCAATCACATTTCTTGCAAGTGCATGTCCCCACTGCCTTTCTTTCCAGGGAATCGCATCCAATGCAGCCACCATCTTCCTATCCGCTTCATTCTTGCATTTCCGGTCATCCTTGCAGATAGAATAATCCACATCATGCTGCATTGAAACTGCATCTGTTTTCCCTGTTGGTTGCTGCATTATTTCTAGAATTTTTCCATTTTTATCAAATTTCACTTGCTGACTCAAAGGATTCCAAGGCCCTGTGAAATTGTGCCCGGGAAATGTGAATCCACCTTTTGGTCTCGGCAATTTCCCAATCAATGCTGCACATCAATCGCTCCGCCATCCAAATCAGCTCGATTAGTTTTATAGTTTTTCTTAGGTCTCACTGCAACACTCAACTGATTGAGCGTATCCGAAGCTGTTTTCTCTAGGAATGGCTTGCTCTTCTCCAATGCAAAACTCACTGCTTTCTTTTGCATTCTCGGGTTCCGCATCAGCTCGCTTGCACCAAATCGACCCATTTCCACCACTTTTTTTCCCATCCATGGAAGAGCATGAGTCAGACCAGTCAAAGCAAGTTCACCAAAACTGCCCCCACCTTGTGAGGGCAGATTCAGTTTCCCGATGCCTTAACAAATCTTGTTTTCTTTATCCCGCAACTACCACAATGGCAAAACCACATTGGTCTGCCATTTTTCGCCAGAAATGTCCCACTTGGTTCTACGCATTCGGTTTGTTTTTTCTCTTTCACGCAATATGATTTCATTTTAGAGGGAATTTATATAATTCACAATCTCTATTTCATTTCTTTCAACATCACTTGAAAACGTGTTTAACATTTCTTCATATTCTCTCCCTTTGTTCATTTCATTCAGAAACCACAAGCAATAATAACCGCATTTCAAGCTATCCAGAGCTTGAATCTGGAAACCATTTCGCAGGAAAAACTTCATTCCCGGATTCCATTTTTCCACGTTCTCCTCCCACTCCAGTGGTGGTGGCATGCCAAATGAATCAAACCAGCAGAATTCATCTCCCTTCCTGAAACAAGCTACCCAATGCGTTCCAACATTTTCCATGTCATCTAGATTGATTATGCAGGGGGAATGATTTTGACCAAGTTCTTCATTTCTTGCAAAGATTCCTTTCAATGGAATTTTCAACTTCTCGCACCAGTCCCACAAGTCATGATTGCTCAACGCCTTGTCGACAAACGGCCGGAGCGAGTTTTTTTTTGCCCCATCCCCCGTTTCACATAAGACAATCTCGATGTGTCCCAAGCTCCATAAAATGGTTGCGGTGGTTCCAACTGCATTCCTTTCCCATGTGGGTTTACATGCAAACCCCTCCCGCTCCCTTTCCCCAACACCTTTGTCACTAGTTGAATTGCAAGCGGAATTCCTATTGCTGCCAATGCACCTAGAAATCCTCCTCTCTGTCCACTGCCAATCTTCACTCCTTGTTCAGCGAGAAAATCTTTCAAAAACGCTTTCTGTCCAGTTGTCATTTGCGAGACAAGGTGGAAGAGTTCAGGCGCTCTGGGAGGAATGCCTTTCCCAAATATCTTTCCCAATGCTTTTTCTGCCCCAAAACTCAAACCAGCCATTCCAAGTGCTTTTGCTGCGGGAACAAGCAAGGGTTTCGCAAGTCCAACCAATGCAGAAAATAAATTCCCCCCACTTTGAATTGCTTTCCTGATTTGTGTCCTGGAGATTGCAAGTTCAACTCCCCTCCTTGCTTGTTTCGCTTTTTCAATTCGATTGATTTGCATCTTTGTCAAATTAATATCATGGTTTCCGCTCAGATTTTCGAATTTCAATCTCAGTGTCACAGCTTGATTGCTTTTCAAAGCTTTTTCAAGTTTCTTCAATTGCCCCGGGGAGAAATTTAATTTGGTTTTGTGATAGGTTGTCATTTTTCTATACAACTACAAGTTCTCCACCGACTACATCCAGGACCACTTCTTTTTCATTCAAAACCAAGGCATAGATTGTGTAGCCTCGAGTAGTAGCTCGGTTCAAACGATAGTGAAACACCAGTTGCTTTGGATCATTGGTCAAGTTGTTTTTGTTTTCTCTCAAATCGAAATAGATCAGTGGATAAAGTTTTGAATAATTCGCCACATTCAATTGCACTCCAGTATTATAGTCATTTTTGCGATATCGGTAATTCAAAGCATCTTCCAGAATTCTCAGTTTGAAATTCGCATCGTATTCAATCTCTGGATAAAATTCTAAACCATATTGCAGGCGACAATTGGTAAGGTATTGGGTTGGAGGGTTCGCACTTGAAAGATTAAATGTATCAAACATATAAGGATTGTATTGCAAATTGTTTGATCTTCTTGTTTCTTGAAGCCAGATGAAAACATGCTTTGCATCTTTCACACCTGGAGACAATTGCCAAATTCCTTCTGCATCGCTCCTGCTTGAAGCGGGGTGAATTGTTTCCTGAAGAAAACTCCACCTTTTAGGTTTCAGAAAATTTTCATTCACTTTCACCTGCCCTTTGGGAGAAAATGTCAACATGGGTACCCACAATTCAAACGTTCGAACAACAACACGTCGCTCTGTGCCATCATTTTGCCAAACCAGTTCCGCGTCATCTTGCAAGGCAATTTTAACTTCAATTGCCATTGGAGGAAGAAGTGAATCTTCCAACTCTTCAAAGAATGAATAGCGGTTGAGTGGAATGATGGTTTCAACTGTTTTATGCGCTTGCGTTAACAATTCTCTTGCTTTGATTCCTGCGTTATTATTTAAAACAACTGAATCTGCTGTATCCAAATACCAAAACTGTGACTTGGCGGAACTTCTTGAGTAGTCATCTGAATACTCCAGGAGATTCTTAACGAAAATGGCTTTATGCGCATTGTCCAGATTATAAAGGGTTTTGGCGTTAGATGACACTTCCAATTTGTTGATCAGTGAAAACGAACTATTCAAGGTGGGGCTTGTGGTATCTGCTGCAACTGCCGCACCATCTGCTTCAGCTTCAAAGGTGTAATTGACGCGAAAATAGGCATTGTACCAATCATACCAATTATTCCTATCCTTTATTGTGAATTGATACCCTGTTTTGGCTTGAGGTTGACCATTTCCAGGAAAGGTCAGCGGAGTGTCAAGTTGGTACCTGACGAAGGTAGTTTTTTCGAGCAAGTCGGGTGATCTAAACATTTTATTCTGACAAACAAAATTATGAACCACCCCTCCGAATGGAAGAAAATCTATATCCCAGAACGTGGGAAATATGCCTGGAAGCACAAAGGAACTGGGGTTATCCGCGACAGCCTGATGAAAATCGGGAAACCCCTCCTGGGTTTGGCAAAGTCTGCTGCGAGTCAACTTGTCAAGAAATCGGTTGAAAAAGCAGCGGATGAAGGATCAAAGGTAATTGTGAAGAAAGCTGGGGATAAACTTCAATCAATTTTGAGAAATCGAAATGCGAGAGCGAAGCGACCGGAGGGAGTGAAGCCAACTGCAGTCGATGGTAAACGTTCGAAACCAACTCCGCGAGCCTCGCATCCTCAAACTTCATATGATGCTCTCATTCGCCTCAATCAATTAATTGCTCAATCTTGAATTTAATTTCATTGCGAAATTAAATTTTTCGCTCACTCAGCTCTCAATTCCCGAATAAACAAAGTGAAAGCCAAATCCAAATCATTCAAATCCAGCAGATTGTTTCTTCCATCAGTCACATAAACTCGAATAGATTGAATCAAGTGCTTATTCACAGGATGCCATTCCAATCTCATAGGTTCCATGGAAAAAGGATAGCTTACGTGAAGCATTGAGGTTGACAGGGGAAACAAAACATCATTTCCTACATTTGAAACTTTCCTGGAGATGAGATTGCAATGGAGATAGACCCAGTCCACTCCACGCGTGATATTTGGCACATTTGTGGAAACGTTCAATCCCCCCGTCAAAATCTTTTTCTCAAATCCAAGCAAATCGGCAAAATTCCCACTTCTCAGATCAATTTCAATTGAGTTATCCAAAGTCAAGACTGTCTTGAAGATGCTTGTGTCGAATATGAGGTTTACATTGTCTGAACCAATCTGGCTTTTGAGAACTGAGTTGATTGTTTTATACCCATACATTCCATCAGTGAATGTGATGGTTTTCCAAGCGCTTTCACTTGTCGTTTTCCATTTCAACTGATTGTTGTCATAGCTATTCCTTATATTATACCACGAATAATTCATGGTCACGAGTTTATTCAACGCTGCTTCATAATTTCTCCCCTCATCCAACATAATCGGAGGATCAAATCGAATGACAAAATTATGCGAACGTTGATTGGGGTTTTGTTTCTTTGCTAGTTGTGAGTCAAGAAGAAGTGGAATCATTTTAAATGCGAAGAGAGTTTTTTGCTATCATTCCCAGATATAATTCCTATCTTGTGAAGGATTTGCAGAATGTGTCTGAGATCATTTCTCAACTTCAGCGAAGTGTTCCCAGCTTGGATGGAACCCATTCCCACAACAAAAAGGTTGATAAGAGGATTGAAGGGAGCGAAGCGACCCGCGGAGCGGCGACTGAAAGGAGCCCCGCGAAGGCCTGTACCTTTCATGCCAACATGCTTCCTCCCCATTTTTTCACCAGCTTGTTCACGTATTCTTCTAGCTTCTTCAATTTTATCTTTCGCCGCTATCAAGTCCTTAATTGACATACCGTATAATGGAGATTTTTTAGATTTAACGACATAATTCGGGTCATCAGCGTTCTTGACAATTAGTTGATTAATAATTGCTAGTTGGTTTGTTTCTTCATCTCGGGGAGGCATCTTTCTCTTTGGTTTAGATGGCAATGGTTCAGTTAGCTCAAATGGAGATGGTTCAGATGGCTCAAATGGATCTGGTTCAGATGGCTCAAATGGATCTGGTTCAGATGGATCTTCTTGACTTGGTGCTTCAAAACCCCATGGCATGATTGGTTCAGATGGAGTTGGGCTTGCTGGAGGTGAAAAAAGATCCCAGGGCTGATGCGACATTGTTGGTTCAGTGTGTGAAGGACCAGATTTCGTCAACGATGGGCCCCAAATTTTATCCATTGCTTCCTCAATTGACATTCCTTCCCTCATTCATTTCAGGAGTTGATTCTCTTCTGGATCGAGTCCTTCTATTTCTTCTTCGCTCCCTTCGGTCGCTTCACTCCCAGCTTCACTCCCCTCCCTTCGCTCGCTCCCAGTGACTGGTGGTGTTTCGTTCACTTTCATCGTATCTAATCTCTTTGTCACTGGATTGAGCATCTTTTCATATGAAGTTGCATTCACGCCTTCCTCAATCTTTCTCTCCTTGAATGCCTGGAGAATATCCCGCGATTGTTCACTTTTAGCTGCTTTTGCTTTAGCTAACTCAGCCCATTTCTTGATTGACATTTTTTATTTCAAATTACAAAAATGCGTTTCTCAAACTTTGACTTTCTTTCCAACTCAAAATCAACTTTCAAACAAATCCACCCCGCTATGCCAACGGAAACTTTCAGAATGCTCATTTGTGGACCTTCAAACTGCGGGAAGACAAATCTTCTCCTGAATATGATTTATGACCTTCTCTTTTTCGATGAAATCATTCTCTTCGCTAAAAATCTTCACCAAGATAAGTATGTGGGACTCTTGGAGGATTTCAAGTCGCGATTCAATCCAGTTGCTGGTTATGAGGTCATCACACCGTTCTCAAAATGCGTTCCGCTGAAAGAACTCTATCAAGATGACTCAAGTCAGAGAGTTGTCGTGTTCGATGACTTTGCTTGCGATAAAAATCAAGATGACATGATCAACTGGTTCTTCAACGGGAGACATTGCAACTGCAGCCTGATCTATCTCGCCCAAAGATTCTTCAAAGTTCTCAAAGATATAAGGGATAATTGTTCCCATTTTTGCCTTTTCAAATTTCCCCCAAAAGACTGCAAGCGAATTGCGGATGAACTGGGGATTGACCAAGATAAGTTGGCGGAAGCGACAAAAGATGATTTCTCTTTTCTCTTTGTGGATCAACCGCGTAAGCGGCTCTTGAAAAACTTTGATGAGGAGATTTAAAATGGGAATTTTCAATGAAAAACGTCCAGATGCGGACACAACGAATTTCGCATCAATCAGTTATGTTGACGCTAACTCCATTTCCTCCGGTGGATCTATCACAGGAGATGTTGACATGAATGCGAATAAAATCACAAATCTTTCCACACCTGAGAATGAATCAGATGTTGCAACAAAGGAATACGTTGACAGGACAGTCGCGAAATCTGGGCTCCTTTCCATTCTTTCCGCAGCCACTTCCACTTATGTAGATGCCTTCATCAACGAAAACGCAGAATGCTTTTATGCAGTGGATCGGGGAGATGAACTTGAGTATGGGTTTTGATTTCTTGGAACTTTGCCAAATCATCTGGATTCTGGAAAGAAATCGACAGGCTGAAAGTTTGCCAATCTTTGTTTTCAAATATTTTCATTTCTGCCGTGAAGAGGAAACGTGGAGGATTTTGGGAATCACCCATCAGGAGTGGAAGCACCACGCCAAACTTCATTTTTCGGGGTTCGCCGAGTTGGATTTTCTCGACTGCGCATTCTTTAGGATCCATTTGAATTGCGAAATTTTTTGAAAGTTTTTTTATGAAATAAAATGAGGTTGATTGAAAACGATTTTTTGCGCGGTGGAGATTTTGAATCGGTTGTTTCAGTTTTCCCAGAGATGCTTGAAATAGATCCTTGGGAGGGATTGTTGGATGAAGATGAAACCGTGGAGGATTTGGTGTTGGAAATGCATGCCCAAACTCTTCACGATATTGAAGCAGTTCCTCCAGCAACTTTGGTGGATCAATGGCATCAGTTGAATGAGTTGGAAATGCGAGATCCAGCCCGAATGGTTCTCATTCGTGAGTGGGCTGCGATTTGGCCTCGCGAGTTGCGGGAACAGGATGCCTTTCTCTTTCCAGATGGATTGGAAACTGCAATTTGTGGTGGGAATCGAGAAGTTGAGAACTTTTGAAGTGAGGGAAGAATTCAACACATATTGTGTTGAATCAATAACATGTTTCTTTGAAAAGAGCCAAGGCAGCTGTGACTTTTCCAGCTTCATCTTTCAAATGAGCCTGAGTTTTTATCTTTCTTTGAATTTTGGAAGCCATTCTCCATTGTTTGAGTTTTTCCATATACTTTTCCAGATCCTTTGTCTTTTCCACTTTGTGAGATTGATTGGTTTGATCCAGGAAAAAATCCTTGAACTTGAGGAGTTGGTTGATGAAAGAGGTTCGATGAATTTGGAAACGCGCTTCAACCTCTTCCACCGAAAAGAATTCTTCCCCATCGATTTTGGCAAATGGAGTTGATTCTTCTTCGAGAATCAGATATCTTTCTCCAGTGGTTCTTCGTCGATAGATGGGATTTGTTTCTCGTTGGAGGATTCGATAGATATGCGAAGAAAGAATTTTTGTTTCATTTTCTGCCTTCTGGAATGTGAAAAAAACTTGTTTTTCACCTTTGGGTTTTCCTTGATCATCCACTTCCTGAATTGAAAACTTCATTTTTATAGGAAAAAACTTTTTTCCAATAAAATGAATCGCGTGAGTTTGAGAAGAATGCGAGGTTTCGCTCGCAAGATGGGTTTAGAGGGTTGGGAAGATATTCAAAACAAACGAGAAATGTGGAATTTCGTGGATTGGGAAATCAGGAAGGAAATCCACGAACCTCCCCCACCAAAATCCATTCATCCCTTGACGAAAAGATGGAGAGAAAGGACTTTGGAGAAGTTGATTGCTGACACAAAAGGTGAGAACAAAAAGAGAACTTTCCGGCAAGAACTTGCAAGTTTGAGAGGCATGACATTGTCTCCAATGTGGGAAAAAGGTCAAAGTGCATTGAAAGAATTCGCTAGAGAATTGAAGATTGTGAATTTGGTGGAAGATTCAGATCGAAGTGAAGATGAAGAACCCATCAAATGGGGGTTTGTGGGCCAAGGCTTTGCTGGAAGCCCAAAAGAATTCTTCCAGATCATCAGGAGAGATTTGATTGCGAAGTTGAATGAAAATCGAAGAAATAAAATTCGTTTTCGTTTGATTTGCAAGATGATGAAAGTCAACCTGACAACTGGGGAACATGAAGTGAAAGATGTGAGCTTTTTCTCCAAGGTGGAAGTGATTCTGGATGAAACAAATCTGAAGGAATTCGTGAGCAAACACTCTGAAGAAGTTTTGGAGAATTTCACAAACTTTCAAAGCCATGGAAGCAACTGGCAGTTCATGTGGATTGAAGAATTTTCCATCTTCCTGAGTCGATTTGCACCTTTGGGTGGATCGAGTTGGATTCCCATGCCACCAGCCTTGAGAGCAAAACACGCAGTTGTGAATATGATGAACAAAACAGATGATTTGTGCTTTTTCTACGCTGTGATGAGAAGCTTGAACCCAGTTGAAAGAAATCCGGGAAGAATCACGGAAATCTTGCGAATGCAGGTGAGAAAGTTGCAGAAAGAAGGTATGACTTGCCCCGTGCCATTGACGCAGATTGATAAATTTGAAAAGATGAATGAGGGAATTGCAGTGAATGTTTTTGGCTGGGAAGATCACAAAGTGGTGCCTTTGAGGATTTCGAAAGCAGAAGGACAACAAGTGGAATTGATGCTGTTGCAGAAGAGGGATGATTCAGTTGAAGGGGAAATTCCACTTGGGGGTTCAGTGCCAATGAAAACTCACTTCTGCTGCATCACCAATTTGAGCAGATTGTTGAGTTCCCAAGTGAGCAAACACAATGGAAAAGTTTGGTTTTGCCGGAGATGTTTGAATAGCTTTGGAAGTGAGGGGAAATTGGAGAAGCATATGGAATTTTGTTCCCAGCAGGAAGCGGTTCGAATGGATATGCCAGCAAAGGGAGAAGTTGTGAAATGGAAGAATTTTGAGAGAAAGCAGAAGCTGCCATTTGCCATCTACGCTGATTTTGAAGCTCGTTTGGTGCCTTTGGATTCTGTGCAGCCGCCTGGGAAAGAAAGTTTCATTGAAAAGTTTCAGAAGCATATCCCAGTTTCATTTGCATTTCATTGCGTGTCAGATGTTGTGGAAAGAGAACCAGTTTTGTTTCGAGCTGAAGATGATGAGGTGGATGTTGGGAAACGATTTGTGGGTGAATTGATTGAGTTTGTCAAAGAAATTCAGGAAGAAGTGAAAATCCCCAAGAAGATGAAGTTTGGAAAGGAAGCGAAGAAAAAATTCAAGAGAGCAATGAAATGCTGGATTTGTGAAAAAGAGTTTGGGAAAGATGACAAAGTTGTGAGAGATCACTGTCATTTCACGGGAGAATTCAGAGGGGCAGCGCATGATCAATGCAATCTCCTATGCCGAAAGCCAAAATTCACCCCTGTGTTCTTTCACAACTTGAAGGGATATGATGCGCATTTCATCGTGAAAGCTTTAGGAGAAATTCCAGGAGATGTGAAATGTTTGCCGAATAATGAGGAAAAGTTCATATCTTTCTCCAAGATGATTGAAATTGGAAGATGGACAGACAAGAATGGAAAGGAACGAATTGACAGGCATGAAATTCGATTTCTGGATTCAGCTGGATTCATGGGAAGTTCTTTGGGGAATTTGGCAAAGAATTTGACTGATGGGGATTTGATTGAGACACGCAGAATCTTTGGGGATGATTGGCAGTTGGCCAAGAAAAAAGGAATCTTTCCCTATGAATGGTTGGACAGTGTTAAAAAGTTTGAAGAAAGTTTGCCGGGGAAAGAAGCATTTTGGTCCCAGTTGTCGGATGAAGGGGTGAGTGATGAGGAAATGGAGCATGCAAGAGAAGTTTGGGAAAAGAGAAAGATGAAAAACATGGGAGATTTTCACGATTTCTATCTGATGACTGATGTGTGTTTGTTGGCTGATGTGTTTGAAGGATTCAGAAAACTTTGCAGGAAACACTACCAGATGGATGCGGCATGGTTCTTCACATCTCCTGGGTTGGCTTGGGATGCAGCTTTGAAAATCAGCAAAGTTTCACAGGAATTGCTCACCGATCCTGACATGCTTTTGTTCTTCAAGGAAGGAATCCGCGGAGGAGTTTCCACAATATTTCACAGGAGAGCAAGAGCAAATAATATGTTTATGGGGAAAGATTTTGATCCTGAAAAACCCTCCAAATTCATAATTTATTGGGATGCAAATGGCTTGTATGCATGGGCTATGACTCAGCCTTTGCCAGTGGGAGGTTTCAAGTGGATGAGAGAAGCTGAATTGAAACACTGGAGAGAAATTCCCTGCGTGATTGAAGCAGATGTGAGGATTCCTGAAGAGTTGCATGACAAATTCAATGATTTTCCACCTTTGCCAGAACGAGTCAAAGTTGGGGGGGGGGGGGTTGAGAAGTTGATTCCGAATTTGCAAGATAAGCGGAAAATGATTTTGCATAGAAGAAGTCTGATTCAAGCTTTGGAGTTGGGATGTGAGTTGGTGAAAATCCACCGAGGCATTTCATTTAAGGAGTCATGTTGGTTGGAATCTTTCATTCGGAAAAACATCAAACTGCGACAAATGGAAGGCAACTCAGAATTTGAGAAGGATTTCTTTAAGTTGATGAACAATGCTGTGTTTGGGAAGACAATGGAAAACATTGAGAAACGAGTGGATATTCAGCTAGTGAATTCAGGAGACCGGTTTGTGAAGTTGGTGGCAAAGCCGAACTATGCTTCAACAACCATCTGGTGTGAAGATCTGGTGGCAGTTCACATGAAAAGAACCAGGATGAAATTCAACAAACCGATATATGTGGGCCAAGCGATTTTGGATTTGTCGAAGACTTTGATGTTTGAGTTTCACTATGGCTATGCAATGAAAAAATGGAAGAAAGCCCAGTTGTGCTTCACAGACACAGATTCGTTGTTGTATGAAATTGAAACTGAAGATTTGTTTCAGGATATTGCGGCAGATGTGGCAAGCAGATTCGACACATGGGACTACAAGGAAGATCACCCCAGAGTGAAAGATGGAAGCATTGTCAGAATGAACAAGAAAGAACTGGGATTGATGAAGGATGAAGCAAAAGGTGGGCAGATTTTGGAATTTGTAGGATTGAGATCGAAGTGTTATTCTCTGAAGAAGCATGCTGGAGGAGAAGCTAAAAAGTGTAAGGGTGTGAAGAAAGGAGTTGTGAAGAAGCAAATATCGCATGAGGATTATGTGAATGTGTTGGAAAGTGGAGAGCCGCAAATCAGAGTTATGACTTGCATTAGGAGTGAGAAACATGAGATGAGCACTGTGAGAGTGAACAAAACAGCTTTGAGTGCAGATGATGACAAACGGATTGTGTTGGCAGATGGGATTTCAACGAGAGCATGGGGGCATTGGAGGGAAGGTGGAAGAATGCCTGAGGAAAGAAGGAGAGTTGAGAAAATTGAAGAAGAGAAACAAAATATGAAATCGAAGGAACAAGTGAAAGCTGAGAAGTTTGAGAAGAAGAAAGCGCAAGTTGAGAGATTCCTGAAGAAGAAAGCCAAGTTTGGGGAAGAAGTTAGTATGTTCCAATTAACCAGCAAATTCCATGTGAAAGAAGAAGTTCTGATTGAGCAGATGAATGTAGGAAAGAAAGGATGGAATGCGATTTTGTTGAGCCAGTGAGTGCAGTAGTTTGTGAAAGTTTGAATCAGCAGGAAAGAATTTCAAAATGTGCGGATTTTGAAACTCTGATCAGAATATCACAAAGTTTTCTGCTGAAATGAATTGATTTGAAAAATGGGGGTTTGAAAATGCGCTGAAAATGAGCAGGTGAAAATTGTGCTGATTTGCAAAAATACGCTAGGGTTTGTGGGTTCGTGGGGTGTTCTACTGGGGTTTAGCACAAAGTTTGGAAAAGGGTGATTTTGATTGTGCTTGAACTCTCATTTTCTAACTACTGACGGCTAAAACCGAAAATGCCCGAAATATTGACGAACAGGCTCCGTAATTTTTCTCCTAGGAGCCAACAAATGTCACATATGTTATGACAAACAAACAATATATTTTTCCATCTTACAAACATTAACTAAGCAAATACAGCGAAGTAAAGCAGCACAAAATAGAGAGAGCCGTTATAACGCACGCATTTTGATTTCAGATAAATGTCACGATTGACACTCCAGCAAACAAAGGCAACTTTGATTTCAAGATAAACGGTAATCCACTTCAATCCTTTCAATCCTGTGCTTCATCTTCAAACTACTACTTTTGTTTTGAACTATAGGATCTTTTTATCCAACGAAGTTGTATATTTTAAAATCTCACTTTTCCGCACACCACATCTGAAAATCGTCGTACTGCTCTCAAATCTACGCCAAATCGGGGAAACATCGCGATTTCCATGAAAAGTGCGTGTGGAGCAAATTTTTGCAGAATCTCACTTTTCCTCACACCAGATCTCAAAATCGTCGTACTGGCCTCAAATCATCGACAAAAAGCGAAAACAGTGGCATTTCTAACAAAAGTGCACAAAACGTACGTTTGGGTCGTGCAAAGCAAGTTTTGGCTAAATCTAACTTGAGAGCACACCAGATCTGAAAATCGTCGTATTGGCCTCAAATCATCGCCAAAATGTGAAAACAGTGCACAAAACGCACGTTTGGGGACGTGAGGAGCACGTTTTGGCAAAATCTCACTTTTGAGCTCATCAGACCTCGAAATCGTCGAACTGGCGTCAAATCATCTCCAAGAGAAAACACTGGCATTTCCATGAAAAGTGCACAAATCCAACCTTTGGTTCCGTGCAGAGCAAGTTTTGGCTAAATCTCACTTTTGAGCACACCAGATCTCAAAATCGTCGTATTGGCCTCAAATCATTGCCAAAAAGTGAAAACAGTGCCATTTCTATGAAAAATGCACAAAACGCACGTTTGAAGCCGTGCTGAGCCTATATTGGCAAAATCTCACTTTTGAGCTCATCAGATCTCGAAATCGTCGTAATGGCCTCAAATCGTCACCAAGCGAAAACAGTGGCATTTCCATGAAAAGTGCATAAATCCCACGTTTGTTGCCGTGCGGAGCAAGTTTTGGCTAAATGTCACTTTTGAGCACACCAGCTCTGAAAATCGTCGTTCTGGCCTCAAATCACCACCAAATCTGGAAAACTGTGGCATTTCTATGAAAAGTGCACAAAACGCACGTTTGGGGCCGTGCGGAGCAAGTTTTGGCAAAATCTCACTTTTGAGCACGCCAGATCTCAAAATCAAATCATCGCCAAAAAAGAAAAAACAGTTTTTATTATTATTATTATTTTTCTTTTTTTACTTTAATTACAAAGAACTACTTAAAAAGAAAAAAAATTACAATACTTTAAACAACCGCCATAACAGACATACTTACAATTGTCAAGATTTCACAGATTATATACATTACAGCCAAAAAACAGCCGCGCAATTGCTGAATGAGGCTTGTATTAATGCTTAATTATGTTGATAAGAGAGAAATTGACAGTTATTTACGGTACACCCTAAGATAAAACAACAAGACACACGAACATACACACAAAAGCATATACACGAACTTAATTAAAGGGGGTAAATGTCTTTTGGCCATTTCTCATAAAAGGTTTCTAGTTTATTATTCTTAATGGAAATATATTTTTTAACTTGGTATTTAATTCTTACTTTAAATTTGAAACCTTCGATGTTTGGAAGTACCTGTTTCTTTCTGCAATCCCATAAATACAATTTACCAATTAATATCAGATAATTTAACACTGGACATTTTGACATCGTTATTCCAATTATAACCTCTCGTAAACGCAACCCGTAAAATTCCTTTGTTATTGTTAAATAATACTGTTCAACATTTTTCCACAACATATGTGAATGTCGACAGTAAAAGAGAAAGTGACATAATGTTTCTTGTTCAGTCTTGTTCAGTCGAAAATTGATCGAATAGTCTCACCAATACAGCGATCTTCAACATAACCTGTTTGATTATGATGTATGATATTCGGTAAAACTTTCTTTAATCTTAAAGCAATCACTTTTGAAATTATTTTTGCATCCACATTAATAAGAGAGATTGGCCTCCAATTTTCAATGAGAGTTCGATCTTTATGTTGCTTTTCTATAAGAGTTATAATTGCTTTTCTTTGAGAGCTAGACATTTCGCCGTGGTTGAAACACTCCCTCACACTTTCCATAACTGGATCACAAATTAATTCCCAGCAACTTTTGTAAACTTCTATTGGTATTCGATCATTACCAAGGGATTTGTTACTCTCAAAACTGTTAAGAATGGCTGTAATTTCTTCAACAAATATTTCTTCTTCACAAGATTGTTTTTGTTCTTCTGATAATCTTGGCATATTCAAATTATTTAAAAATTCGTTTGCATTTTCTTTATCCTCATCTGTTACGTTTGATTGGTACAAGCTATGGTAAAAACGTTTTTTGGTCGTTCAGTATCCCAAAAGGATCACATGTAATGGCACCACTTATTAATAGTTTTCTTATATGTTTTTTGACGTGATTACGCTTCTCTAAATTTAGAAAATATTTTGTACTTCTCTCGCCATGCTCGTGTCATCGTGCCCTTGCGCGAATAATTACACCCCTTGTTGTTTCCTCCTAATAACTTTCTAGAGTTTCTTTTGCTTCATTTAGAGTATTTAGGTTAGAGTCGGAAGGGTCCTGTTCGAATTTTTTAGTTGCTTCCTCGTATACTTGTAGGTTTTTTTCCATTGCAGATAGTTCTTTGGCTTTCTTTTTCGAGAACAAAATAGTATGGTTCCGAATATTATACTTAATCCAATCCCCGATACACCTTTTGTCTGATAAATTCTCGCTTCCTGTTGTATTTACAAAATCCTGTAAGTTGTTTGATATCAAGCCAGTAATCTAAACGACAGAAAATCGGTGGAGATTTTTGGCTCCAAGTGTAACTTCTAGATTGTGGATTTTTAACTCTCCAAACGTCGACAAGGTCCACTTCATTTTGTAAATATTCAATATTGTCTATAACTATTTTTCTAGGTGCCACAACGCCACCTTTTTTATCAAAATCGTCGTACTGACCTCAAATCATCGCTAGAAACCAAAAACAGTGCATTTCTATGAAAAATGCACAAAACGCACGTTTGGGGCCGTGCGGAGCAAGTTTTGGCAAAAACTCACTTTTGAGCACACCAGATCTCAAAATCGTCGTACTGACCTCAAATCATCGCTAGAAACCAAAAACAGTGCATTTCTATGAAAAGTGGACAAAACGCACGTTTTGGCAAAATCTCACTTTTGAGCACACCAGATCTCAAAATCGTCGTACTGACCTTAAATCATCGCCAAAAACCGAAAACAGTGAATTCCTATGAAAAATGCACAAAACGTACGTTTCGGGCCGTGTGGAGCAAGTTTTTGCAAAATCTCACTTTTGAACGCACTGGATCTCAAAATCTTCATACTCGCCTCAACCCATCGCCAAAAAGCAAAAACAGTGCTTTTCTATGAAAAATGCACAAAACGCACGTTTAAGGCCGTGCGGAGGAAGTTTTGGCAACACCTCACTTTTGAGCACACCGGATGTCAAAATCGTGGTACTAGCCTCAAATCATCGCCAAAAAGCGAAAACAGTGCATTTATATGAAAAATGCACAAAACGTACGTTTCGGGCCGTGCGGAGCAAGTTTTGGAGAACATACCAAGACATGAAATGAAGATAGTGATGGGAGACTTGAATGCTAAAGTTGGAAATGATAACACCAACTACGAGAGAGCCATGGGTAAGAAAGGGTGTGGAAGTATGAACAACAATGGAGAGAGACTGCTTGAATGCTGCTGGACATACGATCTTGTCATTGGCGGGACTCTTTGCACACCCAGACATCATAAACTTACCTGGTGTTCACCTAACGGCAGAGACAAGAATGAGATCGACCACCTGATGATTAATGGGGTGTGGAGAAGATCGCTGCAAGACGTTAGAGTGAAAAGAGGAGCAGATGTTGGCAGTGATCACCACCTTGTCACTGCAACTCTGAAAGTGAAACTGAGAAAGAATGGACCTGAGAAACCAAGACAACAGCAGTTTGACGTGGAGAAGCTGCGCGACCCTAAAATAAAGAATGCCTTCATCCTTAAGCTGAAGAACAAGTTCCAAGTTTTGGCAGATGCTGAAAACTACACCCAGACAGAGTCGGTTGGAATCGACACCGCGTGGAAGCAAATAAGATCAGCCTATACACAGACCAGTGCTTAGGAAGAGGACGAAAGAGGAGGAAAGAGTGGATAACAATGGATACCTGGAAAGCCATTGAGAACAGGAGAGCCCTTTAGAAGAGAGTGTTGGAGACCAAGTCAGAGAGGCTCAAAGAGAGGTACAAGCAACAGTACAGGGAAGCTGATCAAACAGTGAAAAGAATGACTAGGGCCAACAAGCGGGCCTACATGGAAGGCCTTGCAGGGGAAGCAGAAGAGGCCGCTGTCAGAGGAGAACAAGGACGAGTGTACAAAATCACTAAGCTCGTCAGCGGCAAGTACCGGGGATCTACAGACGCACCCATCGCCGATAAACAGGGACGGCTACTAACAACAGATGCGGAACAAGAGGCGAGATGGGCAGAACATTTCAGCGAAGTTCTAAACAGACCACCACCAACAGTTACAGCGGATGTACAGGACCCGGCCAAAGACCTGGATGTAAATACAGCGCCACCTGAGAAAGAAGAAATTGTGGCAGCCATCAGATCCCTCAAAAACGGAAAGGCCCCTGGTCAAGACAGCCTCAAAGCAGAACTCTTCAAGGCAGACCCAGAGCTTGCAGCGCAAGTTCTTCAGCCACTCTTTACAGCCATCTGGGACGAGAAGCAACTACCAGAAGATTGGACGGAAGGCGTCACAGTAAAGATCCCGAAAAAGGGAGCCCTGAGCAACTGTAACAACTGGAGAGGAATCACCCTCCTGTCTGTTCCAAGCAAGATCCTCGCAAAAATCATCATCAAGCGAATTTCAGACGCGTTGGAGCAGCAACTCCGAAAGGAGCAGGCTGGTTTTCGACCAGGAAGAGGGTACACAGATCAAATATTCACTCTGCGAAACATCATCGAACAGTGCACAGAATTGCAGAGACAGCTGTACATCAACTTTGTAGACTTTGAAAAAGCCTTTGATAGCATCCATCGAGAGAGTCTATGGCGAATTCTCAGGGCATATGGAATACCGCAGGCGATTGTTCTTGTCATCAAAAGCTTCTAAAGCAACTTCTCATGCAGGGTAAGAAGCAGCGAGATCAGCTTCAGCGTGAAGACCGGTGTTATACAAGGCTGTTGTATGTCTGCGATGCTTTTCAACTTGACAATCGACTGGGTGATGAGACAGACAACAGCAGACCAAGCGCGAGGCATCAGATGGACCCTCTTGACACAACTCGAAGACCTGGACTTTGCTGACGATTTAGCCCTCATGTCGCACATCCACAAACACATGCAGGAAAAGACTTCCGGTCTACGCACCTCAAATCATCGCCGAAAACCGAAAACAGTGTATTTCTATGAAAAATGCACAAAACGTACGTTTCGGGCCGTGCGGAGCAAGTTTTGGCAAAATCTCACTTTTTAGCACACCAGATCTTAAAATCGTCGTACTGACCATTAAATCACCGCAAAAAAGCGGAAACAGTGCATTTCTATGAAAAGTCCTCAAAACGCACGTTTTGGGCCGTACCGAGCACGTTTTGGCAAAATCTCACTTTTGAACACACCGGATGTCAATATCTTAATACTGGTCTCAAATCATCGCCAAAAAGCGAACACAGTTCATTTCTATGAAAAATGCACAAAACAGCACGTTTCGAGCCGTGCGGAGCAAGTTTTGGCAAAATCTCAGTTTTTAGCACACCAGATCTCAAAATCGTCGGACTGACCTCAAATCATCGCAAAAAAACGAAAACAGTGCATTTCTATGAAAAATGCACAAAACGTACGTTTCGGGCCGTCCGGAGCAAGTTTTGGCAAAATCTCAGTTTTTAGCACACCAGATCTCAAAATCGTCGTACTGACCTCAAAT
The DNA here is from genome assembly GCA_022457155.1 of Cladopsammia gracilis. NCBI lineage: Eukaryota > Metazoa > Cnidaria > Anthozoa > Scleractinia > Dendrophylliidae > Cladopsammia > Cladopsammia gracilis. The sequence continues at coordinate 32,226 of JAJGOT010000891.1, read as the reverse complement.
CATCGCCAAAAACCGAAAACAGTGCATTTCTATGAAAAATGCACAAAACGTACGTTTCGGGCCGTGCGGAGCAAGTTTTGGCAAAATCTCACTTTTGAGCACACCAGATCTCAAAATCGTCGTACTGACCTCAAATCATCGCCAAAAACCGAAAACAGTGCATTTCTATGAAAAATGCACAAAACGTACGTTTCAGGCCGTGCGGAGCAAGTTTTGGCAAAATCTCACTTTTAAGCACACCAGATCTCAAAATCGTCGTACTGACCTCAACTCATCGCCAAAAACCGAAAACAGTGCATTTCTACGAAAAATGCACAAAACGTACGTTTCGGGCCGACCGGAGCAAGTTTTGGTAAAATCTCACTTTTTAGCACACCAGATCTCAAAATCCTCGTACTGACCTCAAATCATCGCAAAAAACCGAAAACAGTGCATTTCTATGAAAAATGCACAAAACGTACGTTTCAGGCCGTGCGGAGCAAGTTTTGGCAAAATCTCACTTTTTAGCACACCAGATCTCAAAATCGTCGTACTGACCTCAAATCATCGCCAAAAACCGAAAACAGTGCATTTCTATGAAAAATGCACAAAACGTACGTTTCGGGCCGTCCGGAGCAAGTTTTGGCAAAATCTCAGTTTTTAGCACACCAGATCTGAAAATCGTCGTACTGACGTCAAATCATCGCAAAAAAGCCGAAAACAGTGCATTTCTATGAAAAATGCACAAAACGTACGTTTCAGGCCGTGCAGAGCAAGTTTTGGCAAAATCTCACTTTTGATCTCACCAGATCTCAAAATCGTCGTACTGACCTCAAATCATCGCCAAAAACCGAAAACAGTGCATTTCTATGAAAAATGCACAAAAGGTACGTTTCGGGCCGTGCAGAGCAAGTTTTGGCAAAATCTCACTTTTTAGCACACCAGATCTCAAAATCGTCGTACTGACCTCAAATCACCGCAAAAAAGCGGAAACAGTGCATTTCTATGAAAAGTCCTCAAAACGCACGTTTTGGGCCGTACCGAGCACGTTTTGGCAAAATCTCACTTTTGAACACACCGGATGTCAATATCTTAATACTGGTCTCAAATCATCGCCAAAAAGCGAACACAGTACATTTCTATGAAAAATGCACAAAACAGCACGTTTCGAGCCGTGCGGAGCAAGTTTTGGCAAAATCTCAGTTTTTAGCACACCAGATCTCAAAATCGTCGGACTGACCTCAAATCATCGCAAAAAAACGAAAACAGTGCATTTCTATGAAAAATGCACAAAACGTACGTTTCGGGCCGTGCGGAGCAAGTTTTGGTAAAATCTCAGTTTTTAGCACACCAGATCTCAAAATCGTCGTACTGACCTAAATCATCGCAAAAAACCGAAAACAGTGCATTTCTATGAAAAATGCACAAAACGTACGTTTCGGGCCGTGCGGAGCAAGCTTTGGTAAAATCTCAGTTTTAGGCACAGCAGATCTCAAAATCGTCGTACTGACCTCAAATCATCGCCAAAAACCGAAAAAAGTGCATTTCTATGAAAAATGCACAAAACGTACGTTTCAGGCCGTGCGGAGCAAGTTTTGGCAAAATCTCACTTTTTAGCACACCAGATCTCAAAATCGTCGTACTGACCTCAAATCATCGCCAAAAACCGAAAACAGTGCATTTCTATGAAAAATGCACAAAACGTACGTTTCGGGCCGTCCGGAGCAAGTTTTGGCAAAATCTCAGTTTTTAGCACACCAGATCTAAAAATCGTCGTACTGACCTCAAATCATCGCAAAAAACCGAAAACAGTGCATTTCTATGAAAAATGCACAAAACGTACGTTTCGGGCCGTGCGGAGCAGGTTTTGGCAAAATCTCACTTTTTAGCACACCACATCTCTAAATCGTCGTACTGACCTCAAATCATCGCCAAAAAGCGAAAACAGTGCATTTCTATGAAAAATGCACAAAACGTACGTTTCAGGCCGTGCGGAGCAAGTTTTGGCAAAATCTCAGTTTTTAGCACACCAGATCTCAAAATCGTCGTACTGACCTCAAATCATCGCCAAAAACCGAAAACAGTGCATTTCTATGAAAAATGCACAAAACGTACGTTTCGGGCCGTCCGGAGCAAGTTTTGGCAAAATCTCAGTTTTTAGCACACCAGATCTGAAAATCGTCGTACTGACCTCAAATCATCGCCAAAAAGCGAAAACAGTGCAATTTCTATGAAAAATGCACAAAACGTACGTTTCCGGCCGTGCAGAGCAAGTTTTGGCAAAATCTCACTTTTGATCTCACCAGATCTCAAAATCGTCGTACTGACCTCAACTCATCGCCAAAAACCGAAAAAGTGCATTTCTACGAAAAATGCACAAAACGTACGTTTCGGGCCGACCGGAGCAAGTTTTGGTAAAATCTCACTTTTTAGCACACCAGATCTCAAAATCCTCGTACTGACCTCAAATCATCGCAAAAAACCGAAAACAGTGCATTTCTATGAAAAATGCACAAAACGTACGTTTCGGGCCGTCCGGAGCAAGTTTTGGCAAAATCTCAGTTTTAAGCACACCAGATCTGAAAATCGTCGTACTGACCTCAAATCATCGCCAAAAAGCCAAAACAGTGCTTTTCTATGAAAAGTGCACAAAACGAACTTTTTGGGCCGTGCGGAGCAAGTTTTGGCAAAATCTCACTTTTGATCTCACCAGATCTCAAAATCGTCGTACTGACCTCAAATCATCGCCAAAAACCGAAAACAGTGCATTTCTATGAAAAATGCACAAAAGGTACGTTTCGGGCCGTGCAGAGCAAGTTTTGGCAAAACCTCACTTTTTAGCACACCAGATCTCAAAATCGTCGTACTGACCTCAAATCACCGCAAAAAAGCGGAAACAGTGCATTTCTATGAAAAGTCCTCAAAACGCACGTTTTGGGCCGTACCGAGGACGTTTTGGCAAAATCTCAGTTTTGAACACACCGGATGTCAATATCTTAATACTGGTCTCAAATCATCGCCAAAAAGCGAACACAGTTCATTTCTATGAAAAATGCACAAAACAGCACGTTTCGAGCCGTGCGGAGCAAGTTTTGGCAAAATCTCAGTTTTTAGCACACCAGATCTCAAAATCGTCGGACTGACCTCAAATCATCGCAAAAAAACGAAAACAGTGCATTTCTATGAAAAATGCACAAAACGTACGTTTCGGGCCGTGCGGAGCAAGTTTTGGTAAAATCTCAGTTTTTAGCACACCAGATCTCAAAATCGTCGTACTGACCTAAATCATCGCAAAAAACCGAAAACAGTGCATTTCTATGAAAAATGCACAAAACGTACGTTTCGGGCCGTGCGGAGGAAGCTTTGGCAAAATCTCAGTTTTAGGCACACCAGATCTCAAAATCGTCGTACTGACCTCAAATCATCGCCAAAAACCGAAAACAGTGCATTTCTATGAAAAATGCACAAAACGTACGTTTCAGGCCGTGCGGAGCAAGTTTTGGCAAAATCTCACTTTTTAGCACACCAGATCTCAAAATCGTCGTACTGACCTCAAATCATCGCCAAAAACCGAAAACAGTGCATTTCTATGAAAAATGCACAAAACGTACGTTTCGGGCCGTCCGGAGCAAGTTTTGGCAAAATCTCAGTTTTTAGCACACCAGATCTGAAAATCGTCGTACTGACCTCAAATCATCGCAAAAAACCGAAAACAGTGCATTTCTATGAAAAATGCACAAAACGTACGTTTCGGGCCGTGCGGAGCAGGTTTTGGCAAAATCTCACTTTTTAGCACACCACATCTCTAAATCGTCGTACTGACCTCAAATCATCGCCAAAAAGCGAAAACAGTGCATTTCTATGAAAAATGCACAAAACGTACGTTTCGGGCCGTGCGGAGCAAGTTTTGGCAAAATCTCACTTTTTAGCACACCAGATCTCTAAATCGTCGTACTGACCTCAAATCATCGCCAAAAAGCGAAAACAGTGCATTTCTATGAAAAATGCACAAAACGTACGTTTCAGGCCGTGCGGAGCAAGTTTTGGCAAAATCTCACTTTTTAGCACACCAGATCTCAAAATCGTCGTACTGACCTCAACTCATCGCCAAAAACCGAAAAAGTGCATTTCTATGAAAAATGCACAAAACGTACGTTTCGGGCCGACCGGAGCAAGTTTTGGTAAAATCTCACTTTTTAGCACACCAGATCTCAAAATCCTCGTACTGACCTCAAATCATCGCCAAAAACCGAAAACAGTGCATTTCTATGAAAAATGCACAAAAGGTACGTTTCGGGCCGTGCGGAGCAAGTTTTGGCAAAATCTCACTTTTGATCTCACCAGATCTCAAAATCGTCGTACTGACCTCAAATCATCGCCAAAAACCGAAAACAGTGCATTTCTATGAAAAATGCACAAAACGTACGTTTCGGGCCGTGCGGAGCACGTTTTGGCAAAATCTCACTTTTTAGCACACCAAATCTCTAAATCGTCGTACTGACCTCAAATCATCGCCAAAAAGCGAAAACAGTGCATTTCTATGAAAAATGCACAAAACGTACGTTTCGGGCCGTCCGAAGCAAGTTTTGGTAAAATCTCAGTTTTTAGCACACCAGATCTCAAAATCGTCGTACTGACCTCAAATCATCGCAAAAAACCGAAAACAGTGCATTTCTATCAAAAATGCACAAAACGTACGTTTCAGGCCGTGCGGAGCAAGTTTTGTCAAAATCTCACTTTTTAGCACACCAGTTATCAAAATCGTCGTACTGACCTCAAATCATTGGTAAAAAGCGAAAACAGTGCATTTCTATGAAAAGTGCACAAAACGCACGTTCTGGGCCGTACGGAGCACGTTATGGTAAAATCTCACTTTTGAGCACAGCAGATCCAAAAATCGTCGTGCTGACCTCAAATCATCGCCAAAAACCGAAAACAGTGCATTTCTATGAAAATTGCACAAAACGTACGTTTCGGGCCGTGCGGAGCAAGTTTTGGCAAAATCTCACTTTTGATCTCACCAGATCTCAAAATCGTCGTACTGACCTCAAATCATCGCCAAAAACCGTAAACAGTGCATTTCTATGAAAAGTGCACAAAACGTACGTTTCGGGCCGTGCGGAGCAATCAACTCAGTTTGCTTTTGCATATCTTTCGCAAGTAATTCAACCCACTTCTCCAAATTCACATATGATTCCATCAGCAAATCCAAGGAGTCAATCTCATCTTCACTTTCAGTCTCTGAATCCTCATTCGCACTCATCTCTTTCTCTGCTTTCACATTCGAATCCATTTTCTTTCCCTTCATTCTTTTTCAGTCACTCCATTCGCTGCGCTTCGCTAGGCTCCCTTCGGTCGCTCCCAATCTGTATCCACTGCCGATGAATCCAAATCGCGAAACTTAATTGGCCTTTTGATTTTCTCTTTCTTTTCCACTTTCTTCTTTGCTGCAAATTGTTTCTGTTTTGTCAGCTGCAGTTCTTGCTCATAGAAACTCCCTTCCACTTTCGTCTCCTCCAGTTTCTTTTCTTCAATCTTCTTCTCTAATTCCTCATCACCCAATCTCTTTCTTCGAGTTTTCCCCACATTCTCTTTCTTCAAGCGTTCATTCAATTCTTTCAGTTCTTCTCGATTCAGTTTCAACTTCTCCACCTCATAGGTTGGAGGTTTTGTTGCTAACACCTTAGAAATCATAAAAACTCGCCGGCTCCAATTCGGGGTAAATCCTTTTGCATATCCCATTCTTTTATATTTCATTAATCTTACATGATCTCCAACTTTGAATTTCACGTCAAACTTTTTCAGCAACTCATCAGGATATGAATTCGCATAAACTTCTCTTTCCCTACTTTTCACACTGGCAGCTCTGGGAGTCATTCCAATGCTCCTGTGTTTTGTTGAGTTATAATCATCCAAAATCGGTTGCAGCACATCAATCCATCTCTCTGTGTTTCTTGCTGTGAAAAACTTATAAATTCGTTCTTTCAATGTCCGAATAAATCTTTCTGCCACACTTGCCTTCTCTTTGGTTTTTGTCTGATACATTTCAATCCCTTCCGTTTTCATCATTTTCGCAAAATCTCCCATGAATTCTTTTCCTTCATCTGTCCACAACTTTCTTGGCTTTCTTCCACTCTCTTCCAGAATCTCCTGAAATGCCAGACCTACATCATGAGCTTTAGCTCCCACGATTCCCCGGGCCCATGCGAATTTGGAGAAAACATTAAGAACCACTAGAATGTTGTTGAACTCATCATTTTCTTCAGGAAAGTTCCCCATTGATGCTAAATCAGCGGTCCAAATCTGATCAACTCCATGAACCATAACTCGCCTTTTCTCAAAATGCCTCCTGACTGGTTTATGCAATTCGAGATTTCGAGCCCAGTCTTCCTTCGAAATCTCACTTAGTTTCCCCGACCCATTCCCAACTTCTGTTTGGAATCAATCACATTTCTTGCAAGTGCATGTCCCCACTGCCTTTCTTTCCAGGGAATCGCATCCAATGCAGCCACCATCTTCCTATCCGCTTCATTCTTGCATTTCCGGTCATCCTTGCAGATAGAATAATCCACATCATGCTGCATTGAAACTGCATCTGTTTTCCCTGTTGGTTGCTGCATTATTTCTAGAATTTTTCCATTTTTATCAAATTTCACTTGCTGACTCAAAGGATTCCAAGGCCCTGTGAAATTGTGCCCGGGAAATGTGAATCCACCTTTTGGTCTCGGCAATTTCCCAATCAATGCTGCACATCAATCGCTCCGCCATCCAAATCAGCTCGATTAGTTTTATAGTTTTTCTTAGGTCTCACTGCAACACTCAACTGATTGAGCGTATCCGAAGCTGTTTTCTCTAGGAATGGCTTGCTCTTCTCCAATGCAAAACTCACTGCTTTCTTTTGCATTCTCGGGTTCCGCATCAGCTCGCTTGCACCAAATCGACCCATTTCCACCACTTTTTTTCCCATCCATGGAAGAGCATGAGTCAGACCAGTCAAAGCAAGTTCACCAAAACTGCCCCCACCTTGTGAGGGCAGATTCAGTTTCCCGATGCCTTAACAAATCTTGTTTTCTTTATCCCGCAACTACCACAATGGCAAAACCACATTGGTCTGCCATTTTTCGCCAGAAATGTCCCACTTGGTTCTACGCATTCGGTTTGTTTTTTCTCTTTCACGCAATATGATTTCATTTTAGAGGGAATTTATATAATTCACAATCTCTATTTCATTTCTTTCAACATCACTTGAAAACGTGTTTAACATTTCTTCATATTCTCTCCCTTTGTTCATTTCATTCAGAAACCACAAGCAATAATAACCGCATTTCAAGCTATCCAGAGCTTGAATCTGGAAACCATTTCGCAGGAAAAACTTCATTCCCGGATTCCATTTTTCCACGTTCTCCTCCCACTCCAGTGGTGGTGGCATGCCAAATGAATCAAACCAGCAGAATTCATCTCCCTTCCTGAAACAAGCTACCCAATGCGTTCCAACATTTTCCATGTCATCTAGATTGATTATGCAGGGGGAATGATTTTGACCAAGTTCTTCATTTCTTGCAAAGATTCCTTTCAATGGAATTTTCAACTTCTCGCACCAGTCCCACAAGTCATGATTGCTCAACGCCTTGTCGACAAACGGCCGGAGCGAGTTTTTTTTTGCCCCATCCCCCGTTTCACATAAGACAATCTCGATGTGTCCCAAGCTCCATAAAATGGTTGCGGTGGTTCCAACTGCATTCCTTTCCCATGTGGGTTTACATGCAAACCCCTCCCGCTCCCTTTCCCCAACACCTTTGTCACTAGTTGAATTGCAAGCGGAATTCCTATTGCTGCCAATGCACCTAGAAATCCTCCTCTCTGTCCACTGCCAATCTTCACTCCTTGTTCAGCGAGAAAATCTTTCAAAAACGCTTTCTGTCCAGTTGTCATTTGCGAGACAAGGTGGAAGAGTTCAGGCGCTCTGGGAGGAATGCCTTTCCCAAATATCTTTCCCAATGCTTTTTCTGCCCCAAAACTCAAACCAGCCATTCCAAGTGCTTTTGCTGCGGGAACAAGCAAGGGTTTCGCAAGTCCAACCAATGCAGAAAATAAATTCCCCCCACTTTGAATTGCTTTCCTGATTTGTGTCCTGGAGATTGCAAGTTCAACTCCCCTCCTTGCTTGTTTCGCTTTTTCAATTCGATTGATTTGCATCTTTGTCAAATTAATATCATGGTTTCCGCTCAGATTTTCGAATTTCAATCTCAGTGTCACAGCTTGATTGCTTTTCAAAGCTTTTTCAAGTTTCTTCAATTGCCCCGGGGAGAAATTTAATTTGGTTTTGTGATAGGTTGTCATTTTTCTATACAACTACAAGTTCTCCACCGACTACATCCAGGACCACTTCTTTTTCATTCAAAACCAAGGCATAGATTGTGTAGCCTCGAGTAGTAGCTCGGTTCAAACGATAGTGAAACACCAGTTGCTTTGGATCATTGGTCAAGTTGTTTTTGTTTTCTCTCAAGTCGAAATAGATCAGTGGATAAAGTTTTGAATAATTCGCCACATTCAATTGCACTCCAGTATTATAGTCATTTTTGCGATATCGGTAATTCAAAGCATCTTCCAGAATTCTCAGTTTGAAATTCGCATCGTATTCAATCTCTGGATAAAATTCTAAACCATATTGCAGGCGACAATTGGTAAGGTATTGGGTTGGAGGGTTCGCACTTGAAAGATTAAATGTATCAAACATATAAGGATTGTATTGCAAATTGTTTGATCTTCTTGTTTCTTGAAGCCAGATGAAAACATGCTTTGCATCTTTCACACCTGGAGACAATTGCCAAATTCCTTCTGCATCGCTCCTGCTTGAAGCGGGGTGAATTGTTTCCTGAAGAAAACTCCACCTTTTAGGTTTCAGAAAATTTTCATTCACTTTCACCTGCCCTTTGGGAGAAAATGTCAACATGGGTACCCACAATTCAAACGTTCGAACAACAACACGTCGCTCTGTGCCATCATTTTGCCAAACCAGTTCCGCGTCATCTTGCAAGGCAATTTTAACTTCAATTGCCATTGGAGGAAGAAGTGAATCTTCCAACTCTTCAAAGAATGAATAGCGGTTGAGTGGAATGATGGTTTCAACTGTTTTATGCGCTTGCGTTAACAATTCTCTTGCTTTGATTCCTGCGTTATTATTTAAAACAACTGAATCTGCTGTATCCAAATACCAAAACTGTGACTTGGCGGAACTTCTTGAGTAGTCATCTGAATACTCCAGGAGATTCTTAACGAAAATGGCTTTATGCGCATTGTCCAGATTATAAAGGGTTTTGGCGTTAGATGACACTTCCAATTTGTTGATCAGTGAAAACGAACTATTCAAGGTGGGGCTTGTGGTATCTGCTGCAACTGCCGCACCATCTGCTTCAGCTTCAAAGGTGTAATTGACGCGAAAATAGGCATTGTACCAATCATACCAATTATTCCTATCCTTTATTGTGAATTGATACCCTGTTTTGGCTTGAGGTTGACCATTTCCAGGAAAGGTCAGCGGAGTGTCAAGTTGGTACCTGACGAAGGTAGTTTTTTCGAGCAAGTCGGGTGATCTAAACATTTTATTCTGACAAACAAAATTATGAACCACCCCTCCGAATGGAAGAAAATCTATATCCCAGAACGTGGGAAATATGCCTGGAAGCACAAAGGAACTGGGGTTATCCGCGACAGCCTGATGAAAATCGGGAAACCCCTCCTGGGTTTGGCAAAGTCTGCTGCGAGTCAACTTGTCAAGAAATCGGTTGAAAAAGCAGCGGATGAAGGATCAAAGGTAATTGTGAAGAAAGCTGGGGATAAACTTCAATCAATTTTGAGAAATCGAAATGCGAGAGCGAAGCGACCGGAGGGAGTGAAGCCAACTGCAGTCGATGGTAAACGTTCGAAACCAACTCCGCGAGCCTCGCATCCTCAAACTTCATATGATGCTCTCATTCGCCTCAATCAATTAATTGCTCAATCTTGAATTTAATTTCATTGCGAAATTAAATTTTTCGCTCACTCAGCTCTCAATTCCCGAATAAACAAAGTGAAAGCCAAATCCAAATCATTCAAATCCAGCAGATTGTTTCTTCCATCAGTCACATAAACTCGAATAGATTGAATCAAGTGCTTATTCACAGGATGCCATTCCAATCTCATAGGTTCCATGGAAAAAGGATAGCTTACGTGAAGCATTGAGGTTGACAGGGGAAACAAAACATCATTTCCTACATTTGAAACTTTCCTGGAGATGAGATTGCAATGGAGATAGACCCAGTCCACTCCACGCGTGATATTTGGCACATTTGTGGAAACGTTCAATCCCCCCGTCAAAATCTTTTTCTCAAATCCAAGCAAATCGGCAAAATTCCCACTTCTCAGATCAATTTCAATTGAGTTATCCAAAGTCAAGACTGTCTTGAAGATGCTTGTGTCGAATATGAGGTTTACATTGTCTGAACCAATCTGGCTTTTGAGAACTGAGTTGATTGTTTTATACCCATACATTCCATCAGTGAATGTGATGGTTTTCCAAGCGCTTTCACTTGTCGTTTTCCATTTCAACTGATTGTTGTCATAGCTATTCCTTATATTATACCACGAATAATTCATGGTCACGAGTTTATTCAACGCTGCTTCATAATTTCTCCCCTCATCCAACATAATCGGAGGATCAAATCGAATGACAAAATTATGCGAACGTTGATTGGGGTTTTGTTTCTTTGCTAGTTGTGAGTCAAGAAGAAGTGGAATCATTTTAAATGCGAAGAGAGTTTTTTGCTATCATTCCCAGATATAATTCCTATCTTGTGAAGGATTTGCAGAATGTGTCTGAGATCATTTCTCAACTTCAGCGAAGTGTTCCCAGCTTGGATGGAACCCATTCCCACAACAAAAAGGTTGATAAGAGGATTGAAGGGAGCGAAGCGACCCGCGGAGCGGCGACTGAAAGGAGCCCCGCGAAGGCCTGTACCTTTCATGCCAACATGCTTCCTCCCCATTTTTTCACCAGCTTGTTCACGTATTCTTCTAGCTTCTTCAATTTTATCTTTCGCCGCTATCAAGTCCTTAATTGACATACCGTATAATGGAGATTTTTTAGATTTAACGACATAATTCGGGTCATCAGCGTTCTTGACAATTAGTTGATTAATAATTGCTAGTTGGTTTGTTTCTTCATCTCGGGGAGGCATCTTTCTCTTTGGTTTAGATGGCAATGGTTCAGTTAGCTCAAATGGAGATGGTTCAGATGGCTCAAATGGATCTGGTTCAGATGGCTCAAATGGATCTGGTTCAGATGGATCTTCTTGACTTGGTGCTTCAAAACCCCATGGCATGATTGGTTCAGATGGAGTTGGGCTTGCTGGAGGTGAAAAAAGATCCCAGGGCTGATGCGACATTGTTGGTTCAGTGTGTGAAGGACCAGATTTCGTCAACGATGGGCCCCAAATTTTATCCATTGCTTCCTCAATTGACATTCCTTCCCTCATTCATTTCAGGAGTTGATTCTCTTCTGGATCGAGTCCTTCTATTTCTTCTTCGCTCCCTTCGGTCGCTTCACTCCCAGCTTCACTCCCCTCCCTTCGCTCGCTCCCAGTGACTGGTGGTGTTTCGTTCACTTTCATCGTATCTAATCTCTTTGTCACTGGATTGAGCATCTTTTCATATGAAGTTGCATTCACGCCTTCCTCAATCTTTCTCTCCTTGAATGCCTGGAGAATATCCCGCGATTGTTCACTTTTAGCTGCTTTTGCTTTAGCTAACTCAGCCCATTTCTTGATTGACATTTTTTATTTCAAATTACAAAAATGCGTTTCTCAAACTTTGACTTTCTTTCCAACTCAAAATCAACTTTCAAACAAATCCACCCCGCTATGCCAACGGAAACTTTCAGAATGCTCATTTGTGGACCTTCAAACTGCGGGAAGACAAATCTTCTCCTGAATATGATTTATGACCTTCTCTTTTTCGATGAAATCATTCTCTTCGCTAAAAATCTTCACCAAGATAAGTATGTGGGACTCTTGGAGGATTTCAAGTCGCGATTCAATCCAGTTGCTGGTTATGAGGTCATCACACCGTTCTCAAAATGCGTTCCGCTGAAAGAACTCTATCAAGATGACTCAAGTCAGAGAGTTGTCGTGTTCGATGACTTTGCTTGCGATAAAAATCAAGATGACATGATCAACTGGTTCTTCAACGGGAGACATTGCAACTGCAGCCTGATCTATCTCGCCCAAAGATTCTTCAAAGTTCTCAAAGATATAAGGGATAATTGTTCCCATTTTTGCCTTTTCAAATTTCCCCCAAAAGACTGCAAGCGAATTGCGGATGAACTGGGGATTGACCAAGATAAGTTGGCGGAAGCGACAAAAGATGATTTCTCTTTTCTCTTTGTGGATCAACCGCGTAAGCGGCTCTTGAAAAACTTTGATGAGGAGATTTAAAATGGGAATTTTCAATGAAAAACGTCCAGATGCGGACACAACGAATTTCGCATCAATCAGTTATGTTGACGCTAACTCCATTTCCTCCGGTGGATCTATCACAGGAGATGTTGACATGAATGCGAATAAAATCACAAATCTTTCCACACCTGAGAATGAATCAGATGTTGCAACAAAGGAATACGTTGACAGGACAGTCGCGAAATCTGGGCTCCTTTCCATTCTTTCCGCAGCCACTTCCACTTATGTAGATGCCTTCATCAACGAAAACGCAGAATGCTTTTATGCAGTGGATCGGGGAGATGAACTTGAGTATGGGTTTTGATTTCTTGGAACTTTGCCAAATCATCTGGATTCTGGAAAGAAATCGACAGGCTGAAAGTTTGCCAATCTTTGTTTTCAAATATTTTCATTTCTGCCGTGAAGAGGAAACGTGGAGGATTTTGGGAATCACCCATCAGGAGTGGAAGCACCACGCCAAACTTCATTTTTCGGGGTTCGCCGAGTTGGATTTTCTCGACTGCGCATTCTTTAGGATCCATTTGAATTGCGAAATTTTTTGAAAGTTTTTTTATGAAATAAAATGAGGTTGATTGAAAACGATTTTTTGCGCGGTGGAGATTTTGAATCGGTTGTTTCAGTTTTCCCAGAGATGCTTGAAATAGATCCTTGGGAGGGATTGTTGGATGAAGATGAAACCGTGGAGGATTTGGTGTTGGAAATGCATGCCCAAACTCTTCACGATATTGAAGCAGTTCCTCCAGCAACTTTGGTGGATCAATGGCATCAGTTGAATGAGTTGGAAATGCGAGATCCAGCCCGAATGGTTCTCATTCGTGAGTGGGCTGCGATTTGGCCTCGCGAGTTGCGGGAACAGGATGCCTTTCTCTTTCCAGATGGATTGGAAACTGCAATTTGTGGTGGGAATCGAGAAGTTGAGAACTTTTGAAGTGAGGGAAGAATTCAACACATATTGTGTTGAATCAATAACATGTTTCTTTGAAAAGAGCCAAGGCAGCTGTGACTTTTCCAGCTTCATCTTTCAAATGAGCCTGAGTTTTTATCTTTCTTTGAATTTTGGAAGCCATTCTCCATTGTTTGAGTTTTTCCATATACTTTTCCAAATCCTTTGTCTTTTCCACTTTGTGAGATTGATTGGTTTGATCCAGGAAAAAATCCTTGAACTTGAGGAGTTGGTTGATGAAAGAGGTTCGATGAATTTGGAAACGCGCTTCAACCTCTTCCACCGAAAAGAATTCTTCCCCATCGATTTTGGCAAATGGAGTTGATTCTTCTTCGAGAATCAGATATCTTTCTCCAGTGGTTCTTCGTCGATAGATGGGATTTGTTTCTCGTTGGAGGATTCGATAGATATGCGAAGAAAGAATTTTTGTTTCATTTTCTGCCTTCTGGAATGTGAAAAAAACTTGTTTTTCACCTTTGGGTTTTCCTTGATCATCCACTTCCTGAATTGAAAACTTCATTTTTATAGGAAAAAACTTTTTTCCAATAAAATGAATCGCGTGAGTTTGAGAAGAATGCGAGGTTTCGCTCGCAAGATGGGTTTAGAGGGTTGGGAAGATATTCAAAACAAACGAGAAATGTGGAATTTCGTGGATTGGGAAATCAGGAAGGAAATCCACGAACCTCCCCCACCAAAATCCATTCATCCCTTGACGAAAAGATGGAGAGAAAGGACTTTGGAGAAGTTGATTGCTGACACAAAAGGTGAGAACAAAAAGAGAACTTTCCGGCAAGAACTTGCAAGTTTGAGAGGCATGACATTGTCTCCAATGTGGGAAAAAGGTCAAAGTGCATTGAAAGAATTCGCTAGAGAATTGAAGATTGTGAATTTGGTGGAAGATTCAGATCGAAGTGAAGATGAAGAACCCATCAAATGGGGGTTTGTGGGCCAAGGCTTTGCTGGAAGCCCAAAAGAATTCTTCCAGATCATCAGGAGAGATTTGATTGCGAAGTTGAATGAAAATCGAAGAAATAAAATTCGTTTTCGTTTGATTTGCAAGATGATGAAAGTCAACCTGACAACTGGGGAACATGAAGTGAAAGATGTGAGCTTTTTCTCCAAGGTGGAAGTGATTCTGGATGAAACAAATCTGAAGGAATTCGTGAGCAAACACTCTGAAGAAGTTTTGGAGAATTTCACAAACTTTCAAAGCCATGGAAGCAACTGGCAGTTCATGTGGATTGAAGAATTTTCCATCTTCCTGAGTCGATTTGCACCTTTGGGTGGATCGAGTTGGATTCCCATGCCACCAGCCTTGAGAGCAAAACACGCAGTTGTGAATATGATGAACAAAACAGATGATTTGTGCTTTTTCTACGCTGTGATGAGAAGCTTGAACCCAGTTGAAAGAAATCCGGGAAGAATCACGGAAATCTTGCGAATGCAGGTGAGAAAGTTGCAGAAAGAAGGTATGACTTGCCCCGTGCCATTGACGCAGATTGATAAATTTGAAAAGATGAATGAGGGAATTGCAGTGAATGTTTTTGGCTGGGAAGATCACAAAGTGGTGCCTTTGAGGATTTCGAAAGCAGAAGGACAACAAGTGGAATTGATGCTGTTGCAGAAGAGGGATGATTCAGTTGAAGGGGAAATTCCACTTGGGGGTTCAGTGCCAATGAAAACTCACTTCTGCTGCATCACCAATTTGAGCAGATTGTTGAGTTCCCAAGTGAGCAAACACAATGGAAAAGTTTGGTTTTGCCGGAGATGTTTGAATAGCTTTGGAAGTGAGGGGAAATTGGAGAAGCATATGGAATTTTGTTCCCAGCAGGAAGCGGTTCGAATGGATATGCCAGCAAAGGGAGAAGTTGTGAAATGGAAGAATTTTGAGAGAAAGCAGAAGCTGCCATTTGCCATCTACGCTGATTTTGAAGCTCGTTTGGTGCCTTTGGATTCTGTGCAGCCGCCTGGGAAAGAAAGTTTCATTGAAAAGTTTCAGAAGCATATCCCAGTTTCATTTGCATTTCATTGCGTGTCAGATGTTGTGGAAAGAGAACCAGTTTTGTTTCGAGCTGAAGATGATGAGGTGGATGTTGGGAAACGATTTGTGGGTGAATTGATTGAGTTTGTCAAAGAAATTCAGGAAGAAGTGAAAATCCCCAAGAAGATGAAGTTTGGAAAGGAAGCGAAGAAAAAATTCAAGAGAGCAATGAAATGCTGGATTTGTGAAAAAGAGTTTGGGAAAGATGACAAAGTTGTGAGAGATCACTGTCATTTCACGGGAGAATTCAGAGGGGCAGCGCATGATCAATGCAATCTCCTATGCCGAAAGCCAAAATTCACCCCTGTGTTCTTTCACAACTTGAAGGGATATGATGCGCATTTCATCGTGAAAGCTTTAGGAGAAATTCCAGGAGATGTGAAATGTTTGCCGAATAATGAGGAAAAGTTCATATCTTTCTCCAAGATGATTGAAATTGGAAGATGGACAGACAAGAATGGAAAGGAACGAATTGACAGGCATGAAATTCGATTTCTGGATTCAGCTGGATTCATGGGAAGTTCTTTGGGGAATTTGGCAAAGAATTTGACTGATGGGGATTTGATTGAGACACGCAGAATCTTTGGGGATGATTGGCAGTTGGCCAAGAAAAAAGGAATCTTTCCCTATGAATGGTTGGACAGTGTTAAAAAGTTTGAAGAAAGTTTGCCGGGGAAAGAAGCATTTTAGTCCCAGTTGTCGGATGAAGGGGTGAGTGATGAGGAAATGGAGCATGCAAGAGAAGTTTGGGAAAAGAGAAAGATGAAAAACATGGGAGATTTTCACGATTTCTATCTGATGACTGATGTGTGTTTGTTGGCTGATGTGTTTGAAGGATTCAGAAAACTTTGCAGGAAACACTACCAGATGGATGCGGCATGGTTCTTCACATCTCCTGGGTTGGCTTGGGATGCAGCTTTGAAAATCAGCAAAGTTTCACAGGAATTGCTCACCGATCCTGACATGCTTTTGTTCTTCAAGGAAGGAATCCGCGGAGGAGTTTCCACAATATTTCACAGGAGAGCAAGAGCAAATAATATGTTTATGGGGAAAGATTTTGATCCTGAAAAACCCTCCAAATTCATAATTTATTGGGATGCAAATGGCTTGTATGCATGGGCTATGACTCAGCCTTTGCCAGTGGGAGGTTTCAAGTGGATGAGAGAAGCTGAATTGAAACACTGGAGAGAAATTCCCTGCGTGATTGAAGCAGATGTGAGGATTCCTGAAGAGTTGCATGACAAATTCAATGATTTTCCACCTTTGCCAGAACGAGTCAAAGTTGGGGGGGGGGGGTTGAGAAGTTGATTCCGAATTTGCAAGATAAGCGGAAAATGATTTTGCATAGAAGAAGTCTGATTCAAGCTTTGGAGTTGGGATGTGAGTTGGTGAAAATCCACCGAGGCATTTCATTTAAGGAGTCATGTTGGTTGGAATCTTTCATTCGGAAAAACATCAAACTGCGACAAATGGAAGGCAACTCAGAATTTGAGAAGGATTTCTTTAAGTTGATGAACAATGCTGTGTTTGGGAAGACAATGGAAAACATTGAGAAACGAGTGGATATTCAGCTAGTGAATTCAGGAGACCGGTTTGTGAAGTTGGTGGCAAAGCCGAACTATGCTTCAACAACCATCTGGTGTGAAGATCTGGTGGCAGTTCACATGAAAAGAACCAGGATGAAATTCAACAAACCGATATATGTGGGCCAAGCGATTTTGGATTTGTCGAAGACTTTGATGTTTGAGTTTCACTATGGCTATGCAATGAAAAAATGGAAGAAAGCCCAGTTGTGCTTCACAGACACAGATTCGTTGTTGTATGAAATTGAAACTGAAGATTTGTTTCAGGATATTGCGGCAGATGTGGCAAGCAGATTCGACACATGGGACTACAAGGAAGATCACCCCAGAGTGAAAGATGGAAGCATTGTCAGAATGAACAAGAAAGAACTGGGATTGATGAAGGATGAAGCAAAAGGTGGGCAGATTTTGGAATTTGTAGGATTGAGATCGAAGTGTTATTCTCTGAAGAAGCATGCTGGAGGAGAAGCTAAAAAGTGTAAGGGTGTGAAGAAAGGAGTTGTGAAGAAGCAAATATCGCATGAGGATTATGTGAATGTGTTGGAAAGTGGAGAGCCGCAAATCAGAGTTATGACTTGCATTAGGAGTGAGAAACATGAGATGAGCACTGTGAGAGTGAACAAAACAGCTTTGAGTGCAGATGATGACAAACGGATTGTGTTGGCAGATGGGATTTCAACGAGAGCATGGGGGCATTGGAGGGAAGGTGGAAGAATGCCTGAGGAAAGAAGGAGAGTTGAGAAAATTGAAGAAGAGAAACAAAATATGAAATCGAAGGAACAAGTGAAAGCTGAGAAGTTTGAGAAGAAGAAAGCGCAAGTTGAGAGATTCCTGAAGAAGAAAGCCAAGTTTGGGGAAGAAGTTAGTATGTTCCAATTAACCAGCAAATTCCATGTGAAAGAAGAAGTTCTGATTGAGCAGATGAATGTAGGAAAGAAAGGATGGAATGCGATTTTGTTGAGCCAGTGAGTGCAGTAGTTTGTGAAAGTTTGAATCAGCAGGAAAGAATTTCAAAATGTGCGGATTTTGAAACTCTGATCAGAATATCACAAAGTTTTCTGCTGAAATGAATTGATTTGAAAAATGGGGGTTTGAAAATGCGCTGAAAATGAGCAGGTGAAAATTGTGCTGATTTGCAAAAATACGCTAGGGTTTGTGGGTTCGTGGGGT
Organism: Cladopsammia gracilis; assembly: GCA_022457155.1. Lineage (NCBI taxonomy): Eukaryota > Metazoa > Cnidaria > Anthozoa > Scleractinia > Dendrophylliidae > Cladopsammia > Cladopsammia gracilis. The sequence goes on along the minus strand of JAJGOT010000891.1, from coordinate 14,019 downwards.
GTTCTACTGGGGTTTAGCACAAAGTTTGGAAAAGGGTGATTTTGATTGTGCTTGAACTCTCATTTTCTAACTACTGACGGCTAAAACCGAAAATGCCCGAAATATTGACGAACAGGCTCCGTAATTTTTCTCCTAGGAGCCAACAAATGTCACATATGTTATGACAAACAAACAATATATTTTTCCATCTTACAAACATTAACTAAGCAAATACAGCGAAGTAAAGCAGCACAAAATAGAGAGAGCCGTTATAACGCACGCATTTTGATTTCAGATAAATGTCACGATTGACACTCCAGCAAACAAAGGCAACTTTGATTTCAAGATAAACGGTAATCCACTTCAATCCTTTCAATCCTGTGCTTCATCTTCAAACTACTACTTTTGTTTTGAACTATAGGATCTTTTTATCCAACGAAGTTGTATATTTTAAAATCTCACTTTTCCGCACACCACATCTGAAAATCGTCGTACTGCTCTCAAATCTACGCCAAATCGGGGAAACATCGCGATTTCCATGAAAAGTGCGTGTGGAGCAAATTTTTGCAGAATCTCACTTTTCCTCACACCAGATCTCAAAATCGTCGTACTGGCCTCAAATCATCGACAAAAAGCGAAAACAGTGGCATTTCTAACAAAAGTGCACAAAACGTACGTTTGGGTCGTGCAAAGCAAGTTTTGGCTAAATCTAACTTGAGAGCACACCAGATCTGAAAATCGTCGTATTGGCCTCAAATCATCGCCAAAATGTGAAAACAGTGCACAAAACGCACGTTTGGGGACGTGAGGAGCACGTTTTGGCAAAATCTCACTTTTGAGCTCATCAGACCTCGAAATCGTCGAACTGGCGTCAAATCATCTCCAAGAGAAAACACTGGCATTTCCATGAAAAGTGCACAAATCCAACCTTTGGTTCCGTGCAGAGCAAGTTTTGGCTAAATCTCACTTTTGAGCACACCAGATCTCAAAATCGTCGTATTGGCCTCAAATCATTGCCAAAAAGTGAAAACAGTGCCATTTCTATGAAAAATGCACAAAACGCACGTTTGAAGCCGTGCTGAGCCTATATTGGCAAAATCTCACTTTTGAGCTCATCAGATCTCGAAATCGTCGTAATGGCCTCAAATCGTCACCAAGCGAAAACAGTGGCATTTCCATGAAAAGTGCATAAATCCCACGTTTGTTGCCGTGCGGAGCAAGTTTTGGCTAAATGTCACTTTTGAGCACACCAGCTCTGAAAATCGTCGTTCTGGCCTCAAATCACCACCAAATCTGGAAAACTGTGGCATTTCTATGAAAAGTGCACAAAACGCACGTTTGGGGCCGTGCGGAGCAAGTTTTGGCAAAATCTCACTTTTGAGCACGCCAGATCTCAAAATCAAATCATCGCCAAAAAAGAAAAAACAGTTTTTATTATTATTATTATTTTTCTTTTTTTACTTTAATTACAAAGAACTACTTAAAAAGAAAAAAAATTACAATACTTTAAACAACCGCCATAACAGACATACTTACAATTGTCAAGATTTCACAGATTATATACATTACAGCCAAAAAACAGCCGCGCAATTGCTGAATGAGGCTTGTATTAATGCTTAATTATGTTGATAAGAGAGAAATTGACAGTTATTTACGGTACACCCTAAGATAAAACAACAAGACACACGAACATACACACAAAAGCATATACACGAACTTAATTAAAGGGGGTAAATGTCTTTTGGCCATTTCTCATAAAAGGTTTCTAGTTTATTATTCTTAATGGAAATATATTTTTTAACTTGGTATTTAATTCTTACTTTAAATTTGAAACCTTCGATGTTTGGAAGTACCTGTTTCTTTCTGCAATCCCATAAATACAATTTACCAATTAATATCAGATAATTTAACACTGGACATTTTGACATCGTTATTCCAATTATAACCTCTCGTAAACGCAACCCGTAAAATTCCTTTGTTATTGTTAAATAATACTGTTCAACATTTTTCCACAACATATGTGAATGTCGACAGTAAAAGAGAAAGTGACATAATGTTTCCTGTTCAGTCTTGTTCAGTCGAAAATTGATCGAATAGTCTCACCAATACAGCGATCTTCAACATAACCTGTTTGATTATGATGTATGATATTCGGTAAAACTTTCTTTAATCTTAAAGCAATCACTTTTGAAATTATTTTTGCATCCACATTAATAAGAGAGATTGGCCTCCAATTTTCAATGAGAGTTCGATCTTTATGTTGCTTTTCTATAAGAGTTATAATTGCTTTTCTTTGAGAGCTAGACATTTCGCCGTGGTTGAAACACTCCCTCACACTTTCCATAACTGGATCACAAATTAATTCCCAGCAACTTTTGTAAACTTCTATTGGTATTCGATCATTACCAAGGGATTTGTTACTCTCAAAACTGTTAAGAATGGCTGTAATTTCTTCAACAAATATTTCTTCTTCACAAGATTGTTTTTGTTCTTCTGATAATCTTGGCATATTCAAATTATTTAAAAATTCGTTTGCATTTTCTTTATCCTCATCTGTTACGTTTGATTGGTACAAGCTATGGTAAAAACGTTTTTTGGTCGTTCAGTATCCCAAAAGGATCACATGTAATGGCACCACTTATTAATAGTTTTCTTATATGTTTTTTGACGTGATTACGCTTCTCTAAATTTAGAAAATATTTTGTACTTCTCTCGCCATGCTCGTGTCATCGTGCCCTTGCGCGAATAATTACACCCCTTGTTGTTTCCTCCTAATAACTTTCTAGAGTTTCTTTTGCTTCATTTAGAGTATTTAGGTTAGAGTCGGAAGGGTCCTGTTCGAATTTTTTAGTTGCTTCCTCGTATACTTGTAGGTTTTTTTCCATTGCAGATAGTTCTTTGGCTTTCTTTTTCGAGAACAAAATAGTATGGTTCCGAATATTATACTTAATCCAATCCCCGATACACCTTTTGTCTGATAAATTCTCGCTTCCTGTTGTATTTACAAAATCCTGTAAGTTGTTTGATATCAAGCCAGTAATCTAAACGACAGAAAATCGGTGGAGATTTTTGGCTCCAAGTGTAACTTCTAGATTGTGGATTTTTAACTCTCCAAACGTCGACAAGGTCCACTTCATTTTGTAAATATTCAATATTGTCTATAACTATTTTTCTAGGTGCCACAACGCCACCTTTTTTATCAAAATCGTCGTACTGACCTCAAATCATCGCTAGAAACCAAAAACAGTGCATTTCTATGAAAAATGCACAAAACGCACGTTTGGGGCCGTGCGGAGCAAGTTTTGGCAAAAACTCACTTTTGAGCACACCAGATCTCAAAATCGTCGTACTGACCTCAAATCATTGCTAGAAACCAAAAACAGTGCATTTCTATGAAAAGTGGACAAAACGCACGTTTTGGCAAAATCTCACTTTTGAGCACACCAGATCTCAAAATCGTCGTACTGACCTTAAATCATCGCCAAAAACCGAAAACAGTGAATTCCTATGAAAAATGCACAAAACGTACGTTTCGGGCCGTGTGGAGCAAGTTTTTGCAAAATCTCACTTTTGAACGCACTGGATCTCAAAATCTTCATACTCGCCTCAACCCATCGCCAAAAAGCAAAAACAGTGCTTTTCTATGAAAAATGCACAAAACGCACGTTTAAGGCCGTGCGGAGGAAGTCTTGGCAACACCTCACTTTTGAGCACACCGGATGTCAAAATCGTGGTACTAGCCTCAAATCATCGCCAAAAAGCGAAAACAGTGCATTTATATGAAAAATGCACAAAACGTACGTTTCGGGCCGTGCGGAGCAAGTTTTGGCAACACCTCACTTTTGAGCACACCGGATGTCAAAATCGTGGTACTAGCCTCAAATCATCGCCAAAAAGCGAAAACAGTGCATTTATATGAAAAATGCACAAAACGTACGTTTCGGGCCGTGCGGAGCAAGTTTTGGAGAACATACCAAGACATGAAATGAAGATAGTGATGGGAGACTTGAATGCTAAAGTTGGAAATGATAACACCAACTACGAGAGAGCCATGGGTAAGAAAGGGTGTGGAAGTATGAACAACAATGGAGAGAGACTGCTTGAATGCTGCTGGACATACGATCTTGTCATTGGCGGGACTCTTTGCACACCCAGACATCATAAACTTACCTGGTGTTCACCTACCGGCAGAGACAAGAATGAGATCGACCACCTGATGATTAATGGGGTGTGGAGAAGATCGCTGCAAGACGTTAGAGTGAAAAGAGGAGCAGATGTTGGCAGTGATCACCACCTTGTCACTGCAACTCTGAAAGTGAAACTGAGAAAGAATGGACCTGAGAAACCAAGACAACAGCAGTTTGACGTGGAGAAGCTGCGCGACCCTAAAATAAAGAATGCCTTCATCCTTAAGCTGAAGAACAAGTTCCAAGTTTTGGCAGATGCTGAAAACTACACCCAGACAGAGTCGGTTGGAATCGACACCGCGTGGAAGCAAATAAGATCAGCCTATACACAGACCAGTGCTTAGGAAGAGGACGAAAGAGGAGGATAGAGTGGATAACAATGGATACCTGGAAAGCCATTGAGAACAGGAGAGCCCTTTAGAAGAGAGTGTTGGAGACCAAGTCAGAGAGGCTCAAAGAGAGGTACAAGCAACAGTACAGGGAAGCTGATCAAACAGTGAAAAGAATGACTAGGGCCAACAAGCGGGCCTACATGGAAGGCCTTGCAGGGGAAGCAGAAGAGGCCGCTGTCAGAGGAGAACAAGGACGAGTGTACAAAATCACTAAGCTCGTCAGCGGCAAGTACCGGGGATCTACAGACGCACCCATCGCCGATAAACAGGGACGGCTACTAACAACAGATGCGGAACAAGAGGCGAGATGGGCAGAACATTTCAGCGAAGTTCTAAACAGACCACCACCAACAGTTACAGCGGATGTACAGGACCCGGCCAAAGACCTGGATGTAAATACAGCGCCACCTGAGAAAGAAGAAATTGTGGCAGCCATCAGATCCCTCAAAAACGGAAAGGCCCCTGGTCAAGACAGCCTCAAAGCAGAACTCTTCAAGGCAGACCCAGAGCTTGCAGCGCAAGTTCTTCAGCCACTCTTTACAGCCATCTGGGACGAGAAGCAACTACCAGAAGATTGGACGGAAGGCGTCACAGTAAAGATCCCGAAAAAGGGAGCCCTGAGCAACTGTAACAACTGGAGAGGAATCACCCTCCTGTCTGTTCCAAGCAAGATCCTCGCAAAAATCATCATCAAGCGAATTTCAGACGCGTTGGAGCAGCAACTCCGAAAGGAGCAGGCTGGTTTTCGACCAGGAAGAGGGTACACAGATCAAATATTCACTCTGCGAAACATCATCGAACAGTGCACAGAATTGCAGAGACAGCTGTACATCAACTTTGTAGACTTTGAAAAAGCCTTTGATAGCATCCATCGAGAGAGTCTATGGCGAATTCTCAGGGCATATGGAATACCGCAGGCGATTGTTCTTGTCATCAAAAGCTTCTAAAGCAACTTCTCATGCAGGGTAAGAAGCAGCGAGATCAGCTTCAGCGTGAAGACCGGTGTTATACAAGGCTGTTGTATGTCTGCGATGCTTTTCAACTTGACAATCGACTGGGTGATGAGACAGACAACAGCAGACCAAGCGCGAGGCATCAGATGGACCCCCTTGACACAACTCGAAGACCTGGACTTTGCTGACGATTTAGCCCTCATGTCGCACATCCACAAACACATGCAGGAAAAGACTTCCGGTCTACGCACCTCAAATCATCGCCGAAAACCGAAAACAGTGTATTTCTATGAAAAATGCACAAAACGTACGTTTCGGGCCGTGCGGAGCAAGTTTTGGCAAAATCTCACTTTTTAGCACACCAGATCTTAAAATCGTCGTACTGACCATTAAATCACCGCAAAAAAGCGGAAACAGTGCATTTCTATGAAAAGTCCTCAAAACGCACGTTTTGGGCCGTACCGAGCACGTTTTGGCAAAATCTCACTTTTGAACACACCGGATGTCAATATCTTAATACTGGTCTCAAATCATCGCCAAAAAGCGAACACAGTTCATTTCTATGAAAAATGCACAAAACAGCACGTTTCGAGCCGTGCGGAGCAAGCTTTGGCAAAATCTCAGTTTTAGGCACACCAGATCTTAAAATCGTCGTACTGACCTCAAATCATCGCCAAAAACCGAAAACAGTGCATTTCTATGAAAAATACACAAAAGGTACGTTTCGGGCCGTGCGGAGCAAGTTTTGGGAAAATCTCACTTTTGATCTCACCAGATCTCAAAATCGTCGTACTGACCTCAAATCATCGCCAAAAACCGAAAACAGTGCATTTCTATGAAAAATGCACAAAACGTACGTTTCAGGCCGTGCGGAGCAAGTTTTGGCAAAATCTCACTTTTTAGCACACCAGATCTCAAAATCGTCGTACTGACCTCAAATCATCGCCAAAAACCGAAAACAGTGCATTTCTATGAAAAATGCACAAAACGTACGTTTCGGGCCGTCCGGAGCAAGTTTTGGCAAAATCTCAGTTTTTAGCACACCAGATCTGAAAATCGTCGTACTGACCTCAAATCATCGCAAAAAACCGAAAACAGTGCATTTCTATGAAAAATGCACAAAACGTACGTTTCGGGCCGTGCGGAGCAGGTTTTGGCAAAATCTCACTTTTTAGCACACCACATCTCCAAATCGTCGTACTGACCTCAAATCATCGCCAAAAAGCGAAAACAGTGCATTTCTATGAAAAATGCACAAAACGTACGTTTCCGGCCGTGCGGAGCAAGTTTTGGCAAAATCTCACTTTTTAGCACACCAGATCTCAAAATCGTCGTACTGACCTCAACTCATCGCCAAAAACCGAAAAAGTGCATTTCTACGAAAAATGCACAAAACGTACGTTTCGGGCCGACCGGAGCAAGTTTTGGTAAAATCTCACTTTTTAGCACACCAGATCTCAAAATCCTCGTAGTGACCTCAAATCATCGCAAAAAACCGAAAACAGTGCATTTCTATGAAAAATGCACAAAACGTACGTTTCAGGCCGTCCGGAGCAAGTTTTGGCAAAATCTCAGTTTTAAGCACACCAGATCTGAAAATCGTCGTACTGACCTCAAATCATCGCCAAAAAGCCAAAACAGTGCTTTTCTATGAAAAGTGCACAAAACGAACTTTTTGGGCCGTGCGGAGCAAGTTTTGGCAAAATCTCACTTTTAATCTCACCAGATCACAAAATCGTCGTACTGACCTCAAATCATCGCCAAAAACCGAAAACAGTGCATTTCTATGAAAAATGCACAAAAGGTACGTTTCGGGCCGTGCGGAGCAAGTTTTGGCAAAATGTCACTTTTGATCTCACCAGATCTCAAAATCGTCGTACTGACCTCAAATCATCGCGAAAAACCGAAAACAGTGCATTTCTATGAAAAATGCACAAAACGTACGTTTCAGGCCGTGCGGAGCAAGTTTTGGCAAAATCTCACTTTTTAGCACACCAGATCTCAAAATCGTCGTACTGACCTCAAATCATCGCAAAAAACCGAAAACAGTGCATTTCTATGAAAAATGCACAAAACGTACCTTTAGGGCCGTGCGGAGCAAGTTTTGGTAAAATCTCAGTTTTTAGCACACCAGATCTCAAAATCGTCGTACTGACCTCAAATCATCGCAAAAAACCGAAAACAGAGCATTTCTATGAAAAATGCACAAAACGTACGTTTCGGGCCGTGCGGAGCACGTTTTGGCAAAATCTCACTTTTTAGCACACGAAATCTCTAAATCGTCGTACTGACCTCAAATCATCGCCAAAAAGCGAAAACAGTGCATTTCTATGAAAAATGCACAAAACGTGCGTTTCAGGCCGTGCGCAGCAAGTTTTGGCAAAATCTCACTTTTGAACACACCGGATCTCAAAAACGTGGTACTGGCCTCAAATCATCGCCAAAAAGCGAACACAGTGCATTTCTATGAAAAGTGCACAAAACGCACGTTCGGGGCCGTGCGGAGCAAGTTTTGGCAAAATCTCACTTTTTAGCACACCAGATCTCAAAATCGTCGTACTGACCTCAAATCATTGCCAAAAAGCGAAAACAGTGCATTTCTATGAAAAATGCACAAAACGATCTTTTTGGGCCGTGCGGAGCACGTTTTGGCAAAATCTCACTTTTGAGCACAGCAGATCTCAAAATCGTCGTACTGACCTCAAATCATCGCCAAAAAGCGAAAACAGTGTATTTCTATGAAAAATGCACAAAACGTGCGTTTCCGGCCGTGGGGAGCAAGTTTTTTGAAAATCTCACTTTTTAGCTCACCAGATCTCAAAGTCATCCTGCTGGACTCAAATCATTGCGAAAAAGCGAAAACAGTGCATTGCTATGAAAAGTGCACAAAGCGCACGTTTTGGCAAAATGTCACTTTTGAACACACCGGATCTCAAAATCGTGGTATTGGCCTCAAATCATCGCCAAAAAGCGAAAACTGCATTTCTATGAAACGTGCACAAAACGCACGTTTGGGGCCGTGAGGAGCAAGTTTTGGCAAAATCTCACTTAGAGCGCACCAGATCTCAAAATCGTCGTACTGGCCTCAAATCATCGACGTCAAACGGGGAATGTCTTCCTCTTCTATGCCGCCCTTCCTGACGAGCATTTGTATATCACGTTGAAGGTTGTAGCCGTAAAAGAAGCAGCCTGTTATCCTGCACATCCTCTCCTTATGATGGCTTCTTTTCTTCTGCTCGCTGTCGCTCTTTAGTGGACTTGCTGCTTTCTTTTTCGTTTTCTTTACGGGCGCTTCGTCATTGCTCTTCAGGGGACTTGCTGTTTTCTTTTTCGTTTTCTTTACGGGCGCTAAGAAATCGCTCTCGCTGTCTGTTGTAAGGGCACTTGCTGATTTCTTTTTTGCCTTCTTTACAGGTTCGTAGTCGCTCTCACTGTCTGTTGGTATCGCTTTTCTTTTGCTGGACTTCTTCTCTTCCTCGTCTTTCTCAATGTCCTTATCTGCATCGCCACCTGTTTGATCTTCGTTTAAGTGAAACGTTTCTGGCGAACAGTCTAGCGTTAACTTGTGCATTCCATATAATGTCCCAGTGTCAAGTGCTCTTGAGGCTTGGTCATCAATCTCTCATTGCTGAGAGAACATCGACATGCACTCCAAGGCCCGTTTCTGCTCGCTGTCGCTCTTCAGGGGGCTTGCTGCTTTCTTTTTCGTTTTCTTTACGGTCGCTTCGTCATCGCTCTTCAGGGAACTTGCTGTTTTCTTTTTCGTTTTCTTTACGGGCGCTTGGAAATCGCTCTCGCTGTCTGTTGTAAGGGCACTTGCTGTTTTCTTCTTTGCCTTCTTTACAGGTTGGTAGTCGCTCTCACTGTCTGTTGGCGTGGCTTTTGTTTTCCTGGACTTCTTCTCTTCCTCGTCTCTCTCAATGTCCTTATCTGCATCGCCAACTGTTTGATCTTCGTTTAAGTGAAACGTTTCTGGCGCACAGTCTAGCGTTAACTTGTACATTCCATATAATGTCTCAGTGTCAAGGGCTCGTGAGGCTTGGTCATCAATCTCTCATTGCTGAGAGATCATCGACATGCATCCCAAGGCCCGTTTGGCGCACCTTTGTAGCACCTTCGAGGCTAGGTCATCAATCTCTCGTTTGCTGAGAGATCCAGGACATGCACCCCAAGGCCCGTTTGGCGCCCCTTTGCAGCATTTCAAGGTCCAAAGCATCCACTGCTTGGTAAAGAACTGCACAGTGGCGATAATCGGAGCGAAACGTGTTCCAGTTAATGTCTTTGTCCTTGTTGTACGGTACTCTGTCTTTTCCCCTTCAAGACATCCCTCGCTGCTTGGTCACCATTATAAGCATGATAATATATTTTATTATATTATATTAAATTATATTATATTATATTATATTAGCTTCTGTTGAGGTGTTTTCGCATGTGTTCGAGGATTTGAACTAGAAGCATAAGATTGAGCCGATATTAAAACCGAGTATATTCGCAGATAGTATAAAAGTCATGCTATATATCCTGCAAATTTGAATTTGTTTGATGTAATCCCCTCAGAGATATTAACGATCAAATTGTAGCCTCGTTTCCATGTTTGAAAAACTTGAAACAAGGCTAGAAACAAACCGTTGAGCCGATAATAACGCCGAGTGTATTGGCAAATAGTATTAAAGACGTTGTATATATCCTGCGAATTTGAGGAAGTGTGATAAAATCCCGTCAGAGATATTAACGTTCAAAGTATAGCCTCGTTTGCATGTTTGACGCACTTTTGGATCCGCCATGTTGGACAAAATTCAACTGTTAATAACTCGCATGTTTTAGAAGCTGTCTCCTTGACTTTAGCAACACGGTTAGATCACTTTGGGATCTAACTCGATTGATATAAACACTACCATAAACACAAGATCTGACGATGTTATTAACGGTTGAAATTTGCAGCTAATTAATTATTCAGTTATTAATTACTCCTAAGCACAATGATGAATTCACGCAAAACTTACACCAAAGTGTTCCTTTCCTGGTGTATCAACTACATCTATCATAAAAGTATAGATAAACCCTCGTCCTTTGTCTTTAAAAGCCATAAAGTGATTTCTTGAGGCAAGGATTAAATATCTAAAGATAAACTGCTGACTATGCAAAAGCAAACACTTTCGGTTGGGAAAACAGTTTCCTAGAGTAGCACTAGGACCTTATGTCATAGTTCTGATAGTTGGTTTGGTCGTGCATAGTCTTGAAAAGGTCTAAATAGAGTACAAATGCGGAGCGCAAAAGAGCGTGTACTCACCGCTCCATGGCTTGTCCCTGCTGTGATGACCAGCTTTATGTACGGACACTGATATGTCTTAAAACATACCCCATCATAACTCCTAAAGTATTACCGCTTTAGACTTCAAATTTAGCAGATAGTACAAAATCATAAGGTTAGTAGATTGACAGTGTCGATGTCTCATTGTGACGTCATTATGACATGAATGAAAATGGCTAGGAAAAAACATATTTTTTGAAACCTAAATGCTGAATGGAGAAAGATATGGACTTGTGCTTTGATGTGTACATTTACAGATTATTAGGATGTTCTGTACCAAGTTTCAGATGATTTGGATAAATTGTCCAATTTTTATAATTGTTTTCTTTGAGAAAAATTCTAAAATGGCGGTCCTGATTCTTGGATGGCATCATATTTTGAAACCTAAATTCTAAATGGAGACAGATATTGTGCGATTTCTATGAAAAGTGCACAAAACGCACGTTTGGGGCCGTGCGGAGCACGTTTTGGCAAAATCTCACTTTTGAGCACACACCAAATCTCAAAATCGTCGTACTGGCCTCAAATCATCGCCAAATCAGGAAAGCAGTGCGATTTCTATGAAAAGTGTACGAAACGCAGGTTTGGGGCCGTGCGGAGCAAGTTGTAGCAAAATCTCACTTTTGAGCACACCAGATCTCGAAATCGGCGTCCTGGCCTCAAATCGTCGCCAAATCGGCAAAACAGTGCGGTTTCTAAGTCTGGCAAGTCCGTCCTTTATGTAACCTTGAAAATCAATCTCTAAGACACATGTTAATTACTTGCAGTGTATCCTCGTTGTTTTGGACTTTTTTTCTAATTTAATGAAAAACTGACCTTATCTGAAAATACCTTTTTATACGGTTGGCACAAAGAGTCAAACAATTGGAAAGTTCTTAACTACTGTTTGATTGTCGCCAAATATCACGTTTTTGCAACAAGCGTAGGCGGCGGCATCCTAGACTTCGACAGTTTTCTTTTGCGCCTTGATAACAAAATTGATATTTTACGCACCATAGCTTTTAAATCTAACCGATCAGAGCAATTAAAAAAACATGGGCTAAATGAATGCTAGTGCAACTCCCTTAAGTTATTGTCGTCAGTGACTTTTTACGTTTTTGAGTGATTTTCTGCATATAACCGATCCATAGGATTTCGTGACTCCATATTTGGGGTTACCATGGTAAGTGTTGCTGTTCTAAACAACTGAAGGCTCGAGTTTTCTAGAAACGTCATTATGACGTGTTTTTGCTTCGTTGAGCTATAATAGCGGCTCAAATATGGTTTGTATGCGATTTTTGGTAAGTTCACAGCCATTTTTTATCTTTAGTAGCTGCCTGATGAGCATCATTAAGCGTGAAAGTAGCTAAGAGTCCACTTTCTCAAAGAAGCGAGTAAGGTGATGTACTTCGTTTGCGAATTTGGCTTGTTGTTCGTAGAACTGAAAAAATGGCCGCTCCGAAACGAAGTAGCCTTGGGACTCCACTACTGATGAATTTCATGACCTACCACGGCATATTTTGGGATTTGCGACCACTGAAGAAAACAACAAGCGCCAAATTTCGGTGGTAGGTCGGACTGGCTATGGACTTAGTATAAATATGAAATATGTGGGGAAAGGAACGAACCCTGTCAAAAATTATCGCTATTTCCTAGCATGCAGTGTGGTCGTGATGTTGAAAATCGAGGCAAGGCAAGGATGCACTAGAACGAGAGGATGTAGCTTGGCCCGGACAACGAATAAGAGCAAAAATCATTTCTAAGGTAGGACTAGGCCTGACTTTTGCTGTGAATGTTAACTTTTGGGTTTGCAACGATGATTTAGGAAAAACTGGAGGCAAAAAGGTAATTTTTGTTCTTCTTCTATGACGTTAAAATCGGTCATTTTTGTTCTTCTCCAAATTTAAACGCTGATATTCTGCGAAAATCGCTGACTTTTTTATTTTTATTGGATGTCTCAAATTGAGTGACATTCTAGTCAATGCACGCAACTGAAAATGTTCGCGCGATTGAGAAAGCTGCAATTTTTTAAAGCAGTTGAGTCTTATTGGTCTTCTAAGACCAATTTTGGCCGGGACTGACGTCAATGAGTTAACATATATTCGTTTAAGCTATATTGTACTTTTTTCAATTAATATATTATTTTTCTTCTCTTTTTGCATATGTATCGTAACTATTTTACTCTTGCTTTCTTTTTTTCATTGTATTGCAACACATTGTATTTACTATTTGTAATACAAAAATCAGTATGCATTTACGAAGAGTATTCACGAAGTGCGACGGCTAAAACCGAAAATGTCCGAAATATTGACGAAGAGGCTACGTAAATTTTCGCCTAAGAGCCAACAAATGTCTCAGAAGTGATGACAAACAAACAATTTATTACTCCATCTTACAAACATTAGCTTAATAAATGCACCGAAGTAAAGCGACTCAAAATAGACTGAGCCTTATAACGCACGCATTTTCATTTCAGAAAAATGTCACGATTGACACTGCCTCTCCTGCAAACAAAGGCAACTATGATTTCAAGCTAAACTGGGTAGATTCTGCATGTACCGGTCACATATTACGTAAAACAAAAGGAACAAAGAACGACAATAATACAAATGCGAAACAAGACCACAAATACAATACCTCACAAACAATAGAAGACTATGAGTGGTTTATGGGTACCGGTACATGCCGAAAGACCCCTAAACTATAATCCACTTCAATCCTTGCAATCCTGGGCTTTGTCTCCAAGCTACTACTTTTATTTTGTGCTAAAGGATCTTTTTATCCAACTAAGTTTTATTTTTTGTGCCATTTGGCGATATAACGCGGAAATAAGCTTAGCGACATTTTGCCATTTCGGTGGGACAGTCTCATCAGTATGCATTTACGAAGAGCATTCACGAAGTGCCACGGCTAAAACTCGAAATATTTACGAAGACGCTCCGTAATTTTTCTCCTAGGAGCCAACAAATGACTCATAAGTTATGAAAAATAAACAATTTATTTTTTCCAACTTTATTTTATATAACTGCGTAAATCAAAGTTGCCTTTGTTTGCACGAGAGGCAGTGTCAATCGTGACATTTTTCTGAAATCAAAATGCGTGTGTTATAAGGCTCAGTCTATTTTGAGCCGCTTTACTTCGTTGCATTTGTTAAGCTAATGTTTGTAAGATGGAGTAATAAATTGTTTGTTTGTCATCACTTCTGAGGCATTTGTTGG
>JAJGOT010000108.1:1655000-1807183 GCA_022457155.1 Cladopsammia gracilis | reverse complement strand
GCATTTAAAAGAATATCGCACCCTGCTAAGTTTGGGTGTTTAAATAGGACCTTGCAGGTGGGTCGGACGCTTTGCGGCCATTTTGGAACATTCTGAGTGACTGAGGAGGCCTGGACTTCAGTAACTGCAGAATCCTGAGTGTTTGTCTCGTAAAATGATGGCGTCGCTTACAAACCGTGACCTATTTTTTTATGTATATATATTATTATTGTTATCGTTATATATGCATGGGCGAAAAAAGAATAACTCAAAAGCGACTCAAGAAAGTGCAGAATACGAACACAGAAACAAACGGAGAAGAGAAAGGCAATTGAGACAGTAAAAGGCTATAAAAATAGAACTCAAACAGCGGTGATAAATATGGTAAACCAATGCACTGATTTTTATAATAAACTTGACGTTTCGTATGCTAAGCAACATGCTACAGTTAATAAAGCATCAGCTTCTCATTGCTGACGTTAACATTTAAAGAAGGCTGTAGTTCTTGATTGAGCATACTCTCCTTAATTTTACAGTAAAGTCCATTTTGCCGGACGCTAAAATATAAAAATGATCCCAATTAATGTTGTGACCTTAACAAATAGATTCCATTTTGCCGTTCGTCTGTTCAGTTATAGATCACAGATGACGTCAAAATATGGTAAGAACAAAAAGGTGCCCAACGAGCCGCAGGCGAGTTGGTCACTGATGTTCTTACCACATTTTGATGTCTTCTGTGATCTGTAATCCGCCATGTTGGACGAAACAGGGAAAACAAATTCTCTATGACGTCAACTGTGCGTCTGTACTCTTATAGATCATAGGTAATGGCCAATTAAAATACGCGTAGAATTCAGTGTATTTTTTAATTATTAACAAATAGATTCCATTTGGCCTTGTGTCTATTTAGTTATAGACCACAGATGACTTGATAAAATGTGGTAAGAACAAAAAAGTGGCAATCAACCAAACAACTAGTCAAAGAATTAATCTACAATAACTTTATGGTTACTTGGAGAATTACAAAAATTCTTATAGTACACAATACAAAGAAATGTCATGCACATTTCCTTGAATTAAAATGCATCATTTGATAGTTCATTTCAATACAATAATTTGTTACTTGCTGTTGGAAAAAAATAAATTTAAAAAAATACACAAATGTCCAATCCTTTCACTCTAAAGACACATGGTGCATAGCCTGCAAACACTGCCACCTCTCATCACTATTGGGCAGGGCTCGAAATTAAAAAAAAAAAGTTCAGTCGCCATTTTGCGACTAGATACGAAAATCAAGTCGCAAGTTCACAAATTTTAGTCGCAAAACTAAGTAGCAACAATTAGTTAAAAAATAACTTTGACTAACAAATGATTAACAAGACTCTGATTTTATTACTTCAACAGCTTTCACGTTATCTCTAATGATGACTGTACATGTACAGAACGAAACATGCAATACTTATAAACTTGGCTGCCACAATCGTAACGATCAAGACATTTTTTCTCGATCTTAAAACTAGTGTACAACTCAAAATTATATTTTTTGGTGAAATTAGCTTCCAGAAAGGATACAATCTTGGAACATATCCACTTAAACGTCCGTCACCGTTGCGAAATTGATGATACTTTGGCAGATTCTACCTGGCCGCGATCAGCCGTGATGACAGCTCTAATCCAGCGGTTTAACAAACAAAAATATGAGCCTGTAATACATATGAATAAGAAACCGCTGCAATGGCGGCCGCAATCGAGGGAATAGCGTTGCGTCGTAACATTGCGGGTAAATTACGAACAATTTTACCCCATATCTTCAAATTTCTACGATAATCGAGGCGCACAACAATATATTTTTTCACTTCTTTATTTATTTCGTCAAAAATAGTGGCAAAGTAGCGACTGCTAGGCTTTTTATTTCGTTATTGGCCTAGGTGAAAACTACTCGCAAATTTGCGACTCCTCTGGAAGTTTTAGTCGCAAACACAAAAATTAAGTCGCAAATGCGACCGTATTGGTCGCAATTTCGAGCCCTGATTGGGTAGAACTTTCTTATCTGCTGTATGTTTTTCAATATTTCAAAAAACAGAATTTAAACCGTTTAACTCCCAAGAATGCCAGAAATCAACATTAGGAAAATCTCAAATTTCGTTTTGCAAAATACTGATAAAATATGGCATCACGCAAAAGTACTGCCGAAGAGGTTTCATTTGAAAGGTCACACCATAGCTTTTTGTTGACAAAATCAAAAGTTAGAACTAAACTACATGTCTCCATATTTGGCTCTGGGAGCCACACTACAACAGTGTACAACCTTGTATTATTCACAATTTGGTCCCTGTTATTGCAGCCCTAACAAAAACGCTGTCAGATAAAATACTTATTGACTAAGTTATGTTGGGACCCAATGCAAAAATATATGCATGGCGCGTGGAATTCACTGTGCTCAGACTGTACGCCACGACCTCTTGCCAAATATTTTCCCTTACGGCCCTCCCACTCAGTCAATAAGTGCATTTTAATCTATAATAGAAAAATCAACGTTTCAGTATTATTATGTTATGTGTAAAAAAACTTTTCATGTAACTTCAAGTGAAAGTTATCCAAAAGCACATCCTGTATTGGGGAGAAATGGCCACCAAGAATAAACAATACACACAATCATTTTATACTGGGGTTTTGTTGACATTTCTTGTGGTATTTTTCTCACTAGCTCACAGTCCAACAAAACACTTCTTGTCAAAAGGAAATAAGGCTTCACTCCTGTTTGATTTGTGTAATGTCAGTTAATAGTTCACTGATACTAAAACAATTGTCATGTTGTTCAAAAGTAAACATCCCTTTCCTGTGTGTTTGTTTGTGTTCTTTTTGATGTCCTGCTTGAGTAAAGACGCTGTTACACTAGGCAATATTTCGTGCAGCTTGTCTCGCAACAACTAAAAACCGTGCGTTGCGATGCTGCGAGACAAGTTGCCTGAAGGGTGTTACACTGGGCAATGTTTCTTGCAATTTGTCTCGCTCGACGGTGACGAACAGCGGAGAGGACTGGAAAGGAGCAATTTCATTGGCTGAAGTCACAAAACGTTGCGACACAAGTTGCAGGAAACATGTTACACTACGCAACGCTTGAAAATTTCGTTGCGGCGTGGCGAGAATCGTTGCGAAAAGTAGAACCGACTTCTACTTCTCGCAACGATTGCGGCAACAAAAACATCCCGAGAAATGTTTGTTGCGGGGTATGTTACACCGGGCAATTTTTCATGCAACTTGTGTCGCAACAAAATTGCGAGACAAGTTGCACAAAACATTGCCTAGTGTAACACCGCCTTAAAACAACTGCCACATTGGTCAGATTCAAAAGCTTTTTCTTCACTGTGTGTTCGTTTGTGGTACTTTAGACTTGTTGAGTGACTGAAACATTTACCACACTGGTGACACTCAAAAGGTTTCTCTCCACTGTGTGTTCGTTTGTGGTCCTTTAGACTTCCTGAGTGACTGAAGCATTTACCACACTGGTGACACTCAAAAGGTTTCTCTCCACTGTGTGTTCGTTTGTGAATCTTTAGATTTGCTGCTTGAGTAAAACACTTGCCACATTGGTCGCATTCAAAAGGTTTCACTCCACTGTGTGTTCGTTTGTGTTTCTTTAGATTTCCTGATTGAGTAAAACACCTGCCACATTGGTCGCATTCAAAAGGTTTCTCTCCACTGTGTGTTCGTTTGTGGTCCTTTAGACTTCCTGAATGATAGAAGCATTTACCACACTGGTCACATTCAAAAGGTTTCTCTCCACTGTGTTTTCGTTTGTGATTCGTTAGACTTCCTGAGTGACTGAAGCATTTGCCACACTGGTCACATTCGTAAGGTTTCTCTCCACTGTGTAATTGTTTGTGTTTCTTTAGACTTCCTGCGTCAGTGAAACATTTTCCACACTGATCACATTCGAAAGGTTTCTCTCCACTGTGTGTAAGTTTGTGTTTCTTTAGACTTCCTGATCGAGTAAAACACCTGCCACATTGGTCGCATTCAAAAGGTTTCTCTCCATTGTGTGTTCGTTTGTGATTCTTTAGATTTCCTGCTAGAGAAAAACACCTGCCACATTGGTCGCATTCAAAAGGTTTCACTCCACTGTGTGTTTGTTTGTGATTCTTTAGATTTGTTGATTCACTGAAGCATTTGTCACACTGGTCACATTCAAAAGGTTTCTCTCCACTGTGTCTTCGTTTGTGATTCTTTAGATTTGTTGATACACTGAAGCATTTGCCACACTGGTCACATTCAAAAGGTTTCTCTCCACTGTGTTTTCGTTTGTGATTCTTTAGACTTCCTGAGTGACTGAAGCATTTGCCACACTGGTCACATTCGTAAGGTTTCTCTCCACTGTGTAATTGTTTGTGTTTCTTTAGACTTCCTGCGTCAGTGAAACATTTTCCACACTGATCACATTCGAAAGGTTTCTCTCCACTGTGTGTAAGTTTGTGTTTCTTTAGACTTCCTGATCGAGTAAAACACCTGCCACATTGGTCGCATTCAAAAGGTTTCTCTCCACTGTGTGTTCGTTTGTGATTCTTTAGACTTCGTGATACACTGAAGCGTTTGCCACACTGGTCACATTCAAAAGGTTTCTGTCCACTGTGTGTTCGTTCGTGAATCTTTAGACTTGATGCTAGAGTAAAACACTTGCCACATTGGTCACATTCAAAAGTTTTCTCCCCACTATACTTAATCTTGTGCAACTTCAGATTCGCTGCCATTTTATCACACTGACCACCTTTATGTCACCTGTCCGATTCATACATTTGCCACAGTCCTAACATTTTAAGGGCATCTCTCCATGAAGAGACATTCCTAAATTTTTCAGACTCTCAGAAATTTGTAGCCATTATGCAATGTTATCAACTGTATGTTCTTCGATTTTGAGCAGTGATCTGAAACAGAATAGGTGAATTGTGAAAAGGGGTGGGAATCAGAAGGGGGGGGGGGCAGGCCCTCAGGGCTCCTCCCATGAATCCATACATACATACATACATACATACCGTATTTTCTCAATTAAACGCCCCCGGCGTTTATTTCAAAGTTGGCCTAGTGAACCCGGCGTTTCTTTGAATCAGCAGTTTTTTCTCGCACGTCATTTTTAAAGAAAGGGTTATTATCCGTTTTTCTTGGCAGCCGTGTACCTTGCCCTTAAGTCTTAAGTTTATTATGCCACAAATAATCGTTCGAGGGGCTTACTTACAACTTCCTCTATTATACCCGGCGTTTATTCGGGGCCCGGCGTTTAATCGAGAAAATACGGTACATACATACATACAAACAAACAAACAAACATACATACATACATACATACATACAAACATAGTCATTAATCTCGTCTCAAAAGGGCTTTTTGGAGATAAGTTACTAAATATATATAAACTGTACACATTAAATAATATTTAAAATGATCAACAATTTAAAAAATATATAATATATGAAGATATACTAGTAGTAATTATAGATTATACTGCATCTCCTTATACCGTAGCACCTCGTTTTCACCTACGTGGTACCTCATTTTAAGCCACTGTTGAAAGGGGCTACATGTATGTCACGCAGGCAAAAACGTCAGGCCAACATAAAAAAATTCACGCTATTCCCATGGAATCGGGCAAAATCCTTCAATTCTACCGTGCTGTGTACTCCAAAAGGTCTCAGATTTTTCCAACAGAAATAAGTATATTTGTCTTGATTTCATATCGGTTTATATTTCTCCGATTCTGAAATGATACGCCTCAGTACTTGGTGTGATATCCGCAAGGATTTTACCGACTAAATAAATGTAGATATCTCAATGTCTGGAAATTGCATCCAGCACATGTTTATTCAAGATGGCACAGATTTGGTATTGATCCTTTTCTTGATTCGTTCCGCCTAGACGACAAGATTAGGAAGCGTCTCCTTTGTCGACGCAATAAAGTTAATGGTTGCATGATGTATATCAGGCTAAAGATATTTTAATTCAGTGCTGCTACTTTCAATTGTCTAGAAATTCACTAAGTAACTTTTTCTTTAACCCTATTTGACCCGGTTGGGGGGGGGGGGGGCACAAAGTGCCAGTGCTAACTTCCAACACTCATAACTTCTTTAATGTATTCAAATGCCATCAAACTTTGTGACTTTTCCTAAAATTTATCTGGCAACAATTACATGTGACAATTTTTTGATCATGTGACTTGATGTTTCCATGGCAGCAAGATTTTGACAGCCATGTTTTTTTAAATTTGCATATTTAAACCTTTGAAAGAAGAAAAGCAATGTTTGTTGGTACAACTTTTATATTTTTACGTCATTTAGTGTCATTTTATGTCATTTGTTTATTGGTTTTGATTAATTTTAAGTGAATTTGGAGGGTTTTTAAGAGGTTTTTAAAAAAATCACAAATCCAAGATGGCGGCCCTATAACTGATTACCTAACAATTACATCATATGATGTCATCGTTCCATTGTACAGACCACAAAGGAGACAGTTTTGGACGTACTATGTACCTTCTTGGTTTCATTGTCATAGCCTTAATGTTCTTGAAGTTATGAGGGGTGCATAATTCCCCCCCCCCCCCCCCCCAGGCTCAGAAACTCAAAGAAAGCCCAGGCTGAATAGGGTTAACATTTTTTTTAATTCATTTACTGTCTTACATAACTTAAGAGGGGGGTTCAGAGAGTTCTAGATTTTAACAGTCCTATAATGAAAGGTTCTCTCATTTTATAAATTGTTCTGTTAAGCACTCTGGTGCGCATCCGGTCAGGAATTTGAAGCCATGATGGTGTTTCGATAGTATAGTTGTCGCTGAATGGGGAGCAATCGCAATTCTTCAGAACTGGATTAACATGGTTGTATTTTTTTTTCTCTGCTGATTATGCTGCAGGCAAAGTTTTGTACTGTTTAGATTTTTTTTTTAAATTTGTTTCCAATGTGTTATTCCAAACATTGGAACAGTAAAAAAGCTTACTGAATACAAGAGCATTGATGACTAAGGTCGGGGTGTCTTGTCCAACAAGTGCTTCACCCGTCCTAGCTTTGTGATAAATGGTTATGGATGCTGATCCTCAAAGGAAGATTCCATCACTTTCAGCTGTCTAACCGCCACTTCAAAGGCATACAGATCTACTTAAGGACTTTTTCTTTGCATTTTAAGGTCTTAAAAGGCATGTTTACATTTTGGTAATGGAAAACAAACATTTGAAAAAATTGAAGTGTGGAGTACAGAAGAGGCCATATTTGTTTGAAATCTGATAGTCTTCTCCAAGTGACAAACTGATTCCCTTCTAGTCCCCCCTAAAACCCAAACATGTGTGCGGTAAATGGATTCTGATTGGTTTAACCTTCCCGAAGCCTCTTATATCAATAGGGGACAAAAATAACTTTCTAGGGGAGGCAGGGGCAAGTTCTCACTAAAATATGCATGCATACATTTGCATGTACTAATGTGACTCCAAAATCTTAACTCATGCTGCTCTGCACATGAGTAATAATGAGGTACATGTAAATACTGAGATCTGCCTATCACCGCGGTTCCATAGTCGATGAATATATGAAAATACATATAGCAAATGACATCCGCCATGTCCACAGTTTCTCGGCATGACTACATTACATATGTTATCAATGAATTGCATTTTTGGAGTTGACCCTGATCTTTAGTGATGAGGATTAAGCACTGATTTGAAAATGGTTTGCTTTCATTTAGTTTTATGGTAACACTATATTGGGGTTTGTCTTAGATTTCATATTAATTTAGTGAGTTTGTCTTAGACTAAGGTTAGTTATAGGTTACTGTTAAGGTTACAATTTAGTACACATCAGGGTTAACTTTAGGTCTATTTTTGTGGTTAGAGTGATTTTACTTTGACCTGTGAAATAGTTAGTAGAATAGTAAGCACTATTAGACTATAATTCCAAATGTTATCTTTTGTTTAATTTGGACTATCACACACTAATTGCTAGTTTAAGTTAGTGTTTCATGGGTTAAGTAAAATCATTCTAATTTCGGAGTAGGATAAAAAAAATTGGAAACCATTTTTTAATATATTAACCAAGTGTTCTTGGGCTAGTTTATTTTAGTGGCCATAAAGGCTAATAGCAGTCCTAAATCCCAATTTGATATTCATCAACAAACAAATCTAACTGTTTATGCCATTCTCTCATATATTCATCGACCACGGGTACGCAGACTGCGGTGACAGGCAAATACATACATCTATAGAATGTTTACATCACTCTTAAATATATTCATTGGCCAAGGTACTGCGGACCGCGGTGACAGGCCAATACATACATCTATAAAGTGTTTACATCACTCACTAATATATTCATCGACTGCGGGGCCGCAGATCACGGGCCACAGTGACAAGCAAATAGGCTACTTAGAAAAATACAATAATCATCTTTAAAGTGCAGGTTTGGGTGGTGCTTGATGTTAGCCTAATTTTTCCAATTTCTTTTGTTTTCAGCATCCACGAACTGTACATGCTGTGCTTCAACTTTTTGGCAATTTGCATACGGTGCACTTTTTGTGTACGAACACACAATACTACGTGCTAACGTTCCTACATGTAGTATGATGTACTCTGAATTCCATTGTGCTTTCTTACAAAGGAGACTTGAATAATTTACACCCCGGTGAGACCGAGCCTGCACATAAAAGATTATTATGGTATTTTTTCGAAATCGGCCATACATTCATCTACAAAGTGTTTACATCACTCATTAATATATTCATGATCATCGACCGTGGTGGCAGGCAAAATATATATAGTGTGCCAGTAATCTTACGCTTTCAGTGGAAGGGTATTGTAAAATTGCTCCGAACGAGGTATAACACATGGCACTTTTTCGCCAATGGCATTCAAAATCTAGGCCAAGCAGCAAAGTTCTATGACACGTAAAGAATAAACTAATCAACGAACACACATCAGGGACCAGAATACGCCAAAGACTGCAATAATATGCTAGTACGACACAACCTTTTCAATTAACCACGCCAAAGATCTTCGGTTAGAAATCCACAAGAATGCAGACGACTGCAATCTCTGACATACCAAAACCACTTCACATCGCAGAAAATTTAACGACTTACATTTAAATGTACCTGGTACAATTACTTAACACTCTTTAAACATATTCTCATGTAGTTTTCTTACCTGAACTGAAGCAAAACAGTTAATAATGTGAGCTGTAAAGACTTCAAACCACGATCATACGATAACGATGGATGAGAGATTGAACACACTAGTGCCCAGTCTGTTATCCGAATTGCTTGTCACGCAATGCATCACGCTTGTTAGCCTTTGTCAGCTTCTCAACCTTCTTGTGCAAATATTTTACTAATTTAATACTCCTCTGGCAACGAGGTTGACTTCATTTGTGATAATTTTGTGACTCATCGCATCTCATCACTCCCGGCCGCTAGGGTCGTTCGCGCGAGAGGGTGTCTACGATTTACTCTGAGAAATTCCATAGTGATGACGTCATTATGTCCTGGATCCAAACAGCTTGCAAACACAGTTCCGTTATGATACATCTATGATATTCAATCACGGCTACACCAGTAAAGTTAAGAGAAAACGTTTAGTACAGGTTTGTAAACACTTAACCGATGAACAAATTTAGGTGGCTACGACATCAAAATTTGTTACCAAGGCAACGTCAAAAGAGGCCAAAAAGACCCCATTTTTAACCTCTTGAGGTTAATAACTTCAAAACTGCTTGGTGAAATCTTTCGATTTTTATATATTTTGATCGTCTTATAAACATAATAAATATTTGTGCTAATTTTGAACAAAATCTGCACATAGGATTCAGAGATATGTCATTTTGACATAAATTTAAGGTAGCACTGAACTCTATGTACAGAATTTTTAAAAAAAATTGTTAAAATGTTTCTCTTGCCTATTAAACAAATATATCGAAAATAAAAACTTTCACCGTGTAGTTTATAAGTTATTAGCCTCAAATGGTCCAAAATAGCGCATTTTTGACCTCTTTTCGCGTTGCCATGGCAACGAATGATGACGTCATTTGGCTACCACTTTGTTGACTGATAAAAGATTTACTGGTTTCAAGTAAAAGATTTTTTGCCACATCATCGGGCTAACTGCAATGGGATGCAAAACACGAGAGGGTTGAACAATCTGGAGCCACCTTAAAAATGCAAGGCTGATAAAATAACTTAAAAATGCAAGGCCAATTAATCCACGAGGATGCTGGTCTATGCATTAGTTAAAAGTAGAATAGATTATTGTAACAGTTTGTTATATGTCCTACCACAGGCACAGCTATCTAAGTTACAACGTGTTTAAAACACAGCGGCGCGTCTTATTTGCAATCTCAATCGCTTTGATCGTATAACGCCCGCGCTCTTCGAGCTTCACCGACTGCCTATGAAATATCGAATAACATTTAAGATCCAGATTCTTACCTTAAAGGCCATTCATGGGTTGGCCCCCATTTATATCAGAGACCTATTAAGTATCAAGCCTTCGTCTACCTACGCACTGCGGTCTAATGACGGTTTAAGTTTAGAACACCCCAAAGACCGCACCAAAAGAACATTGGGGGACAGGGCATTTTGTGCCGCTGCCCCCAAATTATGGAACAATTTACCTATAAACATCAGGAAGAGTAGACATTTAAAAAACATGAGTGGACATTTTAAAAACACATTTGTTTAGGGAGGGCTTTTATCATTTTTAACCTGTTGTAAATTTTTAGATATTTTAATTTTTAACATATTGTAATGCGCAGACGATCATATATCCATGTAGTATGCGCAATATAAATACCTAAATTATTATTATTATTATTGAGAAAATCCCTGATGTAATCGACATCAAGCTAATATATGTCAAGAAATCCACCAGTTCAAGACTTCTGCCAGAGCGAAGTTATGAATGAAAAGAGTAATTTTATGATGTTATAAGACGAAAACAAGCTACGCCTCGTATACATGTAAGAAAATGTATCCCACATGCACATGAGAGGAAAAGAGGCTGTTGCCTCTTACGTATAGCACCATAAGCTTCTCAGAGCTTCCTTTTGCGGGTGGACCGGTGAGGGTGGGACTCTGCAGAGACTCTGCCCCCGGTAACTCTTCCCCTATGAGGGGGTTAGGAGGGAGCAGAGACGGGGAGCATTTTTGCTGAAGTTATTATTTTTTGTTGTTACATTAACATGTTAAAAGGCGCGTTTTAACTTGAATCTATTTCGAATGGATATATCTGATGTTAAGAAAGCTATGTACATGTTCCCCTTTAATTAAGGCGGGGTCGGTTTTAACTGAATTTGAATGAAATTTTAAGAGGTTTAAAGAAGGGATAGAAGAAAGAAAATGATTTTTGGAACACTAACAGACAGTTGATACCCACACAAGAGCACCCCAGGTTGCTAGTGGACTAACTTGTCGTTCTGGTGATAGGTTTTGCGTATGTTGTGTTTATAGGTTCGTTGTTTTTCTAAACGTTGGAATGTAATTGTTCTTACTGAAAACGTTGTCCATGTACTTGGTTTCGTCATTTTTTAATAACTAATCCATCAGTACTCACAAATTTGCCTTTCTACTTTGTTGTCCAAAGGTTTTTCCCCATTAAGCGTGGTGTTTACTTATCGCTGTGATGAAATTCTTATTAATGTGCCGGCGGGCGAAAACAAACTTCCGAAGTATTAAAAAGTCTAATTTCCACCACAAACGTTCACAGTTAGGCTCCACAGTCTACACTGGTCCACATCATGTACTTTTGAAGTGTACAAACAGCAGGGTTTGTTATAGAAATTGGCCAATAAGGGCCCATCAATGGGTCCCATTCTGCAATTTTAGGGGGCCCTTTTTCAAGAGAGGACCCAAAAAGGAGCCCCCAAAAAGCATTTGATCTTTTTTTATACAGTCCATTCGGTGAGAAATCGGTAGTGTAACGTTTCTTAATATTTCTCCTTTACAGACTTACAACTGAGAAGATCAAGGAGACAAGTTTCCTTTAGTTCTTTAAAAAATTCAACCGATAATTTCAAATCAACAATAACTGTTCTCTTTACAGACCGTACTTAGGAATGACAATTTTTGCTCAGATTATAACGCATTTAAAAGAATATCGCACCCTGTTAAGTTTGGGTGTTTAAATAGGACCTTCCAGGTGGGTCGGACGCTTTGCGGCCATTTTGGAACATTCTGAGTGACTGCATGAGGAGGCCTGGACTTCAGTAACTGCAGAATCCTGAGTGTTTGTCTCGTAAAATAATGGCGTCGCTTACAAACCGTGACCTGTTTTTTTATGTATAAATATATATTATTATTGTTATCGTTATATATGCATGGGCGAAAAAAGAATAACTCATAAGCGACTCAAGAAAGTGCAGAATACGAACACAGAAACAAACGGAGAAGAGAAAGGCAATTGAGACAGTAAAAGGCTATAAAAATAGAACTCAAACAGCGATGATAATTATGGTAAACCAATGCACTGATTTTTATAATAAACATGCTACAGTTAATAAAGCATCAGCTTCTCACTGCTGACGTTAACATTTAAAGAAGGCTGTAGTTCTTGATTGAGCATACTCTCCTTTATTTTATAGTAAAGTCCATTTTGCCGGACGCTAAAATATAAAAATGATCCCAATTAATGTCGTGACCTTAACAAATAGATTCCATTTTGCCGTTCGTCTGTTCGGTTATAGATCATAGATGACGTCAGAATGTGGTAAGAACAAAAAGGTGGCCAACGAGCCGCAGGCGAGTTCGTCACTAATGTTCTTACCACATTTTTATGTCTTCTGTGATCTGTAATCCGCCATGTTGGACGAAACAGGGAAAACAAATTCTCTATGACGTCAACTGTGCGTCTGTACTCTTATAGATCATAGGTAATGGCCAATTAAAATACGCGTAGAATTCAGCGTATTTTTTAATAATTAACAAATAGATTCCATTTGGCCTTGTGTCTATTCAAATATAGACCACAGATGACGTCATAAAATGTGGTAAGAACAAAAAAGTGGCAATCAACCAAACAACTAGTCAAAGAATTAATCTAAAATAACTTTATGGTTACTTGGTGAATTACAAAAACTTCTTATAGTACACAATACAAAGAAATGTCATGCACATTTCCTTGAATTAAAATGCATCATTTGATAGTTCATTTCAATACAATAATTTGTCACTTGCTGTTGGAAAAAATAAATTAAAAAAAAATACACAAATGTCCAATCCTTTCACTCTAAAGACACATAGTGCATAGCCTGCAAACACTGCCTCCTCTCATCACTATTGGGTAGAACTTTCTTGTCTGCTGTATGTTTTTCAATATTTCCAAAAACAGAATTTAAACCCTTTAACTCCCAAGAATGCCAGAAATGAACATTTGAGGAAAATCTCAAATTTCGTTTTACAAAATACTGATAAAAACTGGCATCACGCAAACGTACTGCCGAAGAGGTTTCATTTGAATGGTCACACCATAGCTTTTTGTTGACAAAATCATAAGTTAGAACTAAACTACATGTCTCCATATTTGGCTCTGAGAACCACACTACAACAGTGTACAGCCTTGTACGTTAAAATTTTAAAACCTTTTGTCTCCAGATTGCAGGGTTTTTGTTAGAGCAGAGACAGCAAGACTTTTACTTGGCTATCTCAATTTTTGTCCCAGGTATTTCTCAGGAAAATGTGCTATGATATTTGAATAAAGAACTGCTACTAACAGTTGACGGACTACAATGTATTTGGTCTTTATTATGAGTGAAATAAAACTGTGCTTCGTTGCTAATGACTCTTTGGTATAAAAACAAAAACCCAAACTGGTCAGAAATGGCCTAATGCACACCTTGGGCCTCAAAATTTCAAACATTTTCGGGGGGAAGACCCCATCCCGGTTGGGGGGGCAACCTCCCGCACCACTTCTTGCACCACTTCCTGTAGTAAGCCTGAATTGCGACTGCGTGCCAATAAATAGACCCTGTTATTCACAATTTGGTCCCTGTTATTGCAGCCTTAACAAAAACCCTGTCAGATAAAATACTTATTGCCTAAGTTATGTTGGGCCCAATGCAAAAATATATGCATGGCGCGTGGAAGTCACTGTTCTCAGACTGTACGCCATGACCTCTTGCCAAATATTATGTCCTTATTGACTTAGTGGGAGGGCCGGATGGGAAAATATTTTCCCATCCGGCCCGACCTAACTTAGTCAATAAGCATTTTATCATATGACCAAATTGGAGACAAAATTACTTGAAATTTTAACTCGCGAGGCCGTCCGCTTTTGTAGTAGGGCCGTACGCCTTTTTCCGGCCCCGCTCGCGCAAATGCGTACGGCCCTCCAACAAAACACTTCTTGTCAAAAGGAAATAAGGCTTCACTCCTGTTTGATTTGTTTAATGTCAGTTAATAGTTCACTGATACTAAAAAAATTGTCATGTTGTTCAAAAGTAAACATCCCTTTCCTGTGTGTTTGTTTGTGTTCTTTTTGATGTCCTGCTTGAGTAAAACAACTGCCATATTGGTCAGATTCAAAACCTTTTTCTTCACTGTGTGTTCGTTTGTGTTTCTTTAGACTTCCTGATTGAGTAAAACACCTGCCACATTGGTCGCATTCAAACGGTTTCTCTCCACTGTGTGTTCGTTTGTGAATCTTTAGACTTCCTAATTGAGTAAAACACTTCCCACATTGGTCGCATTCAAAAGGTTTCTCTCCACTGTGTGTTCGTTTGTGGTCCTTTAGACTTCCTGAGTGACTGAAGCATTTGCCACACTGGTGGCATTCAAAAGGTTTCTCTCCACTGTGTGTTCGTTTGTGGTCCTTTAGACTTCCTGAGTGACTGAAGCATTTGCCACACTGGTGGCACTCAAAAGGTTTCTCTCCACTGTGTGTTCGTTTGTGTTGCTTTAGATTTGCTGCTACAGTAAAACATTTACCACACTGGTGGCACTCAAAAGGTTTCTCTCCGCTGTGTGTTCGCTTGTGTCTCTTTAGATTTCCTGCTTGAGTAAAACATTTACCACAATGGTGACACTCAAAAGGTTTCTCTCCACTGTGTATTCGTTTGTGATTCTTTAGACTTCCTGCTTGAGTAAAACATTCACCACACTGGTGACACTCAAAAGGTTTCTCTCCACTGTGTGTTCGTTTGTGCGTCTTTAGATTTTCTGCTAGAGCAAAACACTTGCCACACTGGTCACATTCGAAAGGTTTCTCTCCACTGTGTGTTCGTTTGTGCGTCTTTAGATTTTCTGATCGAGTAAAACACCTGCCACATTGGTCACATTCAAAAGGTTTCTCTCCACTGTGTGTTCGTTTGTGTCTCTTTAGGCTTCCTGCTTCAGTTAAACATTTTCCACACTGGTCACATTTAAAAGGTTTCTTTCCACTGTGTGTTCCTTTGTGTTTCTTTAGATGTCCACACTGGTTGAAACATTTGCCACACTGGCGGCATTCAAACGGTTTCCCTCCACTGTGTATTCGTTGGTGCATCTTTAGCTTTCTTGCTAGAGTAAAACAGTTGCCACATTGGTCACATTCAAGTTTTCTTCCCAAAATATTCAATCTTGTGCAACTTCAGATTCGCTGCCATTTTATTACACTGACCACATATATGTCACCTGCCTAATTCATACATTTGCCGCAGTCTTACATGTTAAAGTTGTCTCTCCAATGAAGAGAATTCCTAAATTTTTCAGATGCTCAGAAATTTGTAGCCATTATGCAACGTTATCATCTGTATATTCTTCAATTTTGAACATTGATCTGAAACAAAAAAAGCAAATGGAAGACATAAAAAATAAAAATAAATAAAATAAATAAATCACTTTATTTACGGGTCAAATGCATTTAGCGCGTAGTACTAATAATTGGTGACACTTTCCAGATCGAATCGGAATTTGGAAGTGTTGGTTTTTGAGGAGAGGGGAAAACCAGGGTAACCAGAGAAAAATCTCTCAGAGCAAGGAGAGAACCAACAACAAGCTCAACCCACATATGACGCCAGGGCAGGGAATCGAACCCAGGCCACATTGGTGGGAGGCGAGTTCTCTCACCACTACACCACCCCTGCTCTTGTGTTTCCAAACACTTAAACTGATGAAAAAGTCTAACAAAATACATAATGGTCCAAAATTTTGCTTTACATACTAACTAAGATGCACACACTTTACAGAAGTATAGTATTTTTTAACAATGTTACTTTTAGGAATGTGCAGGAGGTTGGTAAGGTACTACAGAATTGTTGTTTGACAGTCTGCTCTTGGAACTACAGTGTATTATGACTATTACCACTAATGTGAAAAACCAAGTGATCGCTTTTAGTAAGTTTATCATTTGCATTACTTGTACAAAAGTAGTTAGCACACTGTGAATAGTTTTAAGGAATATATAAGTTAGTTTTAATTTTGTAAAGGAATTTTATTCAGACAGTTTGTAAATAGATTTTTAATATCTTTCCTAGCTTTTCTAAGTGTCCCCTGTTAGTAGAGGGACTATCCCTCGGCTATCTCTTAGTAGACACGCTAATAAAGTTATTATATACATACATACATAATCTTTATTTACCCACGGTTTCTTCATTCATACATAATGCTCTTCCTGAGAGCCGTGCCTATAAATTATCTAATTTATTAGAAAATACGAAATAAAATTGATAAGTTAACTAAGGTTATAAGAATGTAAAAACAAGGGCACTAAGTTAATTTTATTTGTACTAAAATTTTCTTCTCAAAATGTATAATTTAATTATGTTTTTAAAAGCTGTAACGCTCGGCTGAGTTTTAGCATTACTAGAGAGGCTATTCCAAAGTACAGAGCCTCTATACTGATAGCTGTTTTTGCCAGCTTCGCTGTTTGGTCTAGGCACAAACAAATTTTCTGACGAATTTCTCAGGTTGTAAGAATGGATAATGTTTGTATTTTCAAACAAATTAGTCAGGTAATTTGGAGTGCCTCCATTTAGCGTTTTATACATTAGTATTGCTGACTGTTTTGATCTTCTTTCTTCAAGATTATCCCACACTAGTTCATCCAGTAATTCAGCCGAACGTTTATCATAATTGGAAAAGGTGATCACTCTAGCAGCTCTGTTTTGGAGACTTTGGAGTGTATCAGACAATCTCTTTCCACATGTTCCCCAAATTGCGCTACAATAATCAAAATATGGCAGCACAAGGGAAATATACATTGTAGTCAGGGTTTCATTTGGAACGAGATGCCTTACTCTTTTCAGCGCGTCAATTCCTCCCGAAACCTTTTTACTAATTTTGTCTATATGTTCTTTCCAAGTAAGGGATTGATCTATCTCTACTCCGAGATATTTATATGTCAATTCCCTTTTCAGTGATTTATTATCTTCTTGAATTTGGAAAGGATAATCCAGGTTTCTGATCTTATTTTGACTGGCTATTATCATGTACTTTGTTTTGACGACATTTAAGCTAAGCCTATTTGCTTTTAACCATTTATGTACTTCATGCATATCCTGATTTAATTTTTGTTCTAGAACGCTTTCATTTGCATTAGCAACAGTCAAACTTGTATCATCCACATACATACGTACGCTGGAATTTAGATCACAAGCAGGTAGATCATTGATATAGACAGTGAAAAGCAGTGGCCCTAGTATTGATCCCTGGGGTATTCTTGGTTTTCACATGACATCATAAAAGTTAAAAAATCTAAACTATACATCCTACAAAGCTGTTTCTAACATGGTATGTGGATACAAGTATTATTAATCTTTCACAGAAAGTTCCAGGTTTTCACGATGTTTTGCTTCCGATTTACAAAGGTTTTAAATGTGTCACGCAATTCGTCACGCTATTACAGATAAGCCGTGAAAATAAACAAAATTGAATCATCTGAAAGTTATTGTTTGCATTATAAGTGCTTATAAGCCGAGTTAATGGAGCTTATAACAAATACAATATGTTTTGATTTGATTTTTGGTGTAATTAAGACTTTGAATTTTTGGCCGCCATCTTTGTGCCCCTGAGTGGGGCACAAAGATGGCCGCTCCATACATTTCTTACTAAAAATGTCTAATACTCGTTCGCCTATAACTCTTGAACGAAATGCTTTGGCACTTCAAAATTTGGCCAAGATGTGTAGTTTTAAACTCTCTACAATTCCATAAACATTTTGGATTCGAAATCTATTTTTTAATGCTTCTGAATTTTGATATGACGTAAGTGAAAGCCAAGAAATTCCACATTTAATATCACAACTATCTGACAGTACGCCATCCACAGCTGTTATTTGTTTTCTATCTATTAGATAGGAGGAGGCAAACCATTTTAGGCTGGCTTCACTGACACCATATAGCCTTAGTTTCGCCAATAGTATTTCATGGTCCATGGTGTCAAATGCTTTTTTAAGGTCTAGGAAAATAACACCATTCAAAAGGTTATTATCTATATTTAAAAGCCATTCGTTTGTGGTATCTAATAATGCTGTCACTGTGGAATGTAAAGGTCTAAATCCAGACTGTAAATCTGTAAGTAGACCGTGTTCTGTCAGGTAATCATAAAATTGATTAAAAACTATTCTCTCAATAATCTTTGTAACAGCTGGTAAGACTGAAATAGGTCTGTAATTGTCAGGGATACACTTTTTGTTGGCTTTGTAAATAGGGGTCACTTTGGCAATTTTCCAATCTGCTGGAAAAATGCCAGTTTGAACAGAAAGATTAAATATATGAGTCAGAGACGGGACAATTATCGACCCAGCCTCTCTTAACAGCCTAGTAGAGATACCATCCAGTCCACATGCTTTATTTAGCGGCAGGGCTTTTAACAGTTTATCCACTTCGATAATCGATGTTTCTTTAATACTAAATGAGTGGTTGGTTTGAGTGATGTATTCTGAAAACTGTTTTGTCGGAGGAGACAATTCAGAGGCTAATTTAGGCCCGATTTCTGTAAAATGATGGTTCAGTGCAGAACTTATTTCTTTTGGAGAGGAATGTGTTTTGTTATTATATGTAAGATTTTTAATGAGCACAGTGTTTTGATCATTGCCCAGTAGAGAATTAATTCCCCTCCAAGTCTGCTTTATGTTCTTGAGATTCTCTCTAAAGTAAACATTATAATATTGCGTTTTAGCCAATTTAATATCATGATTAATTTTGTTTTTCAGTTGTTTGTATTCATTCCAACTCTCTGGGGTATTAAGTCTACTTGCTATTTTCTTATACTTGTCTCGTAAAAACATTTCAGTTTTCAATTTTGGAGTCAGCCAAGGAGATGATCTAGCTTGCACCCTTTTTCGTCTCACAGGGGCGTGGTGGTTACAAACAGAGAGGAATGTTTCTTTCCAAATGAGCCAAGTAGAATCTGGATCATTACAATGATGTTCAATACTCTCCCGGGGGATCAGCATGAGAGCTCGTCTAAATTCGTTTTGATCAAAATTTTTAAATTGCCTTGTCTCGATTATTTTCGGGTTATCGGGTTATGCTTCAAAGAGGACAATTTTCTTATTGCGTATATTAAGTTGTGATCGCTTATTCCAATTTCGGAAACTCTACATTTGGAGAATTTTTGGGCATCGTTTGTTGGGAAAAGATCGATCACGCTTGATGTGTCCTTTGTCACCCTTGTAGGTTCTTTAATAAGCTGCTCATATTGGAAAGTGTTGCATATTGCAAGTAATCGAGATGTATGATGTTCGAGGGGGTAGGCGCTTATATATATATCGCAATTAATATCGTCTATAATATTAATTTCAACCTGTTGTGATTCAAGATCCTCCAAAAGACTTTCAAGTTTATCTTGCACATGAGTAATGAGGTAAATACTGAGATCTGCCTACCACCGCAGTTCCGTAGTCGATGAATATATTAATAAAGAAAGACATCTGCCACGTCTGCAATTTCTCGGCATGACTATGTTGTGGTTCAGTTTTATCCTTCGTTCAAATGTTATTTTCCTTTGTTTTTGGCTACAGTAATGTATGATAATGAGTTTTAAACAAAGGAAAATAAAATTTGAACCAGGGATAAAATGGAACCACAACAACTACATAACATGTTATTAAAGAATTGCGTTTTTGGAGTTGACGCTGATCTTTAGTGATGAGCATTAAGCACTGATTTGAAAATGGTTTGCTTTCATTTAGTGCTATGGTAACTCTATAAAAAGAGTTTAAAAAGAGTGAAAATCTCAAGCAAAACTGCATTTGAATGAAAAGCTCTATCTCTTTATTGCCAAGGAGTTAGTGAGAGCTAATTGCAGGGAGTAATAATTTAAGTCTGAGGAAATTTTCTGTGGTAATTTAATGATAATTTGTGAGACCTATGGAATGTTTTGACTGTTTATATTTCAAACATGAAAAAACATGTGTTAAAAATGTTTCAGCGATTTATTCAAAAGCGAACAGTTTAATTTGTTTGAAATGTTCCCATTTAGTGTGCTACACTATGTAGATTATAGCACATTTATTCGCTTGTCGCGGGTAGCCCCAAAATCAAAAGATAATTAGGAAAAACTATTTTTCGCCATGTTTGTTTACCCTTGCTATCGAAATGCCAATAAGCGTAAAAAGAGCATTGCTCAAAACTTTCATCGAAGCCTAACATCTGGTATCAAATTCAGATTCATTGAGCTAAAGTAAGATTATGTATAAGCGCATTCAAAAAGGAAGTGTGATGCAAAAAAACACTACTTGGAGACACCTTGAGGTTACAATTTGGTAGACATCAGGGTTTACTTTAGGTCTATTTTTGTGGTTAGCGTGATTTTACTTTGAAAAATCTCGTTATTTCCCAGCATGCAGTGCAGTGGTGATGTTGAAAATTGAGGCAAGGTGAGTATGCACTAGAATAAGAAGCTGTAATTCGGCCCGAGCAACGAATAAGAGCAAAAAAAATTCACTGCTAAGCTAGGACTAGGACTGAATTTTGCTGTAAATGTTGACTTTTGGTTTTGCCACGATGATTTGAATAAAAAAAACTGAAGGCAAAAACGTGATTTTTGTTGTTTTTCTGTGACATTAAAAACGGTAATTTTTGTTATTGTCCAAACTCAAACACTGATGTTCTGCAAAAATCGCTGACTTTTTTGTGTTTATTAGGTGTCTCAATTTGAAAGACTTTCTAGTCAATGCTCACAACTGCTAGTTAAGGCAAAGTTCGCACGATTAAGAAAGTTACAAATTTTTAAAGCAGTGGAGTCTTGTACGGGCGGTTCAGGTGTCAATGGGTTAACCAAGTGTTCTCGGGCTAGTTTATTTTAGTGGCCATAAAGGCTAATAGCAGTCCTAAATCCCAATTTGATATTCATCAACAAACAAATCCAACTGTTTATGCCATTCTTTCATATATTCATCGAACATGGGAACGCAGACTGCGGTGACAGGCAAATCTGACAGGCAAATACATACATCTATAGAATGTTTACATCGCTCTTAAATAATGTAATTTCTGATGACTGAGTGACGTAGGAACGAATTAGTCAGAAATTATTATTCTGACGGCACAGCATGGATGCTTGCATGTCCTCATGGGGGGGGACAGTTCAGGACATTTTAATGGCAACTTGCATACGGTGCACTTTTTGTATATGTTATGGTGCAATTTTGTCCTTGGTGCAAATTTTATTTTCCTTTGTTTTGGGGTATGGTAAATAATGTATGATAATGAGTTTTAAACAAAGGAAAATAAAATTTGCACCAAGGATACAATTGCACCACAACATATACAAACATACAATACTATGTCCTAACGTTCCTACATATACTCTGAATTTCAGTGTGCATTCTAACAAAGGAGACTTGAATAATTTACACCCCGGTGAGGCTGAGCCTGCACATAAAAGATTATTATGGTTTTTTTCGAAATCAGCCATACATTCATCTATGAAGTGTTTACATCACTCATTAATATATTCATGATCATCGACCATGGGACCATGGACCGCGGTGGCAGGCAAAATACATACAGCGTTGCCACGAATCTTACGCTTTCAGAGTGGAAGGGTATTGTAAAACTTCGGTTAGAAATCCACACGAATGCAGACGACTGGAATCTCTGGTCATCTCTGACATGCCAAAACCACTTAACATCGCAGAAAATTTAATGACATAGGTTTAAACGTACCTGGTACAATTACTTAACACCCTTTAAACATATTCTCATGTAGTTTTCTTACCTGAACTGCAGCAAAACAGTTAATAAAGTGAGCTGTAAACACTTCAAACCACGATCATACGATAACGATGGATGAGAGATTGAACACACTAGTGCCCAGTCTGTTATCCGAATTGCTTGTCACGCAATGCATCACGCTTGTCAGCCTTTGTCAGCTTTTGAACCTTTTTGTGCAAATATTTTGCTAATTTAATACTCCTCTGGCAAAGAGGTCTTCATTTGCATCGCATCTCATCGCTCCCGGCTGCTATGGGCGTTCGCGCGAGAGAGGTAGCGTCTGCGATTTACCCTGAGAAATTGGGTCTTTCTGCATGTACCGGTGCCCATGATCTTCTATTGTTTGTGAGGTATTGTATTTTTGGTCCTGCTTTGCATTTGTATTGTTATCGTTCTTTGTTCCTTTTGTTTTACGTAATATGTGCTCCGGTATATTACATGCAGAAGGAAGCGAGAAATTTTATAGTGATGACGTTAATCTGTCCCGAATCCAAACAGGAGCGCTAATATTGGTCAACTTGATAATTTTGATGACTTCTGTAAATGAAGCTGGGTCTTTGTGCAGATCAGTATCAGCAATTAATTTAATAAAACAACTTAAAAATGGAAGGCTGATTAAACAGCTGAATTTGTCGGTATCTTTCGTATTTATATCACCCGTTATATGTAAAAGAAAACTCGCATTCTTATCGGCAAACGAGGCGAGGATATTTAACGTGGAATTGAAGTGACCCCCCCCCCCCCCCCACCCCCACCCACCCAAAAATTCTGGAAATTTTATTTTTAAAAACTCCTTGTTGCTAGATATAGTTTTCATGTATTCGAAATCCAAACAACTGTTTTTTGCAACCAATGTTTTCTAGGAAAACCCGAAACAAACAAAATGGATCGAAATTCACCAATCACATCAACGTCTGAAATCGTTATGTTTCTTGAGACGTAAGTTCGGTCTGTTTAAAGTCAACGGATGAAGAGTGAATGCTGAAATCGTGCTTGAGTTCTTGTGTTCTTGAAAGGCGTGATAATGTTTTCTCAAGAACCTACCAAAAACAAAGCAAAGCAATCCGTGTGTAAACAAAATTCTATTTCATCGTTCGTGGGTTACCCAGATGAAGCACCTGTAACAATGTCTCAGCTGTCCCCACCAAGACCTTCGGTAATCATCCAAAGAAGAGGTCATTTCAACCTGCTTGGTTTGGGCGATTCAAGTGGTTACACTTATTGAATTGAGATAAAGGAGCCGCTCTTTTTCAAAAAGTTAGAAAATAAATGCGTATATATGCTACAATGGCAGTGTGCCTTGTAACATTTGCAAAACAAAACACTGAAACAGCCGGCTGTTGAGTTTTTTTTTTTCGAGAATTCAAATCCGCCACATAATCTTCATGCGTGAACAACTGGAAATTTAATTGTTAGCGTCTACGATTTACCCTGACTGGTCAACTTGATAATTTTGATGACTTCTGTAAATGACGCTGGGTCTTTGTGCAGATCAGTATCAGGAATGAATTTAAAAAATAACTTAAAAATGCAAGGCTGATTAAACAGCTGAATTTGTCGGTATCTTTCGCATTTATATGTAAAAGAAAACTCGCATCTTATTGGCAAACAAAGCGAGGATATTTTGCGTGGAATTGCACACCTGAGAAGTGATATTTATGCCAACTTCGTAGGACGATGTTTGTGTAGTTTCTTTTAATAGTGTGTGTATTTTTCTTTTAAAATAGCGAGGTTTGATTTGAAGTGAAAAATACAGTTGTAAGTGATACGTTGTTTAAGGTTCGTTGT
This sequence comes from Cladopsammia gracilis, assembly GCA_022457155.1. NCBI lineage: Eukaryota > Metazoa > Cnidaria > Anthozoa > Scleractinia > Dendrophylliidae > Cladopsammia > Cladopsammia gracilis. Next base: position 1,783,266 of record JAJGOT010000108.1, on the reverse strand, counting down.
TTTTGTAAACGTTGCGTTTAACAAAGTCTGGGTTGTAGTTGTTCTTACTGAAAACGTTGTCAAGGTACTTGGTTTCGTCGGTTTTTTAATAACTAATCCATCAGTACTCACAAATTTGCCTTTCTACTTTGTTGTCCAAAGATTTTTCCCCATTTAGCGTGGTGTTTACTTATCACTGTTATGAAATTCTTCTTAATGTGCCGGCCGGCGAAAACAAGTATTAAAAAGCCTTATTTTTTCACACGCCCGTGTGAGGCTCGAGCGTTTCGCGCGCGGGTATCCACGATTTAGACGCTTTTGGCGCTTCGCACCTTTGCGAGCGAGCCAGCGGGAAAAACTGAACGCCTGTTTTACAGTCTATTCTCAGTTTGGCGCCACAGTCCACATTGGTCCACATTATGTAATGAACTTAAGTGTACAATCAGTAGGGTTTATTATAGAAATTGGCCAATGAGGGCCCAGTGGGTCCCCTTCTACAATTTTAAGGGCCCTTTTTCAAGAAAAGGGACCTAAGAAAGGGGCCCCCAAAAGGCATTTGAACTTCCCAGGTTATAAATTTCGAAGTATAAAGCGGCGGCCATAGCAATCGTCAGTCATGTTTTCGACTACAAAGTAAATTTTATGCGGCAATTTTTTTATGAATTGCGGAAATTCTGCAAAGCCGCGTTATACAATAAACCCTGAAACAGCATCAATTTCAGACATGAAACGGTACTTTAAAACAGATATTAAAACAACACTAAAATTTGTCGCTTCCACTAGGTTCTCTCCTGACCACACGCGATTCACCATGATTTTGACAGTTGGCTTCGAGCTGCTTTGGAATGGCTTTCTCGCTGGAAACGTTGTTTTTCGTTGTCACATATGCGATTCAAGAAAAATTCCTTGCCACACTCGTGAATTCCACGTTTAATTTCACTTGAAAAGCGGATATCGCCCTCACATTTAACGTGAAATTTAACGTTGAATTCACTTGTAACTCATTCAGAATCTAAGAACCACACCCATATTGAATTAGTTTTCTGACCAGCAAAAGCACATTTTCCTCTAAAACAATAAGAACCTATCTAAAATTCCTAAGTAGCCTCATTTCTCGGTAGACAACAATTATATAACGATCTACTTTTTAGGGCAACTTGTGAAAATACTGCTTTTATGGGCCGGTGGTTAACTGTATCTTCTTCTGTTCTCAGACCTGCCCTTTTTTATAACAAAAATAAATAAATAAATAAATAAATAAATAAATACGAATTTTCCTCCCAGTGTTTAAACTATGAGAATATTTTGACCCTGTGAAAAAATCGTAGCCCGGCTCTGTCAGTCAATAATTTAATAACCCAATCTTGCAACTGGTCAAATAATTAATCTAACAATAAAATAGACAACAATAACTTTATAACTAGAACAGCCGTACGCATTTGCGTGAGCGGGTCCGGGAAAAGCAGCCCCACCCTACCACAGCGTACGGCCTCGCGTGTTCATATTTAAAAACATTTTGTCTCCAGATTGGTCATATATAGCCTGCGAGCAGGCCCACTTGTTTGGGGTATCGTGCGAGTATCTTGGCGAGGAAGCCGGCGAAGCCGGCGAGAAGTTTGGGGCAAGGACTTTTCTCGCTCGTAATTCGCAGCTTCGCGGCTCGATCGCATAGCACTCGCGCGAAACCCAAATAGTAGAGCCTGCTCACAGGCTAGGTCATATAATAAAATACTTACTGACTAAGTTAGGTAGGGCCGGATGTGAAAATATTAGACCTGTGTCATGGCACATGGACCTCACTGTGTTTAGTCTGTGCGCTATGACCTCAAGCCAAATATTTTCCCATCCGGCCCTCACACTCAGTCAACTGATAAGTACATTCCAATCTACATGTTTCAGTATTAAGTGTACATGCTTATGTATTTGTTTGCCAAGTAACAAAGCAAATTAACTGGGTATTATTATGTTATATATGTAGAAAAACTTTTCATGTAAATTGAAGTGAATGTAAATAATCTAAAAAGCACATCCTCTCAAGGCCACCAGGAATAAACAATACACAGAATTATTTTAAACTAGAGTTTTGTTGACATTTCTTGGGGTATTTATCTCACTAGCTCTCTCACTATTGCTTATCATTTCACTTATGACTAAAAGATCCTTCAAAACTAACAAAATTCGCCAGGCAACATTCATTTCAAAGCAGACAATTTGTTCCCTTATGACTTTGGCCAGTCCAAGCAAACACTTGTTAAAAGGTAATAAGACTTCACTCCTGTTTGATTTGTTTAATGTCAGTTAATAGTTCACTGATACTAAAAAAATTGTCATGTCGTTCAAAAGTAAACATCCCTTTCCTGTGTGTTTGTTTGTGTTCTTTTTGATGTCCTGCTTGAGTAAAACAACTGCAACATTGGTCAGATTCAAGAGCTTTCTCTCCCCTGTGTGTTCGTTCGTGATTCTTTAGACTTCCTGCTACAGTTAAACACCTGCCACATTGGTCGCATTCAAAAGGTTTCTCTCCACTATGTGTTTGTTTGTGTTTCTTTAAATTTCCTACTTCAGTAAAACATTTTCCACACTGGTCACATTCAAAAGGTTTCTCTCCACTGTGTGTTCGTTTATGTTTCTTCAGGCTTCCTAATTGAGTAAAACACTTCCCACATTGGTCGCATTCAAAAGGTTTCTCTCCACTGTGTGTTCGTTTGTGGTCCTTTAGACTTCCTGAGTGACTGAAGCATTTGCCACACTGGTGGCATTCAAAAGGTTTCTCTCCACTGTGTGTTCGTTCGTGACTCTTTAGACTTCCTGCTAGAGTAAAACACTTGCCACATTGGCCACATTCAAAAGGTTTCTCTCCACTGTGTGTTCGTTTGTGTTTCTTTAGACTTGCTGAGACACTGAAGCATTTGCCACACTGGTGGCATTCAAAAGGTTTCTCTCCACTGTGTGTTCGTTTGTGTTTCTTTAGGCTTCCTAATTGAGTAAAACACTTCCCACATTGGTCGCATTCAAAAGGTTTCTCTCCACTGTGTGTTCGTTTGTGGTCCTTTAGACTTCCTGAGTGACTGAAGCATTTGCCACACTGGTGGCATTTAAAAGGTTTCTCTCCAGTGTGTGTTCGTTCGTGACTCTTTAGACTCCCTGCTAGAGTAAAACACTTGCCACATTGGTCACATTTAAAAGGTTTCTCTCCACTGTGTGTTTGTTTGTGTTTCTTTAGATTTCCTACTTCAGTAAAACATTTTCCACACTGGTCACATTCAAAAGTTTTCTCTCCATTGTGTGTTCGTTTGTGTTTCTTTAGACTTGCTGAGACACTGAAGCATTTGCCACACTGGTGGCATTCAAAAGGTTTCTCTCCACTGTGTGTTCGTTTGTGCCTCTTTAGATTTCCTGCTTGAGTAAAACACCTGCCACATTGGTCACATTCAAAAGTTTTCTCCCCACTATGTTCAATCTTGTGCAACTTCAGATTCACTGCCATTTTATCACAATGACCACCTTTATGTCACCTGTCCGATTCATACATTTGCCACAGTCCTTACATTTTAAAGTTGTCTCTCCATGAAGAGACATTTCTTAATTTTTCACTCTCAGAAATTTCTAGCCATTATGCAATGTTATCATCTGTATGATCGTCAATTTTGAACATTGATCTGAAACAAAAAAACAAAGCAAATGGAAAACAAATAAAAAAAATAAATAAATCGCTTTATTTAAGTGTCAAATGTATTTAGCACGTAGTACTAATTAGGGATACTTTCCAGATCAAATTGGAATTTGGAAGTGTTGGTTTTTGAGGAGCGGGGAAAACCGAAGTACCCGGAGAAGAACCTCTCGGAACAAGGAGAGAACCAACAACAAACTAATCCCACATATGATGCCGGGGCCGGGAATCGAACCCGGGCCACATTGGTGGGAGGCGAGTGCTCTTATATTTAAAAAAAGTCTAATAAAATACACAATGGTCCAAAATCATGCTTTACATGTACATACTAACTAAGCTGCACACACCTTACAAAAGTATAACATTTTTTAACAATGTTACTTTTGGGAATGTGCAGGAGGTTGGTAAGGTACTACAGAGAAAATACTGCATTTATTGGTGTTTGACCGCCTGTTCTTCCAACTACAGTGTATTATGACTATTACCACTAATGTGAAAGACCAAGTGATCGCTTTTAGTAAGTTTATCATTTGTATAACAATGTGCAGTGTGAATCCAGACTCTCTCATTAGTGGAGGGGAGGGGGAGTGAATAGGGGTGGGTATCAGGAGTGAAAATGTTAGAGAAGGAAGGGGGGGGGGGGGGGGAAATGCCCCCCAGTCCCCTCCCATGAATCCACACTGATGTTACTTAAGTAAGATGATTGTGAAGTAAGTATAAATAGCATTGCTGGGAGCAATTACAGAATGCAGGGCCACTTTGGTCCTCCTCATTTACATGTGTAGGAACTCTTTGTAGAACGAAGGGCTAAACTTTACAATACCCAGCCTTTCTGAAAGCATAAGGTAAAACAAGTGTCACCGCTGCTGGTGAATATATTTGCTGCGGAACGAGCGTAGCGAGTGAGCAGCAACATAATCAGGATTTAAGAGAAATATGAGAAAAAAATATAAGCCAGGAAAAATCTCGATTTGATCGCTTTTTACCAGAATTCACTGCGCCACGAACACATTTTGGGCCAGAATGCACTGCGCCACGAACAATAGCCTCGCTCAGTGTTCGCTGCGAGATTTGTAATACAGTATTTTGGTCCAACATGTCCCAGTCGAAATCGGAACTGAAGTGTCGAAGACTACTACGAGTTGAGCGGGGACTGCGATAAATTTATTTTGAAATCACTCCGACAGGGGTCGATGAGACTGAGCTGAGCTGAGCGCTTGGGGACGCGAAACCTGAGCTGAGCTTGGGAGACGCGAACACACAGTATCGACACAGTAATTAACCTAAATTTTCACACCTTCCTCGTGGTGAACGCGTCCTTTACTCAACAATATTCTACAGACATTGCAGGAACTTGATGCGTGAATTGCAAACCAAAATTAGTCTTATCAGCTGGAATTTTCGTCGATTCATCCCGCTCACATTTGCTTTGCTTCCCCTCAAAAAAACGAAAGAGAAAATTCTGTAATACCAGCGAGGCGATAAAACAGCATCGTTACAACAAATTTACCGCAGCAATTACTATCTTTTGGATACACTAGTAATAAATATTGTTAGCTTGTTAGCTTGCAATTTGCATTGCTTGATGTGCTTCAGATTTAGTTTTGGCTGGTTTGTATTGTGTTGCATTTTTTTTTAAATGTGAAAAAAAAAATGTTACATTTTTTTTATTATCAGAGTTAAATGATAAAATTATATTAAATGATATTATATTAAATGTTTAAATGATATTAAACGAGAGGCTAGAGGTATGTCCAGAAATGCACACTAATGAGATTCATGTTATGATAGACATCATAAAGTGTCCCCTAGCCCAAATTCTGACCAAAACACAAGCAATTCTGTCAAACATATATTCTGTCAAGTCATATGGAAATTACAAATTGTGTGTAATATGAAGTACCCAAGGTCCGAGTTACGTGCATTTCTGGACATAAGTGAGAGCCTCCCAGCAGCCTATACTCATGTGCAAGAAAGTTCAATGGTTTATTTTAAACGAGTCACGCTACCCCTCCCCCAAACTAATTTTGCGTGGCACACATTCCACCATCACTCACTCTAGAATAACATTAGTGTAAACAGTTTTCGAATAAGAAACATAGGCTGAGGATTAAAAATAGCCTAAAAAATTAACTTGAAAGTAAAAATATCAAAAATTATGTAGACATTTTGCGATGCGAGGAAAATTAGTACTGCGAAATGCATTTCAGGTTTTGTTTACAAAAGATTGCTTCTCAGACCAATTCTTAAAGTAACAAAACCAGGAAAAAGAACAACAAATTCTCTCAGTCAAAATTTTAATCAAATATCTATTAATTTAGTTTCAAGAGCAAAATGCATTTAATTATCGCATCGAGGAAACTGTTGGCCACGCAAGCAAATTTGTATATATTCATCAACAAACAATATATCTAACTGTTTATGCCATTCTTTCACATATTCATCGACCACAGGAACGCAGACTGCAGTGACAGGCAAATCTGACAGGCAAATACATACATCTATAGAATGTTTACATCACTCTTAATTATATTCATTGACCACGGTACTGCGGAACGCAGTGACAGGCCAATACATAAATATCTTTTAAGTATATACATCACTCACTAATATATTCATCAACTGCAGGACAGTTGCAACTGCAGTTCAATTTGGTGTACTTGAACACGAACTTATTACACAAAAGCTCGTCACCAGTTCTTTTGTGAAGAACAAAATTGCGCCCAGGCCTCTTTCCTCTTACACCGGGAGACAAAAGAGAAACGAGTGGCCTTCTTCTGACCTTTTTTGCCATAAAGAAGTATAAAAATGTCTTGAAAATCTAAATAATCAATGTTCCCGAAAAATACTCAAAAGTTCCCTTGTTCCCTAAAAGTAATTTTAAGATATCCCTTGTTCCCCAAAATTCCCTTGTTCCCTAACACCAATGGGAGGCCCTCAAAAGTCGCTGGTGGCCAATTTTTTCGGAGCAAAATCATTTAATTTATCAGAAAAGTGATAGGGCGTACACATAGTCCTAAATTTCAAGGACTTTGCAATACCTAATAAAGAAATCAAGTACTTTTCAAGGACCTTAACCAAATTAAGGACTTTTCAAGACGACTGCTAAAATCCCGGCATAGTAAATCGAACCCAATCAAACTAAATTTCAATCGAACTCAATCAAACTCAATCAAACTCAATTCATGGATTGAGTTCGATTGAGTTTGGCAATCGAACGAAATCAAACTCACCGAAAAGAAAAATAATAAATCGAACCCAATCAAACGTTCGGTTTTCGAACTCGTGATTTGTGTAAAACAGGCATTAAAAATGCATATCCAGATCTTGAAAGCTCGAGTTACTTCAGCCCAGACTGTAGAGCATGTGTTTTTCGTAAGCGAAGAAATTCCACAGAAATGGATTCAGATGCGCTGTGGATTGTCAGCTTCAAATGCGTAGTAAAAGGCTATCAGGAATGCCGCTTTGACGTCATTGTATTTTTGCATAATTAAAATAACCCTTCGCGTTGTCTTGCCGCAATTGTAAGTTAGCTAGAAATGGAAAGGGTACAACAATTTCGGAATATGCCCGCGGGAATAATGATAGCTTTGCTCTGCTTTGTTCTGTTCTGTTCTCTTAACTGCCGTGGACAGTTTATAAATGGGGTTTCTGTTATTGAATAAATTGTAAAAAAGAACAAGAAAAACCTGCTTTGATGGCCTTGCTTTGGGCTTGCATAGGTTTACCAGAGCCAATCGAACGCAATCCATTTAATTGTGTTCAATTGAGTTCGGTTTCCGAACTTAGTCGAACACAATCAGATGGATTGCGTTCGATTGAGTTCGATTTGTTCGATTGAATTCGATTTGTTGGGAAATCGAACTCACTGAAAGTCCGGTGTTCGATTTCGTTCGATTGCCGAACTGAATCGAACTCAATCCACGGATTGCGTAAAATTCAAGACCTTTTCAAGATTGTACGAACCATGTTAATATATTCATGATAATCGACCATGGGACCATGGACCGCGGTGGCAGGCAAAATACATACAGCGTTGCCACGAATTTTACGCTTTCAGAGTGGAAGGGTATTGTAAAACTTCGGTTAGAAACCCACACGAATGCAGACGACTGGAATCTCTGGTCATCTCTGACATGCCAAAACCACTTCACATCGAAGAAAATTTAACGACTAAGGTTTAAACGTATCTGGTACAATTACTTAACAACCTTTAAACGTATTCTCATGTAGTTTTCTTACCTGAACTGAAGCAAAACAGTTAATAAAGTGAGCTGTAAACACTTCAAACCACGATCATACGATAACGATGGATGAGAGATACACTAGTGCCCAGTCTGTTATCCGAATTGCTTGTCACGCAATGCATCACGCTTGTCAGCCTTTGTCAGCTTGAACCTTTTTTGTTGTGTACTTCGTTCAACGCAGCCTTTCCATTTCTTAAACCGATTTTATTACACACAACAAGAACTGCATCCAACTAGAACTGCATACAACTGAATCCAACTCAATCACGTGCTCTATATATTGGGTTGCATATTAATTAGTTTCTTATGACATGTCTATTGCATAATACCTATGGGAGTAATTAACACTTCACAATACTTCCTCCCTCCTAAAAGAAAATTAATTTAATTAATTGAAGTCCATTGTTCAAGTTAATTGTTCAAATTACATCTCCTCTATTAGGCGTCTGGGTTTGTTTCGTACCCTAGTGGGGTATCGGTTAACTTGTGGCGTAGATGCTGGAACTTCAGTCGTTTGAGTCGCTGAACCTTGTGATAACACGGGTGAAGAAGGCGGTGAATCGGGTTTCTCTTCATGTTGCTCTAATGGCGAAACAGGCAAGTTGAATTGACCTGACGGGGAACCATGACTACCATTTGCTGAACTAACTGGCTCACTTGAAGACAGTGGAACTGATAACGGTGTTTCGTCCAAGGGTTCTTGGTCTGTCCTGTCTGCCACCTTTGAACCAGCTAATGATCTCAATTGATCCACGTGTCGTTTCCAAAACAAGCAACCAGCTTGGACGCGGTACGTAACAGGCCCCAATCGGTCTTGAATAACTCCTTTAATCCATGGTTGGTTACGATCTCGATAATCTTTCACCATGACTGGTTCTCCAATGTCGAAAACACGTGGAGTAGAGTGGTCAGCTGTCTTGGACTTCTCAGAAATTCTCGCTGATAAATCCGGATGCAGAATATCCAATCGAGTACGAATTCTCCGTCCCATTAGAAGTTCCGCAGGAGTGCAACCAGTAGCAGTATGTGGGGTTGTTCGATAACCCAGTAGGAATCGTGCCAATTTCTCCGCTTGAGTACCAGGTTCGGCCTTCATGGTTTTCATTGCTTGTTTGAAAGTTCTCACCGCTCGCTCAGCTTCACCGTTTGAGGCAGGGTGATAAGGCGAGGACAGGCACTGGCGAATTCCATTAGATTTCAGAAAATCTTTCATTTCTTGAGCCTCAGGTAAACCGTGAGTTGCAAACAGGAAACGTAGAGCTTGAATAGTAGCTGATACAGTTGTTGTGGACATCGGAAACACTTCAATCCATTTCGACTTAGCGTCCACCACTATCAGAAACATTCCACCATTAAATGGACCAGCAAAGTCTACATGTATCCTCTGCCAAGGACGACTAGGCCAAATCCATGGATTGGTAATCTTTAAAGGACTCTTGCTTCGATTCGCTTGGCAGTCAGGGCAATCTCTAACTGTCTGCTCAACATCATCATCCATACTTGGCCACCACACGTGCAATCTGGCTAAGGACTTCATGCGAACCATACCTGGATGATTCAAATGTAACTCCGACAGCACGGCAGGTTGATATTTGGCGGGAATCACTACTCTGGTTCCACGAAGAAGACAGCCATCTTCAACAGTAAACTCGTCTTGTTTATTGTAATAAACTTTGAGTTCTTCAGGAATTTCGTCCTGGGTTGGCCATCCATGCAAAATGTAGTACATCGCGCGCGAGAGAACAGGATCTCCTCGCGTGGCTTCACGAATCTTTGACACTGTGATTGGTGCTCGCTCCACTTGGACACGATTCACTTGATCAGCCTCCTGGGTCCAATCGTCAGCTTTCTCTGCGGTTTTCCGTGGCAAACGAGACAAAGCATCGGCATTGGCATGGTTCTTTGAAGCACGGTACTCTATGTCATACAGATAAGCTGCCAACTGAATGGACCATCGCTGCAAACGAGACACAGCAAGCACAGGGATCCCACGTGTTGGACCAAGCAGGAACGCCAGGGGTTTGTGATCCGTCTGTAAGGTAAAACGTCGACCAAATAAATACTGATGGAATTTCTTGACGCCAAAAATGATGGCTAAAGCTTCTTTTTCGATCATCGAGTAGTTTTGCTCGCTCGAAGACAGAGTACGCGAAGCAAAGGCAATTGGCTTTTCTTCACCATCATCCGAAATGTGTGATAACACTGCTCCTAATCCATAAGACGATGCGTCAACAGCTAGTCGCAACGGCTTCTTAGCGTCGTAATGCGTCAGCAAGGGTGCAGATTGCAAGATGCCCTTCAATTTCTGAAATGCTTCATGACATTGTTTAGTCCATTTCCAAGATACGTTCTCCGCCAACAAACGATTCAATGGGTGGACCAAGGTTGCCATGTCAGGAATAAATCTGCGATAATAGTTGACTAACCCTAAAAAGGATTTCAGTTCCGTTGGATTTTCCGGCACTGAGACTTCTTGAATGGATTGCACCTTACGAGGGGATGGGTGAATACCATGACGATCCACGATAAACGCAAAGTACTCCACCGAGGACTTCATGAATACACACTTTTCTTTCTTCAACTTGACCCCCATGTTGCTTAGCCGATTCAGTGTACCTTCCAAATTACGGAAATGCTCTTCATCGTTTGCGCCAGTAACAATGAGATCGTCCAATATACCACCAACACCTTGAAGACCAGACGTGACTGAGTCCATGACCTTTTGAAAAATTGCAGGACTGGACGCTACTCCGAAGGGAAGGCGGGTATAACGGAACAAGCCAAGATGCGTATTGATCGTTACGTACTGCCTTGATTCCTCGTCTAGAAGTACTTGCTGGTATGCCGAAGACAAGTCTAACTTTGAAAACTTCTTTCCGCCATTTAACTGGGTAAACAGATCATCGGCTGTTGGCATCGGGTGCTCTGGTACATCTAAGACTGGGTTAATCGTTACCTTGTAATCACCACAAATGCGAACACTACCATCCGGTTTCAGAACAGGGACGATGGGAGTGGCCCAATCACTAAACTCCACCTTTTCTAGCACCCCAACTCTTTCCAACCTGCTGAGTTCCTCGGCAATTTTTTCCTTTAATGCGAACGGAACGGGTCTGGGCTTGAAATACTTCGGCACAGCATTTTCTTTAAGCTTTAAATGCGCCTTCACACCTCTGATTGTCCCCAACTCGCCATCTAGTAACGAAGAATACTTCTTCTGTAGAGCCTCCAATCGGTCGATTGGTTCGGTCGAGACTTGCTTAATTAGACCCCAGTCCAATTTCAATACGGACAACCAATCGCGTCCCATCAACACTGGACCATCATTTTCAGTGATAATCACTGGCAATAAGGCTTCCTGGTTACGATGCGAAACTTGAACTTTAGCTTCCCCGACAACCGGAATTTCGTGACCAGAATAACTTCGCAATTTCACGTCAGTTTTCTGCACAGGTTTCTTTGCCAGTACGTCGTACCATACATTCTTCGGTATGATCGTCACTGAGGCACCAGTATCTAACTCCATGTCTACTTGCTTTCCATCGATCAGCACAGGCACGATCAATTCCTTGCTCTTCCGGCGGGAGTCGACGATAGTAAACATTGGCCACGCGGACTTATCCACAGGTTCTTCGACCGTTTCATCCACGTTATGGATTCCACTTGGTTTCTTCGTCTTCTTTTTATTTCCTTCCCCCTTGGCTGGCGGTTTCCGTTGTGACCGTTTCTCCGAGCACTTCGTAACAATGTGTCCAATTTTCTGGCATCGGTGACATCGTGATTTCCGATGAAAACAGCTTTCCGGCGAGTGGTTCGTTTTACCACATCTGAAACATTCTGGAAACGTTCCTTCCACTTTGTTAACGCGAGAATCGCCATGGACAACTGAGGTTTCCTTCTCCGTTAGTTCGGCTGCACAAGCTTTCTCGACTGCCGTCTGCAAAGTCAGCGTCGCTTCAGCCAACAACTTGCGTTGAATTGGGCGATCCCTCAAACCACATACAAACCGGTCACGAATAGCTTCTTCGCGATAAACTCCGAACTCACAAGTCTCAGCTAACTTCTGAAGTCTAGCGATAAACTGTCGTACGGATTCCAACTCCTCTTGCTCGGCTTTATGGAACTTGAAGCGCTCCGCAATTATTATCGGCTTTGGATCCAAGTGCTGCGTCAGCGACTCCACGATTTGCGTAAAGGTTAATTCCTTCGGCTTTCTAGGCGCTGAAATAGACCTAAGTAGAGCATACATCTTACTACCCATCAAGGTAAGTATACTCGGAACACGCTTTTCCGCCGCGACACCATTTAGTTCGAAGAACATCTCGAGTCGTTCCACATAATGTTTCCAGTCGCTGCCCGGCGTGAATTCCTCAATTCGCCCAAGGAATGAAGTATTTACCACGACATTCTGCCCTGCAGTTGAAGGAGCCGAATTTCCCTCGGGTTGAGTCATCCTCGTCGCCAGTTGTTGTGTACTTCGTTCAACGCAGCCTTTCCATTTCTTAAACCGATTTTATTACACACAACAAGAACTGCATACAACTAGAACTGCATACAACTGAATCCAACTCAATCACGTGCTCTATATATTGGGTTGCATATTAATTAGTTTCTTATGACATGTCTATTGCATAATACCTATGGGAGTAATTAACACTTCACAATATTTTTGTGCAAATATTTTGCTAATTTAATACTCCTCTGGCAACGAGGTTGACTTTATTTGTGATAATTTTGTGACTCATCCCATTTCATCACTCCCGGCGTCTACGATTTAGGCTATGTCTACACTATACCGGCGGGATAGCTTAGGTAACCGGTCAGATTGCCCCATGGTCAGATCGCTCCCAGTCAGATCGCTCCATCAAAAGGCAGATCGCTCCATCACAAAAGTTAGATCGCTCCACAACAGAAGTTACATCGCTCCATGCTATAACGACCTATAACTACTAAACGTAACGAAACCCTCTGTTATCTCCAAGGAGAAAAAACATCTGTCATCTGTTCTTGTTTCTAATGGTTATCCTTTTTCTTTCTTGCAGAAACTTACCAAGACCAGAAAACCTAACACCAGTGCTGAGCCCACGACCGAGTTCAAATCTACTGCGGTTTTACCTTATGTCAAAGGTCTGTCCGAACAACTTCGCCGCTGCCTACAACAACAAGGCGTACGCGCTGTTTTCAAGTCGGAGACTACACTTAGATCACACCTAGTACGGCCTAAAGACGCTGTTGACCCGACTAAACAAGATGGCGTGGTTTACAGAATTCCCTGTGAATGCGGTAAAGTTTATATCGGCGAGACTGGAAGACCTATGCAAGACAGAATAAAAGAGCATGACGGAGACATCCGATTCGCCCGTACCCAGACCTCCGCCGTTTCAGAGCACGCCAACAACACCGGACACCACCCGCTTTGGAATGAAGTAAAGTTTATTGATCGTGATCCTCATTGGTACACACGCAGGGTCAAAGAGGCGATCCACATAAGACTTAACCCTAACAACATCAACAGGGACAGTGGAATAGAAATTCCAGAAGCATGGATGCCCACGATCAAGAAACACAACAACAGGAGAGCCGTACGACTGCGGACCGCCGAGGGAACAATTCGCCGAAACAACGAGGATCAAAATGCACCAGTCACAGCTGTTGAAAACCAACCAATGACAGCAGAGCATCGTGCTTCATAAGGTGACGCGTAACCAGTCGACCCCATCGCCTGAAGAAGACTAGCAGTATGCAGTCGAAACGTCGCGATCCACATCGGAAGTGACTACATCGTGAGACAAACGAAAAATACTTCTTTACTAGTGTGTTCACCACGATGAACAACAACAACCCTTATGACGATACTATAACTTTAGTGTAAAGTGTTCAGTATTGCGTACCAGATCGGTCAAGATGTAGGTCGTTGAGTTAATTTGTAAAGTGAAATAAAAAATAAGAACTATAAACTGTGTTAGATCAAGCGACGATGCTGGCGACCACAGATCAACACACACGCGAAAGGCTCGAAAGTACCGGAAACTAACGGTATCCCACATGCACATGGGAGGAAAAGAGGCTGTCTCCTCTTTTAAATAGCTTTTAGCACCATAAGCTTCTCAGAGCTTCCTCGTACGGGTGGATCGATGAGAGTGGGACTCTGCAGAGACTCTGCGTCTAGTAACTCTACCCCTGTGAGGGAATAGGGGGGAGCAGAGACAGGGAGCATTTTTGCTGAAGTTATTTTTTATTGTTATATTAAGATGTTAAATGGCGCGTTTTAACTTGAATCTATTTCAAATGGATGTATCTGGCACTGTAAATTCGATGTAAATGTCCCCTTTAAGGCGGGGTTTTAACTGAATTTGAATGAACTGAATTTTAAGAGGTTTAAAGAAGGGATAGAAGAAAGAAAATGATTTTTGGAACACTAATAGACAGTTGATATCCACACAAGAGCACCCCAGGTTGCTAGTGAACTAACTTGCCGCTGTGGTGATAGGTTTTGCGTAAGTTGTGTTTATAGGTTCGTTGTTTTTGTAAACGTTGCGTTTAACAAAGTCTGGAATGTAATTGTTCTTAGAAAACGTTGTCAAGGTACTTGGTTTTTTAATAACTAATCCATCAGTACTCACACATTTGCCTTTCTACTTTGTTGTCCAAAGATTTTTCCCCATTTAGCGTGGTGTTTACTTATCACTGTGATGAAATTCTTATTAATGTGCCGGCCGGCGAAAACAAACTTCCGAAGCATTAAAAAGTCTAATTTCCACCACAAACGTTTACAGTTTGGCTCCAGAGTCCACATTGCAGTGGCGGATCCAGCGGGAGGGTCAGAGGGGTCCGGACCCCCCCCCCCCCCCCCAATCAATCCTGTGTTTTCGTGGTTTTTTTTTTTCCTACTACCTGCTTGACACTGAAATTCTTGCACTCATATCAACGCGCGTTGAATTTTGCCACTAAACTTATTTTAAATTCCACGCATATTCAAAATAAAATTGTGTTTGGGTACCCTGTTATCGTCTGCTCGCAAAGCAGTACTGCCCGACTGGCGTGAACAGAAACACGTGCTCGTCCCTTTACGAGTAGAATAGGGGCCAAGGAAACTGACGTTAAAGGGACACTGTCCCGGCTGAAATATCGTGTTTTCATGATTATGAGCAGGAGCTTGATTTCACCTTACTTTACTATCTTGAAATTGGAAGAAACCATCGCTAAAAGCGATAGAGGCAAAGAAATATGAACTAAACAAACAAAATAAAGGCTAGAAAAGTCAAAATTTCAATGGCAAGTTTGATTTATTGACAGGCAGTCAATAAATCAAATTTCATGTAATCCACTTCAATCCTTACAATCCTACACTTTATCTCCAAACTACTGCTTTTGTTTTGCTCTATAGAATCTTTTTATCCAACTAAGTTGTATATTTGGTGGCATTTAGCGATATAACGTGGAAATAAGCTAAGCGAAATTTGGCTATTTTGGGGGGACAGTGCCCCTTTAAATCAGGATTATAACATGCAACCGCGATTGGGATAGGGAGGTGCTGGAGGTGTGGAGGAGACGTTTGGACTCCCCAATCAAAAATTCCTGGATCCGCCTCTGCATTGGTTCACATTATGTACTTAAGTGTACAAACTGCAGGTTTTTTTGTTTATAGAAATTGGCCAATGAGGGGCCATCAGTGGGTCACATTCTCCAAATTTAGGGGGCCCTTTTTCACTGCCTCAAAAGGCTTATGAACTTCTTTGTACAGCCTATTCGGTGAGAAATCAATGTCTAATCAAACTGGTAATGTAACGTTTCTTAATATTTCTCCTTTACAGACTTACAACTGAGAAGATCAAGGAGACAAGTTTCCTTTATCTCTTTAAAAAATTCAACTGAAGTTTGAAATCAACAATAACTGTTCTCTTTATACAGACCGTATTTGGGAATGACAGTGTTTGCTCAGATTATAACACATTTAAAAAATATATCACATCCTGTTAAGTTTGGGTGTTTAAATAGGACCTTCCAGGTGGACCGGACGCTTTGCGGCCATTTTGGAACATTCTGAGTGACTGAGGAGGGCGCCTGGACTTCAGTAACTTATTTAACAATTTAATGGCAACTTACAAAAATACAATACAAGACAAAATAAAAATGCCTTAAGGATAGTCCGTAAAAGAGTCGAACACCCTATACTCACACAGACCACCTAGCTATTACAAAATTCTAAATCTAAATATTATACATACTAAATATATAAGGATAAGTAAGATATATATGTTGTGGTTCAAATTTTTCTTTGGTTTGAAAATTTTTAAACCAGTTTGATTTTTGTTTTCCTTTGTCTCAGAATGTGGTAATGAATCTGAGACAAAGGCAAAATAAAATTGAACTGGTTTGAAAATTTTCAAACCAAGGAAAAATTTGAACCACAACATATACAAATATTTTATGTATAGGTTTACAATTAATCGGCTTATTCAGTTAGTGTTCATTAATAAATTTATCACACCACGCTTAAAACTTGAGATACTAGTAGAATCTGATCTAACAGGAAATGGAAGCGAATTCCACATGTCCACAATACGATTAAAATAACTAAACTTAAACGTCTTTGTTCGAGCATAGTTCTTCTTTAAAGTTAGGCTGTCTTTTTCTCTTAGCGGGTACCTAGCAGTATCAGAATAGAATTCGACGTATGTAGATATGTCTATATTAATATATCCATTCAAAGCTTTAAAAAAAGAGTACATCAAAAAGAAAACATAACTGCCGAATCGCTTACAAATCGTGACTTTCCCTGTTTTTATATATATTTATTATTATTATTATTATTATTATTATTATTATTATTATTATTATTATTATTATTCGATTCTCTCCAGTTGCCGGATGTTCTACTGGGTAATGTTTATTGTGTCTCAGCCACTCCCCGTAGCTTAGAGACACAACACTTTCCTCAACAAGTTCGCAGTTCCGAGAATGGCCGATATTTGTACACTTCCAAGGAAGTCAGGTACATCTAACTTTCCAAACCAGGTCTTTGCACCTTTCGATATGCTTCCAAGAGCACCAATCACGATATGCATTATTGTGACTTTCGAGGCTCCATGAATCCTTCTAATTTGAAATGCTAGTTCCTGGTACTTCTCAACCTTCTCCTCCTCAGTCCTGGTGATATTCTGGTCCGCTGGCACAGCTATATCAATAAGTGTCCATTTCTGTGTACCTTTATGCACTAGAGTTATATCTGGCCGATTATGCTTCAGCACTTTGTCTGTGTAGATAGTCATGTCCCAGGTAATCCTCACTTCTCCATTTTCTGCGATCGGCAAGGGTTGATGGTCATACCACATGTCAGTACACTCTATCCCATACTTCCTGCACATCTCCCAGTGTACCCGCAGGGCTACCTTGTCGTGACGCCTCCTATACTCTCTCTGGGCAAGCTTCTTACATCCACTGACAATGTGTCGTACTGTTTCAGTGGCATTTTCACACAATCTACACAGTGGTGTCTCTGAGGTCTTATCTATGCTGTACTTGATAGAGTTTGGTCTTAAAAATTGTTCCTGAGCAGCAAGAATCAAACCTTCTGTCTCCTTTTTTTAAGAATCCATTCCTGAGCCATCTCCAAGACTCCTCTCCAGCTTCATCTGATATTTGTTGGACAAATGCACCATGTAAGGTTTTCTCCTTCCAGTTTTTAACTTTCTCTTCTTTCCTCCTCCTCTCATAGTCCTGCAGGCTCTCTTCTTCAACAATCACTTTCTCCTTCAACGCAGCTTGAAGCATCCACTCTGTGCTCTCTCTTAGGTAGCCATGAAGGGATTTGCTCTCCCTACTTACACACTCCTCGATGCCAATCAATCCTCCTCCCCCTTCCTTTCTCGGCAGGTACAACCTCGCAGCATTACTCCTGGTGTGCAGGCAACCATTCATTGCCAAGATCTTCCTAGTTCTTCTATCCATGTTGGTTATCTCCTCCATCGTCCAGTCCACAATCCCCGCACTGTAGCGTACTACACCTACAGCCCAGGTGTTAATGCCACCGATCAAATTTCCCCCATTGAGTTTTGACCTACACAACTTCTTGACTCTTCTGATATACTCCGCTGCTATCTTGCCTTTCATCTTGGTGTTGAGAGTCTGGTCCAACTGTAAGATGCCAAGATATTTATAACCTTCTTCCTCTATTTCCCCGATGTGCTGGTCGTCGGGTAGGTCTATTCCACTGCTGTCAACTTGTCTTCCCCTTCTCATTTCCAGGACAGCACACTTGTCAAGCCCAAACGACATCTTAACATCTTGCGAGAAGATCCTTACTACTTGAAAAGTGAGTCTAGTTGATCTTTGCTAGTTGCGTACAACTTCAGATCATCCATGAAAAGCAGGTGATTAATGGGTTTCGTGTCTTATTATTATTCTTATTATTATAGAACACAAACAGCGGTGATAAACATAAACGTTTCGTATGCTAACCGGCAACATGCATTTTCAAAAGTAACCGTTACAGTGTTTGAAAACTGTTTATATATATGTTGTGGTTCAATTTTATCCTTGGTTCAAATTTTATTTTCCTTTGTTTAAAACTCATTATCATACATTACAATGGGCAAAAACAGGGTTTTTCTGCATGTACCGGTATCCATGAACCACCCATTGTCTTCTATTGTTTGTGAGGTATTGTATTTTGGGTCTTGTTTTGCATTTGTATTATTCTCGTTCTTTGTTCCTTTTGTTTCACGTAATATGTGACCGGTACATGCAAAATCTACCCAAAAACAAAGGAAAATAAAATTTGAACCAAGGATAAAATTGAACCACAACATAGATATATAGTTCAAGATAGGGGTCTGGAACCAAGATTAAGAAAAAAAATCGTAACAGTAATAATATAGTACGGACTGTCAGCCCTAATAAAGCATCAGCTTCTCACTGCTGACGTTAACATTTAAAGAAAGCTGTAGTTCTTGAAAGAGCAGTCTCCTTAATTTTACAGTAAATTTTGCCGGACGCTTAAATATAAAAATGATCCCAATTATTGTACGAGGCCGTACGGGAGCAGATCATGGATCATAACGTGGTAATTCGTGGCAATGAGAATGTGAAGGGTACAAATAAATGTTGAGCCACGTAGCACTGGTGATACAAACAAGGAATCAGAGAATTAACTCTGTGTGTAAATTATAGTGCTAAGGTAAACCCATAAATTTCCATGTACTGAGCGTTAGCCCTAGTAAGGAAATGAGGGACCACACGAGGGAAGGAAAAAAATCTTTGACCTCGGTGGGATTCGAACTCACGTCCTCCGGATTAAATCTTCCGTCGCTCTACTGCTTGAACCAGGAGGCCGTACGGGAGCAGATCAGGGTAATAGGGTGGTAATTCGTGGCAATGAGAATGTGAAGGGTACAAATAAATGTTGAGTTTGTATCACGTGGCTCAACATTTATTTGTACCCTTCACATTTAATAACACACTTCTTCAAGATGAGTGTTATTTACAATTGATAAAAGACTGTTATCCACATATCTTACAGAAATATGCTAATGTAGATGATAAACAACTACTTTGGGAATTAATAAAAATGGAGATTAGGTCTGAAACGATAAGGTATTCTAAAGGGAAAAGTAGAGAATTAAAAAACCAAGAAAACGTTATTCAAGGGAGAATTGAAGAATTAGACTCTAAAATTTGTAATGAGGTTTGCCTTGACCAAATTATCTTATCAGAGTATGAAAAGTTAAAAAAGGAATGGCAGGAAATCTACGAAGAAAAAGGCAGAGGAGCAATCTTCAGATCTAAAGCAAGATGGACTGAGAAGGGAGAAAAACTAACGAAATATTTCCTTAACCTATTTCACAATTAAAAATCGGAGAAGATAAATTTGTATCAGATTTTAAACAAGTAAATAAAGAAATAGACAAGAGGCTCCAAGCAGCCTTTACTCATGCGCATGCGTAAGAAAAAATTATGATATATTTTAAACATGATAAGAAGATGTCCGACATGGAGAAGAGTTACTCCTTTCATTCAGTCATCGTTCCTGCAAACCACGTTGTTTTTGTTGTTGTAGGAGATTCTGTCGTGACATCTAAGTAACGCTCTTTTACTGGAAGTGAGAATAGCCGGAAGTCACTAAACAGGAAGTGTAAATGGCAAAGACGTCAACCGGAAGTGCACAATTTAAAATATGCGTGCATACATTTGCATGCAAAATCGTGACACAAAAAATAAAAATAACAAGAGGCTCCAAGCAGCCTATACTCATGCGCATGCGTAAGTTAGTTTTATGATATACTTTAAACATGATAAGAAGACGTCCGACATGGCGAAGAGTTCTCCTTTCATTCAGTCATCGTTCCTGAAAACCACGTTGTTTACTATTGATTGTTTTGGAAATGAAGGCTGTACCACAATGAAGGGAATGCTTCTTGTAAGTCTTATATATACCAAACATGAACATTGCTAATGTAAGTAGAGTTGTAGGAGACGCTGTCGTGACACTTGAGTAACGCTCTTTTACCGGAATTGAGAGTAACCGGAAGTCACTAAACAGGAAGTGTAGTGGCAAAGCTATAAACCGGAAGTGTACAATTTAAGATATGCGTGCATAAATTTGCATGCAAAATCGTGACACAAAAAATAAAAATAATAAAAACAAGAGGCTGCAAGCAGCCTATACTCATGCGCATGCGTAAGAAAGTTTTATAATACAGTATATATATATATATATATATATATAAACATGATAAGAAGATGTCCGACATGGAGAAGAGTTTATCCTTTCATTCAGTCATCGTTCCTGCAAACCACGTTGTTTACTATTGAATGTTTTGTAAATGAAGGCTGTACCACAATGAAGCCAATGATTCTTCTACGTCTTATATATACCTAACGTGAACATTACTTGTGTAAGTAGGGTTGTAGGAGACGCTGTCGTGACGCTTCAGTAACGCTGTTTTACCGGAAGTGAAAGTAGCCGGAAGTCACTAAACAGGAAGTGTAAATGGCAAAGCTATGAACCGGAAGAGCACAATTTAAAATATGCGTGCATAAATTTGCATGCAAAATCGTGACACCAAAAAAAAGAAACAAGAGGCTACACTTAGCCTATACTCATGCGCATGAGACCCTAAGACGCGTTGATTGAAGTTACTAATTTTTCTGTGCTCGCTTTTAATATTTAATTTATTGATTCCCGATCAAATCCACACTCGTCTATTACTTTTCAGACTTTTCAAGCCGTGAATAATTTCTGTTACATTTGAAAAGACTACTTACAGCATGTGGCCCACATGCTTTAAAAAGAAAATTGATAATCGATATAAAGACTTAGTTTTCCTGTGTTACTAAATCGCATGCAACCGGTGTAAAATGGGTTATTCCAGACCCCCCCCCCCCCTCCCCGACGGATGCAATATTTTTTTGCCCCTCCCCCGCCCGGATTTCCCGGCCAGGCCGACCCACCGTCGCACCTTGATTTTTAACCCAGAGACCACCTCCTGCCCGGATTGCCATTAATTTTTTGTAGGCCCTAAATAAACAAGAAAATACATTCAGGAGATCCGGGATTTTTTAAAGTTTTCAAATCTTTGGTGATAATTGCTATGAATTGGTCAAACGTTTTGTAAATAAACGTTGCGTGACGCATTCACTAAAATCTCTCCGTGATTTTAAGACCAAATCGAAATGAAATGTTTCCATAACTTAAAGCTGGTTCTTTAAAAAATGCTTTGATTTTGCCATCTATAATAAGTTTTTTTCCAGGCTTCACAGTTTCTTTAAAGTGTTGTCGCAAATACACAGTTTTGATTTATGCAAATTTCATGAGAAACGGTAATTTGATACAGCAAGCTGTTTTCATTTGACCACTGAATCCAAAATATATTTTCTATAAAAGGTCGAAACTTTTGAATGAAACTCATATTTCCTTGAATGAAAATGTCTTTCCTTTGATTAAAAGAATCAAACACCTTTCACAATTCAGTGATTTTCTGCTTCTGGAAGTCTTGGCGATTTATTGTATTCTAATTACTGCGTGGAACCGGCTAGCGTCTGCAAAAATATATATAAACATCACAAAATAATTCAATTCAACAACTTATATTTTTTATGCTTTCTAAAATTGCCAACTTTTCCTGTGTAATAGAGTGCCAATCTTATCCGAAAAAATGATTCGCATAATGCTTTCGCTAATCAAAAAAGCAGTTCTGAATGGTCAAAGATACAGAAATGAAATGCTGGCGGCGTTTGAATCATGAGTTCGGATAGCTCATGGTCTGCAAACAAACACTTCGATTCACAGCTCGATTTTTCACTAAACCATTTTCCAAATCTTTGAAAACAACACTTGACCACATTTGGTGAAACCTGTGCTTGGTAAAGCAGTAAAAAGAACGAGAAAGCGCCATTTACCTTTCCCACGGATCCAAAGCGCGCGCGTACAAACAGAACTGCCTTGACAATCGAGTCGTCCAATCCGAAGCTATCAGAACTGTTTCATCGTACAGCAATTGTGTGAAACTCGGCACAACCTTGCTCTTCGGAAAGTCGGACTTACTTACACAGGTGACAACATAGTGGTTACTAGTAACCTAGTAACCACAAAAAGCAATAAAGTCAGTAAAAATCGACATCAATATGACACGCATTCCATAGTCCATAATCCACAGAAGTCCAGTCCCGAAGTTCAATTTTTTTTATTAAAGTTACGACGCTGTTTTGCCGTGTGTTTCTATTGTTCTTTCTTTAAAAGTCTTGAAGTTACTCACCACAGGCTGCGAGGACTGCTCCGACACAGCCACTGTAAAGAATCGGCAGTAAAAAGGGGAATAAATTGACAATATGCTTACCAGTGCGAGAGATCCATGTTTGGCATTTTTGCCTTGGAAGAACTCTGATTAAAAATAGCTCTTAGTTTTTCATAATCGCGACAAATTCGGCCTCAAGTTGTATGCTGTGTATAAAAGCAACGTTCACCTCGATGGGAGAAATACAGGACTGACTTATACAACAATAAGACCAAATGACGGAAAATGTTTGTCATGCGCATGCGTAAGAAACATTTGTCTTATATTTCAAAGTACCATAAGAAAAGAAGCAATTTATATTTCAATATTTTAAACAAGATAAGACGTCTGACATGGAGAAGAGTTACTCCTTTCATTCAGTCATCGTACCTGCAAACTACATTACTATTGAATGTTTTATAAAAGAAGCCTGTACCACAATGAAGCCAGTCATTCTTGTGACAATAATATATACCTGACGTGAACACTACTGATGTGAGTAGGGTTGTAGGAGACGCTGTCGTGACGCTTCAGTAACGATGTTTTGCCGGAAGTGAGAGTAGCCGGAAGTCACTAAACCGGAAGTATGCAGGGCTATGAACCGGAAATGTACAATTTAAAATATGCGTGCATTAATTTGCATGCAAAATCGTGACACAAAAAATAAAAAAAAGAAAAACGGAGGGCATTTTATAACTCATTGCGCTACGCGCATGAGTAATAACAAGAAAAACAGAGCGAAACCTTACCTCATGCCGCTACGCGCATGAGTAACAAGAAAAACGGAGCCGAAACCTTACCTCATGCCGCTTCGCGCATGAGTAACAAGAGGCTACAAGCAGCCTTTACTCATGCGCATGCGTAAGGAAATTTTACGATATATTTTAAACATGATAAGAAGATGTCCGACATGGAGAAGAGTTACTCCTTTCATTCAGTCATCGTTCCTGCAAACCACGTTGTTTACTATTGAATGTTGTGGACATGAAGACTGTACCACAATGCAGCCAGTGATTCTTCTAAGTCTTATATATACCAAACGTGAACATAGTAATGTATGTAGGGTTGTAGGAGATTCTATCGTGACACCTAAGTAACGCTCTTTTACCGGAAGTGAGAATAGCCGGAAGTCACTAAACAGGAAGTGTAAATGGCAAATACGTCAACCGGAAGTGTACAATTTAAAATATGCGTGCATAAATTTGCATGCAAAATTGTGACACAAAAAATAAAAATAATAACAAGAAAAACGGAGCCGAAACCTTACCTCATGCCGCTTCGCGCATGAGTAATAATAATAAAAACAAGAAAAACGGAGCCGAAACTTTACCTTATGCCGCTTCGCGCATGAGTAAAAATCACTATAATCAGTTCTACAAAACAACCTTTGAAGAAAATGATACATTAGAAAGTTTTCAAAGATTTGCAGAAGATTTGAATCTACCCTCTCTTGAGGAACAAAAGAAGCAAGAATTAGAAGGTGAAATCAGTATTGATGAGGTGGACACATCTTTTCGAGAAAGGAATCTGTTTTGTTCAAGACTTATTAGACGAAAACGGAAACTTCTTGTCTCTTGATGATGTACAGATTAAATATAACGTTCACCTGAATTTTCTTCAATATTTTCAACTTATCGCTGCGATTCCAAGTTGCTTGAAGAAAGCAGCTCAAGAAATTGCTGTAACGAAAAGAGACCTACTTAAGGAACAAGACGTTTTTTACTTTTCTGACAATAGATCACTCTCCTTGATTAAACTGAGATGTGAGGGCTACTACAATTTATTTCAGGAAGGTAAAACTACAGAACCTACTGCTGTTAAACGCTGGTCTAGCTTCTTTCCTTACTTTGCCACTAGTTGGGAACAGTCTTTCAATACAATTTATAAATCGACTAAAGACAATAAATTAAGAGAATTTGGTTACAAATTACTCCATAGAATTTTAGTAACCAACAAAGAACTCAAGAAATTCAAAATCAGAAATGATGATCTGATTCACTGGAACATGCTTTTTTACAATGCCCTGCAAATATCAAATTTTATCATAAAATCTTATCATGGTTTAATGTGTCCCACAATACTCTCATTAATCTTTCCCCTGAGCAAATTCTGATGCAGAAATATATCCCTGGTCCTATAAATGATAACCTCAGTCGCCGACTAGATCTACTCATCCTGTTTATTAAAAAGTGTGTATATAGTTGTAAAATTAATATGGTGCCCCCTAATTGTACGCAATTTATAAATAATTTAACAACACAATGGAAAATAGAAAGATTAACTTGATGTAATTAATAGAGAACTTAAGATCCACGACGAACGAGACGACGACGACGTCTATAGACCGCGGGAGGACTGGACTGAGGACGTCGGTTTCGATGGGAAAATGAAAACTTAAGATGCGGCCGACAGGTAGACGACGACGACTTATTTCGACTTGGCTTGTTGAAAACGTCTCGCTCAAGATGACATCGTTTAAGGACATGAGTGAGCTTCTTTTTTTTGAGCCGCGGATTAAACTTTATTATTATACATTGGTGTCACTAGCTCGATTTTGATTGGCTATAAGCACGCAGCTAATTATTGCTTACTGTTTCTGTTACGTTATACCTACAGACAATAGTTTTATGCATGCAGAAGTGACGTCATACCTACAGACAATAGTTTTATGCATGTAGAAGTGACGTAAGTTGTTTACTTACAAGTTGACTGCTGTGCATTGATCACTTTTTTGTGCGCGCTCTTGTCTTTACAAGTGCAGCTCAGGAATATGCATAATAAAACAATTATTGGATTCGGTTTTCGCATGATAGCGATAATTATCAAGGCCTCAGTTTGTGTTATCTGCCGAAGCCTTCGGCTTCGGCAGATAACACAAACTTTGGCCTTGATAATTATCGCTATCATGCTCAACCTCATCCAATAATGGTTAATTAACGACGAAGAATTTCCAGTTTTGTTTGACCTGTTCGAGTGAAAAAATCCTGATTTTTTTCCCCATGGAGAATATCGAAAGTTCGCGCTGTATGAAATGGCCGAGCCCGAGTGTTTGGCCGAGTTCCCGGCACATTAGTATATTGTGTTCGGAATTCCATACAAAGTTTGAATTCCTAAAAATAAACACGATACACAATTAATTACAAGAGTTGGCAAAATAATTGTATTTGGCCGTAGGTGAGTCTAAATAATCACATGTGCAAAAAAGTTACAAAATGAAACGTTTCACTGCTAAAGATTCGATATAATTTTACGTATTACAGAGGCGAAAATTCCAGAGTACAAGTGATTAAATTCTTCTATTCAAGGCTTGCGGCCAGCTGCTTGCAGTCATGAATAATTTTTTTTCGATCTAGTTGTTTCGACCGTGAGGGCAAGTTTTAAAGATAAACGTTATACTGCCAGCACTTACAGTTGTGTTCTCAAGTCAAAACACAATCGAGTACTTATAATTATTATTCAGGTTCTTCATTCCTTTTACAACCTCATGGAAAAATAAATTTACGACTTAACGGTTCGCCTTTTCCTCTAGTCTTGCCGCCAGTTAGTAAACAACAAGAAAACACGCCGTTATATACAGTCAAATTTTTAATCCAATTCGCTTCGTAAAATAGAAAGAGAAGCTAAAATGAAACCACAAAAGATAAAGGATGAAAAAAGATTACAAAAGTGACAAGTCAGTGTAAATTTTTACCGTTGAACTTTGTTTAAACAACTCCTTTGCACGACGACGTGAAACTACTGGCTTGGTCGTCGTCGACGAGAGGACGACGACGGAATTCGCGGGAACATCGCGTGAATCTCACTTCCGGTCCTCGTCGTCCATGCCGTCGTCGTGGATCTTAAGCTCCCTATTATCTCTCTTAGCTTCTCACTTGTAATTAATTAATAATTATGTTAATAATGTAAATTGTTCCCTTTTCCTTTTAGTGTGTTTCTGTATTTTTTCCTTCTTTTTTGTATTTTAATGTAATTATTGCAAATAAAAAAATAAATAAATAAATAAATAAAAAAAGAAAAAAGAAAAAGGAAAAAAAAAGGAAAACAACAAAAAACAAAAACAAAAAAAAAAACTCCGAAGAACGCCAGAGATCAAAATTTGAGAAAAATCCCAAATTTCATTTTCTAAAATACTGAAAAACAAATGGTACCATGCAAACGTACTGATGAAGAGGTTTCATTTGAATGGTCACACCATAGGATTTTGTTGACAGACTCAAAAGTTAGAACTACACTACATGTCTCCATAATTGTCTCTGGGAGTGACATGGATAAACTTTGAATATGATTACCACTGGAGTAGCCGCATGCATTTGCGTGAGCGGGTCTGCAAAAAGCAGTTCCAACCTTACCTACTACAATGTTCTCCAGATTGGTCATTTCTTGTGGTATTTATCTCACTAGCTTTTGCCAGTTTAACCAAACACTTGTTAAAAGGAAATAGGCTTCACTCCTGTTTGATTTGTTTAATGTCAGTTAATAGTTCACTGATACTAAAAACATCGTCATGTTGTTCGAAAGTAAACATTCCTTTCCTGTGTGTTTGTCTGTGTTCCTTTTGATGTCCTGCTTGAGTAAAACGCCTGCCATATTGGTCAAATTCAAAAGGTTTCTCTCCACTGTGTGTTCGTTTGTGTTTCTTTAGACTTCCTGATCGAGTAAAACACCTGCCACATTGGTCACATTCAAAGGATTTCTCGCCACTGTGTGTTCCTTTGTGTTTCTTTAGATTTCCACGGTGACTGAAACATTTGCCACATTGGTCACATTCAAAAGGTTTCTCACCACTGTGCGTTCGTTTGTGCTCCTTTAGATTTCCTGCTTGAGTAAAACACCTGCCACATTGGTCGCATTCAAAGGATTTCTCGCCACTGTGTGTTCCTTTGTGTTTCTTTAGATTTCCACGGTGACTGAAACATTTGCCACATTGGTCACATTCAAAAGGTTTCTCTCCACTGTGCGTTCGTTTGTGCTCCTTTAGATTTCCTGCTTGAGTAAAACACTTGCCACACTGGTCACACTCAAAAGGTTTCTCTCCACTGTGTGTTTGTTTGTGTTTCTTTAGACTTCCTGATCGAGTAAAACACCTGCCACATTGGTCGCATTCAAAGGATTTCTCGCCACTGTGTGTTCCTTTGTGTTTCTTTAGATTTCCACGGTGACTGAAACATTTGCCACATTGGTCACATTCAAAAGGTTTCTCTCCACTGTGCGTTCGTTTGTGCTCCTTTAGATTTCCTGCTTGAGTAAAACACTTGTCACATTGTTCACATTCAAAAGGTTTCTCTCCACTGTGTGTTCGTTTGTGGTCCTTTAGACTTCCTGAGTGACTGAAGCATTTGCCACACTGGTCACATTCAAAAGGTTTCTCTCCACTGTGTGTTCGTTTGTGGTTCTTTAGATTTCCTTCTTGAGTAAAACACTTGCCACACTGGTCACACTCAAAAGGTTTCTCTCCACTGTGTGTTTGTTTGTGTTTCTTTAGACTTCCTGATCGAGTAAAACACCTGCCACATTGGTCGCATTCAAAGGATTTCTCGCCACTGTGTGTTCCTTTGTGTTTCTTTAGATTTCCACGGTGACTGAAACATTTGCCACACTGGTCACATTTAAAAGGTTTATCTCCACTGTGCGTTCGTTTGTGCTCCTTTAGATTTCCTGCTTGAGTAAAACACTTGTCACATTGTTCACATTCAAAAGGTTTCTCTCCACTGTGTGTTCGTTTGTGGTCCTTTAGACTTCCTGAGTGACTGAAGCATTTGCCACACTGGTCACATTCAAAAGGTTTCTCTCCACTGTGTGTTCGTTTGTGGTTCTTTAGATTTCCTTCTTGAGTAAAACACTTGCCACACTGGTCACACTCAAAAGGTTTCTCTCCACTGTGTGTTTGTTTGTGTTTCTTTAGATTTCCTGCTTCAGTAAAACATTTTCCACACTGGTCACATTCAAAAGGTTTCACTCCACTGTGTGTTCGTTTGTGTTTCGTTAGACTTCCTGATTGAGTAAAACACCTGGCACATTGGTCGCATTGAAAAGGTTTCTCGCCACTGTGTGTTCCTTTGCGGTCTATTAGAGATGCTGAGTGACCGACGCATGTGCCACACTGCTGGCATTCAAAAGGTTTCTCTCCACTGTGTGTTCGTTTGTGTTTGTTTATACTTCCTAATTGAGTAAAACACTTCCCACATTGGTCGCATTCAAAAGGTTTCTCTCCACTGTGTGTTCGTTTGTGAATCTTTAGACTTCCTGCTACAGTAAAACACTTGCCACATTGGTCACATTCAAAAGGTTTCTCTCCACTGTGTGTTCGTTTGTGTTTGTTTAGAATTCCTAATTGAGTAAAACACTTCCCACATTGGTCGCATTCAAAAGGTTCCTCTCCACTGTGTGTTTGTTTGTGACTCTTTAAATTTCCTGCTACTGTAAAACATCTGCCACATTGGTCACATTCAAAAGGTTTCTCTCCACTGTGTGTTCGTTTGTGTTTGTTTAGACTTCCTAATTGAGTAAAACACTTACCACATTTGTCGCATTCAAAAGGTTTCTCTCCACTGTGTGTTCGTTTGTGCCTCTTTAGATTTCCTGCTGCAGTAAAACATCTGCCACATTGGTCACATTCAAAAGGTGTATCTCCACTGTGTGTTCGTTTGTGGTTCTTTAGACTTGCTGAGTGACTGAAGCATTTGCCACACTGGTGGCATTCAAAAGGTTTCTCTCCACTGTGTGTTCGTTTGTGTTCCTTAAGATTGCTTGCATGAGCAAAACATTTGCCACACTGGTGACATTCAAAAGGTTTCTCTTCACTGTGTTTGTGTTCCTTTTGATGTCCTGCTTGAGTAAGACACCTGCCACATTGAAAAGTTCTCTCCCCACTATGTTCAATCTTGTGCAACTTCAGATTCGCTGCCATTTTATCACACTGACCACCTTTATGTCACCTGTCCGATTCATACATTTGCCACAGTCCTTACATTTTAAAGTTGTCTTTCCATGAAGAGACATTCCTAAATGTTTCAGACTCTGAGCATTGATCTGAAACAAAAAAAAAACAAAGCAAATGGAAGACAAATAAAAAAACAAAAATAAATAAAATAAATAATTCACTTCATTTAAGTGTCAAACGTATTTAGTACGTAGTACTAATTGGGGACACTTTCCAGATCGAATTGGAATTTGGAAGTGTTGGTTTTTGAGGAGAGGGGAAGAAAACCAGAGTACCCAGAGAAAAACCTCTCAGAGCAAGGAGAGAACCAACAACAAACTCAACCCACATATGACGCCGGGGCCGGGAATCGAACCTGGGCCACATTGGTGAGAGGTGAGTGCTCTCACCACTACACCACCCCTGCTCTTGTATTTCCAAACACTTAAACTGATAAAAAAAGTCTTAAAAATACAAAACGGTCCAAAATCATGCTTTACGTACTAAGCTGCACACACTTTACATAAGTATAGCATTTTTTAACAATGTTACTTTTAGGAATGTGCAGGAGGTAGGTAAGGTACTACAGAGAAAATACTGCATTTATTGGTGTTTGACCGTCTGCTCTTGCAACTACAGTGTATTATGACTATTACCACTAATGCGAAAGACCAAGTGATCGCTTTTAGTAAGTTTATCATTTATAAAATGTGCAGTGTAAATCCAGACTCTCTCATAAGGGGAGGGGAGGGGGAGTGAATAGGCGTGGGTATCAGGAGTGAAAATGTTAGAGAAGGAAGGAGGGGGGGCAGGCCCCCAGGCCCCTCCCAGGAATCCACACTGAACTTACTTAAGTAAGATGATTGTGAAGTAAGTATGAATGGCTTTGCTGGGAGCAATTACAGAATGCAGGGCCACTTTGGTCCTCCTCATTTACATGTGTAGAACTCTATGTAGAACAAGGGGCTAAACTTTACAATACCCGGCCTTTCTGATTTCAGTATTGTAAAGTTTAGCCCCTCGTTCTACAAGCATAAGGTAAAACAAGTGTCACCGCAGTTGGTGAATATATTAATAAATATAAATGATATTAAATGAGAGGCTCCCAGCAGCCTATACTATGCGCAAGAAAGTTTTATGGTCTATTTTAAACGAGTCACGCAACCCCTCCCCCAAAAGAATTTTGCGTGACACACATTCCACCATCACTCAGACTAGAATAATCTTACTGTGAACAATTTTCGAATGAGATACACAGGCTGAGTATCAAAAATAGCCTAAAAAATTAACTTGAAAGTCAAAAATAAAAAATTATGCAGACATTTTGTGATGCAAGGAAACTTAGCACTGCGAAACGCAAATCTGGTTTTGTCTACAAAAGATCGCTTTTCAGACCAATTCTTAAAATAACAAACACATGAAAAAGGACAACAAATTCTCAGTTGAAAGTTTTATTCAAATATCTATTAATTTAGTTTCAAGAGCAAAACGCATTAAATCATCGCATCGAGGAAACTGTCTGCCATGTAAGCAAATTTGTTTAGAACATGTCAAATAATTTCTCGCACAATTGCTCAACCGAATGTGGCTGGGTTTTCTAAACAATTTTGAAGTCTTAAAGGGTTTGTTTACATTTTGGTAATGAAAAAATGAATGTCTGAAAAATTGAAGTGTGGAGGACAGAAGCGGCCATATTTGTTTGAAATCTGATAGTTTTCGCCAAGTGACAAACTGGTTCTCTCTAGTCCCCCCTAAAACCCAAACATGTGTGCAGTAGATGGATTCTGATTGTTTTAACCTTCCTGAAGCCTCTTATATCTTTAGGGGACAAAAATAACTTCCCAGGGGAGGCAGGGGCAAGCTCTCATACATTAAAATATGCATGCATAAATTTGCATGCACTTATGTGACACCAAAACCTTAACTCATGCTGCTCTGCACACGAGGTTTAATGAGGTAAATACTGAGATCTGCCTACCACCACAGTTCCGTAGTCGATGAATATGTTAATAAAGAATGATATCTGCCACATCTGCAATTTCTTGGCATGACTATGTTGTGGTTCAGTTTTATCCTTGGTTCAAATATTATTTTCCTTTTTTTTTGGCTACAGTAATGTATGATAATGAGTTTTAAACAAAGGAAAATAAAATTTGAACCAGGGATAAAATTGAACCACAACAACTACATTACATGTTATCAATGAATTGCATTTTTGGAGTTGAAGCTGACCTTTAGTGATGAGCATTAAGCACTGATTTGAAAATGGTTTGCTTTCATTTAGTGTTATGGTAACACTATAAAAAAAGTTTAAAAAGAGTGAAAACGACAAGCAAAACTGCATTTGAATGAAAAGCTCTATCTCTTTATTGCTGATGGGTTAGTCAGAGCTAATTGCAGGGAGTAATAATTTAAGTCTGAGGAAACGTTCTGTGGTAATTAAATGATAATTTGTGAGACCTATGGAATGTTTTGACCCCTTACATTTCAAACATGAAAAAACATGTGTTAAAAATGTTCCAGCAATTTATTCAAAAGCAAACAGTTTAATTTGTTTGAAATTTTCCCATTTAGTGTGCTACACTGTGTAGATTATAGCGCATTTATTTGCAGCCCCAAAATCGAAAAATAATTAGGAAAAACTATTTTTCGCCATGTTTGTTTACCATTGCTATGGAAATGCCAATAAGCATAAAAAGAGCATCGCTCAAAACTTTCATCCAAGCCTAACATCTGGTATCAAATTCAGATTCATTGAGATTATGTATAAGCGCATTCAAAAACAGAAGTGCGATGCAAAAAACACTACTTGGAGCCACCTTAAGGTTACAACTTGGTAGACATCAGGGTTTCCTTTAGGTCTATTTTTGTGGTTAGAGTGATTTTACTTTGACCTGTGAAATAGTTAGTAGAATAGTAAGCACTATTAGACTATAATTCCAATTGTTATCTTTTGTTTAATTTGGACGATCACACACAAATTGCTAGTTAGTGTTTCACGGGTTAAGTAAAACCACTCTAATGTTGGAGTAGGATAAAAAAATTGGGGACCATTTTTTAATATCTTAACCAAGTGTTCTCGGGCTAGTTTATTTTAGTGGCCATAAAGGCCAATAGCAGTCCTAAATCCCAATTTGATATTCATCAACAAACAAATCTAACTGTTTATACCATTCTTTCATATATTCATCGAACATGAGAACGCAGACTGCAGTGACAGGCAAATCTGACAGGCAAATACATACATCTATAGAATCTTTACATCGCTCTTAAATAATGTAATTTCTGATGACTGAGTGACGTAGGACCGAATTAGTCAGAAATTATTATTATTATGACATTCGGATGGCTTGACTGAGCTTGAATCGGACCATATTCAAGCCATCCCGTTCGAAAATTTATGGCCGGACATGAGCGAGATTCAAGCCAGAAAACGAGCAAGAATCAAGTGACGAATGTTTTTCTCACTTTGATGGAGATTATGGATGGATCGATGGAACGCTCGCGAAACCAAATGGGGCTTATTTATTCTCGGAGGCACTCCAAACTTTCTGTGATTTTGTAGCGTGGTGGAAAACTTGGAAATGAAGGCTGAGAGTTTGGAAAAGCTTAATTTTAATTTGGCGAGCGAAACTACAAAGAAAACGGAGAATTTGTAGAAGCGCATAGTTTGTTTATATAAATACTTGCGAATTTCGCTTTCGCCAGCATGTTTACCGTTTTGACATATGCAAATTTGGTGCACTTTTTCCACTTTTCCCAAGGGACCGCCAAGCACTTTTCTTTACCGACAACTACAACAAACTTCAAAGGCAGAGTAAATACAGGATTCACTGTACACAATAACCCTTAATTTGACAATATGCCATAGACATATTCATCTATCCCAATAACCAAAAAACAAAATCTCCCCTTTCAACCGCCGAACGCACTACCCTAATCTCCGATTACTCCTAGTAGCAAAAGTATTTGGAAATGTTATCATTTGTCAGTTGTACCGCTGCCTCAGAGGTCCAGTGCCACTGCACTTTTATAGGGGGTATACGTTTCCACAATTTTTGGCCACTTCTAAAGGGTGGTTTTTAGTGTTTTTTTGTATCTGGCATGACAAAATTGTCTGTAAGTGAAATGTAATTTACAAGGTCAGGAGAATGTAAAGAATATGTTAGCAGGATACATCCCTCAGATGACTGACTGCCTCATCCTCAATAAACTCATTTCACATTGAATGTCTCATCTTAGTGGAGTCAGAATTATTCATTGACCACGGCTGTACATAATCTATAAAGTGTTTACATCACTCACTAATATATTCATCAATTGTGGGACAGCAGACCATGGGCCACAGTGACAGGCAAATAGGCTACATCGAAAAATACCATAATACTCTTTAAAGTGAAGGTTTGGGTGGTGCTTGATGTTAGCCTGATTTTTCCAATTTCTTTTGTTTTCAGCATGCACAAACTACACATGCCATGCTTCAACTTCTTGGCAATTTGCATATGGTGCACTTTTAGTATACAAACACAAAATACTATGTCCTACATGTACTCTGAATTCCAGTGTGCATTCTAACAAAGGAGACTTGAATAATTTACACCCGGGTGAGGCTGAGCCTGCACATAAAAGATTATTATGGGATTTTTCGAAATCGGCCATACATTCATCTATGAAGTGTTTACATCACTCATTAATATATTCATGATCATCGACCATGGGACCATGGACCGCGGTGGCAGGCAAAATACAATCTTACGCTTTCAGAGTGGAAGGGTATTGTAAAACTTCGGTTAGAAACCCACACGAATGCAGACGATTGGAATCTCTGGTCATCTCTGACATGCCAAAACCACTTAACATCGCAGAAAATTTAACGACTTAGGTTTAAACGTACCTGGTACAATTACTTAACACCCTTTAAACACATTCTAATGTAGTTTTCTTACCTGAACTGAAGCAAAACAGTTAATAAAGTGAGCTGTAAAGACTTCAAACCACGATCATACGATAACGATGGATGAGAGATTGAACACACTAGTGCCCAGTCTGTTATCCGAATTGTTTGTCACGCAATGCATCACGCTTGTCAGCCTTTGTCAGCTTTTGAACTTTTTTGTGTAACTATTTTGCTAATTTAATACTCCTCTGGCAACGAGGTTGACTTCATTTGTGATAATTTTGTGACCCATCGCATCTCATCGCTCCCGGCCGCTATGGGCGTTCGCGCGAGAGACCAAGCGTCTACGAATTACCCTGACGTCAATCTGTTCCGAATCCTAACAGGAGCGCTGATTGGTCAACTTGATAATATTGATGACTTTTGTAAATGAAGCTGGGTCTTTATGCAGATCAGTATCAGCAATGAATTTAAAAACTAACTTAAAAATGCAAGGCTGATTAAACAGCTGAATTTGTCGGTATCTTTCGCATTTATATGTAAAAGAAAACTCGCATCTTATTGGCAAACAAAGCGAGGATATTTAGCGCGGAATTGCACACCTGAGAAGTGTGAGAAGTGATTGCACACCTGAGAAGTGATTATCACTGTAATGAAATTCTTATTAATGTGCCGGCCGGCGAAAAGCCTTATTTTTTCACACGCCCGTGTGAGGCTCGAGCGCTTCGCGCGCGGGTATCCACGATTCAGACGCTTTTGGCGCTTCGCACCTTTGCGAGCGCAAAAAAACGCCTGGTTTCCCCTATTCCCAATAATAGTAGACATAGATTATGAATCATTCACTGTTAAATAGGAAAACTGACTGCTGCACTGGGTAGGTGATGTAGTCCAGCGTAATGCAAGCACCAGTCCCCGTTTATTGATACGAGCACGAAAATGGTAAAAAAGGAAGATGTAACCGGAAAAAGTCCAACGTTACTAACGAACTCTGTCATATAGGTCATAGATTGACAATAATTGGTACAGGTTACAACTGCGTGCCTGCTGCCCGTCAGGAAAAACCCCCTTTTCATTTGGAGGAAACCTGAACCCTCCCGAATGCAGAGCTAGGCACTTAACAAATACCTCGAGGGAGAGAGGTTGAAAAATTATGATGTAAATACAAACTGTAAATACTTACATCTATGTATAACAAACTGTGACATTACGGTAAGAATACGTTATACAAAGCAAGAGGTAATTGCTGTTTGCTGGGCTTAAAATTCTCTACCGACAGTTAGAAAAAGCGTGAAAATACAAGAAAAATACGCAAAAACTAACGACATGCAGCGATGTCAGCGTAGAATGGTTCACCGCAGTAAAATCCCGCCCATATATGACGTCTCCATGACAACCGTCAAAGTAGTTGAACCTTGCTGCTATTCTTAGAACCGCAGCAAATAGCAATTTTACAGTCTATTCTCAGTTTGGCGCCACAGTCCACATTGGTCCACATTATGCAATGAACTTAAGTGTACAATCAGTAGGGTTTATTATAGAAATTGGCCAATGAGGGCCTAGTGGGTCCCCTTCTGCAATTTTAAGGGCCCTTTTTCAAGAAAAGGGACTTAAAAAAGGGGCCCCAAAAGGCATTTGAACTTCCCAGGTTATAAATTTCGAAGTACAAAGCGGCGGTCATAGCAATCGTCAGTCATGTTTCGACTACAACGTAAATTTTATGCGGCAATTTTTTTATGAATTGCGGAAATTCTGCAAAGCCGCGTTATACAATAAACCCTGAAACAGCATCAATTTCAGACATAAAACGGTATTTTAATACAGATATTAAAACAAAACTAAAATTTGTCGCTTCCACTAGGTTCTCTCCTGACCACACGCGATTCACCATGATTTTGACAGTTCCTAAGTAGCCTAATTTCTCGGTAGACAACAATTATATAACGATCTCCTTTTTAGGGCAACTTGGAAAAATACTGCTTTTATGAAGTGTTTTCACATGACGTCACGGCGGCCATGTTGGTGTCCCAAAACAATAAAACGGGGGCCATATTGGTTTCCCAAACAAAGGCGCCGTCCACACGAAGAGGATTGTAAACGCAAACGCTAGTAAACGCATATTTTTATCTCCGTCCACACGAAAACGATCATCGTTTACGTAGCGTTTTCACCCGTCCACACGAAAACGCTCGTAAACCCATAAAACGATGTCATTCACCGAACGCGCATGCGCTATCGATTGGAGCCTGCAAATAAACAAATAAACAAATATTTTTGGGTTGGGAATTTGAGAAATTCACTTAAAATCTAATAAAATGTGAAGATGATAACATGACTCTTCTCTCTTTGCTCTCACGTCTGCATCTAAGTCGTTTTACTCGAGTAAAAGTGCTTGTAGTTGTGGATAACAATCTTGAGAGGTTTAGTCTTCTTCTTTTGTAGTTTTCCTGTATATCGATTATTGCAAGATTCAACTGAATGCTCGCAATTATGCTTGAAATAAGCGCAAGCATGACACAGCTCAACACTCGTGTGTACGCCATCTTGGAAACGGACTCGATAAAACAGACTGGCGCTGACATCTGACGTCAGCGTTTTCACATCGTTTACGAAAATATACGTTTACGGCCGTCCATATATTTATCCACTTTGGAGAGCGTTTTCGAATTTATGCGTTTACGGTGAGCGTTTTCATCGTCTTCGTGTGGACGGAAGGCCTAAACGCATAAAAAAGTTTGCGTTTACAATCGTCTTCGTGTGGACGGGGCCTAATCCTGTGGGGATTGAACTCTTTTCTAATGCAAACACTTTGTTTTGTTCAAATAAATTAGCATAGCTGCAGACCGCATGAGTGAAAACACTCTATATGCCGGTGGTTAACTGTACCTTCCTCTAGACCTGCCTTTTTTTATAACAAAAATAAATAAATAAATATATAAATATATAAATACGAATTTTCCTCTCGGTGTTTAAACTATGAGAATATTTTGACCCTGTGAAAAAATCGTAGTCCGGCTCTGTCAGTCAATAATTTAATAACCCAATCTTGCAACTGGTCAAATAATTAATCTAACAATAAAACAGACAACAATAACTTTATAGCCGCACGCATTTGCGTGAGCGGGTCCGGAAAAAGCAGCTCCACCCTACCACAGCGTACGGCCTCGCGTGTTAATATTTTAAAACATTTTGTCTCCAGACTGGTCATATGATAAAATACTTATTGACCAAGTTATGACGGGCCGGATGTGAAAATATTAGACCTGTGTCATGGCACATGGACCTCACTGTGTCCAGTCTGTACGCTATGACCTCTAACCAAATATTTTCCCATCCGGCCCTCCCACTCAGTCACCTTTTAATCTAAAATAGAAAAATCAACATGTTTCAGTATTAAGTGTACATGCTTACATGTATGTATTTGTTTGCCAAGTTAGCTGTACATG
The DNA here is from genome assembly GCA_022457155.1 of Cladopsammia gracilis. Lineage (NCBI taxonomy): Eukaryota > Metazoa > Cnidaria > Anthozoa > Scleractinia > Dendrophylliidae > Cladopsammia > Cladopsammia gracilis. The sequence continues at coordinate 1,745,337 of JAJGOT010000108.1, read as the reverse complement.
TAACAAAGCAAATTAATTGGGTATTATTATATTGTAGAAAAACTTTTCATGGAAATTAAAGTGAAAATTTTCTAAAACGCACATCCTCTCACGGCCAACAAGAATAAACAATACACAGAATCATTTTATACTGGGGTTTTGTTGACATTTCTTGGGGTATTTATCTCACTAGCTCTCTCACTATTGCTTATCATTTCACTTATGACTGAATGATCCTTCACAAAATACAAAATTTGTCAGGCAGCATTTATTTCCAAGCAAACAATTTGTTCCCTTATGAACTTTTGCCAGTCCAACCAAACAGTTGTCAAAAGGTAATAAGGCTTCACTCCTGTTTGATTTGTTTAATGTGAGTTAATAGTTCACTGATACTAAAAAAATTGTCATGTTGTTCAAAAGAAAACATTCCTTTCCTGTGTGTTTGTTTGTGTTCTTTATGATGTCCTGCTTGAGTAAAACAACTGCCACATTGGTCAGATTCAAAAGGTTTCTCTCCATTGTGTGTTCGTTTGTGTTTCTTTAGGCTTCCTGATCGAGGAAAACACCTGCCACATTGGTCACATTCAAAAGGTTTCTCTCCACTGTGTGTTCGTTTGTGTCTCTTTAAACTTGCTGAATGACTGAAGCATTTGCTACACTGGTGGCACTCAAAAGGTTTCTCTACACTGTGTGTTCGTTCGTGACTCTTTAGCCTTCCTGCTACAGTAAAACACTTGCCACATTGGTCACATTCAAAAGGTTTCTCTCCACTGTGTGTTTGTTTGTGTTTCTTTAGATTTCCTACTTCAGTAAAACATTTTCCACACTGGTCACATTCAAAAGGTTTCTCTCCACTGTGTGTTCGTTTGTGTTTGTTCAGACTTCCTAATTGAGTAAAACACTTCCCACATTGGTCGCATTCAAAAGGTTTCTCTCCACTGTGTGTTCGTTTGTGACAATTTAGACTTCCTGAGTGACTGAAGCATTTGCCACACTGGTGGCACTCAAAAGGTTTCTCTCCACTGTGTGTTCGTTCGTGACTCTTTAAACTTCCCAATTGAGTAAAACACTTGCCACATTGGTCACATTCAAAAGGTTTCTCTCCACTGTGTGTTCGTTTGTGTCTCTTTAGATTTCCTGCTGCAGTAAAACATCTGCCACATTGGTCACATTCAAAAGGTTTCTCTCCACTGTGTGTTCGTTTGTGTTTGTTCAGACTTCCTAATCGAGTAAAACACTTCCCACATTGGTCGCATTCAAAAGGTTTCTCTCCACTGTGTGTTCGCTTGTGGTCCTTTAGACTTCCTGAGTGACTGAAGCATTTGCCACACTGGTGGCACGTAAAAGGTTTCTCTCCACTGTGTGTTCGTTCGTGAATCTTTAGACTTCCTGCTAGAGTAAAACACTTGCCACATTGGTCACATTCAAAAGGTTTCTCTCCACTGTGTGTTTGTTTGTGTTTCTTTAGATTACCTACTTCAGTAAAACATTTTCCACACTGGTCACATTCAAAAGGTTTCTCTCCACTGTGTGTTCGTTTGTGTCTCTTTAGATTTCCTGCTGCAGTAAAACATCTGCCACATTGGTCACATTCAAAAGGTGTTTCCCTACTGTGTGTTCGTTTGTGGTTCTTTAGACTTGCTGAGTGATTGAAGCATTTGCCACACTGGTGGCATTCAAAACGTTTCTCTCCACTGTGTGTTCGTTTGTATTCCTTAAGATTGCTTGCTTTAGCAAAACATTTGCCACACTGGTGACATTCAAAAGGTTTCTCTCCACTGTGTATTCGTTTGTGTTCCTTTTGATGTCCTGCTTGAGTAAAACATCTGCCATATTGAAAAGTTTTCTCCCCACTATGTTCAATCTTGTGCAACTTCAGATTCGCTGTCATTTTGTCACACTGACCACCTATGTCACCTGTCCGATTCATACATTTGCCGCAGTCCTTACATTTTAAAGTTGTCTCTCCATGAAGAGACATTCCTAAATGTTTCAGACTCTCAGAAATTTGTAGCTATTATACAATGTTATCATCTGTATGATCTTCAATTTTGAGCATTGAGCATTCAAAAGGTTTCTCTCCACTGTGTTTGTGTTCCTTTTGATGTCCTGCTTGAGTAAAACACCTGCCACATTGAAAAGTTTTCTCCCCACTATGTTCAATCTTGTGCAACTTCAGATTCGCTGCCATTTTATCACACTGACCACCTTTATGTCACCTGTCCGATTCATACATTTGCCACGTCCTTACATTTTAAAGTTGCCTTTCCATGAAGAGACATTCCTAAATGTTTTAGACTCTGAGCATTGATCTGAAACAAAAAAACAAAACAAAACAAATGCAAGACAAATAAAAAAACAAAAATAAATAAAATGAATAATTCACTTCCTTTACGTGTCAAACGTATTTAGCACGTTGTACTACTTAGGGACACTTTCCAGATCGAAGGGGCTAAACTTTACAATACCCGGCCTTTCTGATTTCAGAAAGGCCAGGTATTGTAAAGTTTAGCCCCTCGTTCTACAAGCATAAGGTAAAACAAGTGTCACCGCAGTTGGTGAATATATTAATAAATATAAATGATAAATGAGAGGCTCCCAGCAGCCTATACTATGTGCAAGAAAATTTTATGGTCTATTTTAAACGAGTCACGCAACCCCTCCCCCCAAAGAATTTTGCGTGACACACATTCCACCATCACTCAGTCTAGAATAATATTAGTGTGAACAATTTTCGAATGAGATACACAGGCTGAGTATGAGATATAGCCTAAAAAATTAACTTGAAAGTAAAAAAATCAAAAATTACGCAGACATTTTGTGATGCAAGGAAACTTAGCACTGCGAAATGCAAATCTGGTTTTGTCTACAAAAGATCGCTTTTCAGACCACTTCTTAAAATAACAAACACATGAAAAAGGACAACAAATTCTCTCAGTTGAAAGTTTTATTCAAATATCTATTAATTTAGTTTCAAGAGCAAAATGCATTTAATCATCGCATTGAGGAAAATATCCGCCACGCAAGCAAATTTGTTTAGCACATGTCTAAACAAATTATCTAAATTTCTAAATAATTTTGAAGTCTTAAAAGGCGTGTTTACATTTTGGTAATGAAAAAATGAATGTCTGAAAAATTGAAGTGTGGCCATATTTTTTGAAATCTGATAGTTTTCGCCAAGTGACAAACTGGTTCTCTCTAGTCCCCCCTAAAACGAAACATGTGTGCAGTGAACGGATTCTGATTCTTATATCTTTAGGGGACAAAAAGAGGGGAGGCAGGGGCAAGCTCTCATACATTAAAATATACATGCATAAATTTGCATGCACTTATGTGACACCAAAACCTTAACTCATGCTGCTCTGCACATGAGTAATAATGAGGTAAATACTGAGATCCGCCTACCACCGCAGTTCCGTAGTCGATGAATATATTAATAAAGAAAGACATCTGCCACGTCTGCAATTTCTTGGCATGACTATGTTGTGGTTCAGTTTTATCCTTGGTTCAAATGTTATTTTCCTTTGTTTTTGGCTACAATAATGTATGATAATGAGTTTTAAACAAAGGAAAATAAAATTTGAACCAGGGATAAAATTGAACCACAACAACTACATAACATGTTATTAATGAATAGCGTTTTTGGAGTTGACGCTGATCTTTAGTGATGAGCATTAAGCACTGATTTGAAAATGGTTTGCTTTCATTAAGTGTTATGGTAACACTATAAAAAGAGTTTAAAAGGAGTGAGGGGTTAGTTAGTTAGTTAGTCTGAGGAAACTTTCTGTGGTAATTTAATGATAATTTGTGAGACCTATGGAATGTTTTGACCGCTTACATTTCAAACATGAAAAAACATGTGTTAAAAATGTTTCAGCGATTTATTCAAAAGCAAACAGTTTAATTTGTTTGAAATTTTCCCATTTAGTGTGCTACACTGTGTAGATTATAGCGCATTTATTAGCAGCCCCAAAATCGAAAGATAATTAGGAAAAACTATTTTTCGCCATGTGTGTTTACCGTTGCTATGGAAATGCCGATAAGCATAAAAAGAGCATCACTCAAAACTTTCATCCAAGCCTAACATCTGGTATCAAACTCAGATTCATTGAGCTAAAGTAGGATTATGTATAAGCGCATTCAAAAAGGGAAGTGTGATGCAAAAAACACTACTTGGAGCCACCTTAAGGTTACAACTTGGTAGACATTAGGGTTAACTTTAGGTCTATTTTTGTGGTTAGAGTGATTTTACTTTGACCTGTGAAATAGTTAGTAGAATAGTAAGCACTATTAGACTATAATTCCAATTGTTATCTTTTCTTTAATTTGGACTATCACACACTAATTGCTAGTTAGTGTTTCACGGGTTAAGTAAAACCACTCTAATGTTGGAGTAGGATAAAAAAAATTGGGGACCATTTTTTAATATATTAACCAAGTGTTCTCGGGCTAGTTTATTTTAGTGGCCATAAAGGCCAATAGCAGTCCTAAATCCCAATTTGATATTCATCAACAAACAAATCTAACTGTTTATGCCATTCTTTCATATATTCATTGAACATGGGAATGCAGACTGCGGTGACAGGCAAATCTGACAGGCAAATACATACATCTATAGAATGTTTACATCGCTCTTAAATAATGTAATTTCTGATGACTGAGTGACATACAATGTAGGAACGAATTAGTCAGAAATTATTATTCTGACGGCATGGCATGGAGGCTCGTGTGTCCTCATGCGACAGTTTAGGACCATTTAAGGTTTTGGCAGGAGATATGTATCATTCGGTCAGTCTTCTGCAAAGTTGTCTCTTTTCTTTTTCTTTTTCGATTAAGTTTCAGTCTTTCAAATAGGTTTGATACTGTATTATAGCAAAAGTATTTGGAAATGTTATCATTTGTCAGTTGTACCGCTGCCTCCGAGGTCCAGTGCCACTGCACTTTTATGGGGGGTATACGTTTCCACAATTTTTGGCCACTTCTAAAGGGTGGTTTTTAGTGGTTTTTCGTATCTGGCGTGACAAAATTGTCTGTAAGTGAAATGTAATTTACAAGGTCAGGAGAATGTAAGAATATGTTAGCAGGATACATCCCTCAGATGACTGACTGCCTCATCCTCAATAAACTCATTTCACATTGAATGTGTCATCTTAGTGGAGTCAGAATTATTCCTTGACCACGGCTGTACATAATCTATAAGGTGTTCACATCACTCACTAATATATTCATCAACTGCGGGACTGCAGACCACGGGCCACAGTGACAGACCAATACATAATCTATAAAGTGTTTACATCACTCATTCAAAAAAAAAAAAAGAATTATTCATTGACAATGATACTGCGGACTGCAGTGACAGGCCAATACATAATCTATAAAGTGTTTACATCACTCACTAATATATTCATCAACTGCGGGACCACAGACCATGGGCCACAGTGACAGGCAAATAGGCTACTTCGAAAAATACCATAATACTCTTTAAAGTGCAGGTTTAGGTGGTGCTTGATGTTAGCCTGATTTTTCCAATTTCTTTTGTTTTCAGCATGCACAAACTACACATGCCATGCTTCAACTTCTTGGCAATTTGCATATAGTGCACTTTTAGTATACAAACACATAATACTATGTCCTACATGTACTCTGAATTCCAGTGTGCATTCTAACAAAGGAGACTTGAATAATTTACACCCGGGTGAGGCTGAGCCTGCACATAAAAGATTATTATGGCATTTCTCGAAATCGGCCATACATTCATCTATAAAGTGTTTACATCACTCATTAATACATTCATGATAATCGACCATGGGACCATGGACCGCGGTGGCAGGCAAAGTACATACAGCGTTGCCACGAATCTTACGCTTTCAGAGTGGAAGGGTATCGTAAAACTTCGGTTAGAAACCCACACGAATGCAGACGACTGGAATCTCTGGTCATCTCTGACATGCCAAAACCACTTCACATCGAAGAAAATTTAACGACTTAGGTTTAAACGCACATGGTACAATTACTTAACACCCTTTAAACACATTCTAATGTAGTTTTCTTACCTGAACTGAAGCAAAACAGTTAATAAAGTGAGCTGTAAAAACTTCAAACCACGATCATACGATAACGATGGATGAGAGATTGAACACACTAGTGCCCAGTCTGTTATCCGAATTGCTTGTCACGCAATGCATCGCAGGCTACTACGATTTACTCTGAGAAATTCCATAGTGATGACGTCAATCTGTTCCGAATCCAAACAGGAGCGCTGATTGGTCAACTTGATAATTTTGAAGCTGGGTCTTTATGAAGATTAGTTTCAGCAATGAACTTAATAAAATTACTTTAAAATGCAAGGCTGATTAAGACGAAGTTTTCAAGAAAGTCCCTGATGTATATTAAATCGACATCAAGCTGATATATGTCAAGAAATCCACGAGTTCAAGACTTCTGCCAGAGTTATGAATGAAAAGAGTAATTTTATGATGTTATAGGACGAAAACAAGCTTCGCCCCAAAACGAGGCTAAGCCTCGTGCACATCTAAGAAAATGTATCCCACCTGCACATGGAAGGAAAAGAGGCTTAGCACCATGAGCTTCTCAGACTGTTCCTCGTGTGGGTGGATCGGTAAGGGTGGGACTCTGCAGAGACTCTGCGTCTAGTAACTCTACCCCTGTGAGGGGATAGGAGGGAGAAGAGACGGGGAGCATTTTTGGTGTAGTTATTTTTTACATTTTCTATTGTTATATTAACATGTTAAATGGCGCGTTTTAACTTCAATCTATTTCAAATGGATGTATCTGGCACTGTAAATTCGATGTAAATGCTAAGAAAGCTATGTAAGTGTTCCCCTTTAAGGCGGGGTCGGTTTTAACTGAATTTGAATGAAATTTTAAGAGGTTTAAAGAAGGGATAGAAGAAGGAAAATGATTTTTGGAACACTAATAGACAGTTGATACCCACACAAGACCACACCAGGTTGCTAGTGAACTAACTTGCCGCTGTGGTGATAGGTTTTGCGTAAGTTGTGTTTATAGACTTAATAGGTTCGTTGTTTTTGTAAACGTTGCGTTTAACAAAGTCTGGAATGTAATTGTTCTTAGAAAACGTTGTCAAGGTACTTGGTTTCGTCGGTTTTTTAATAACTAATCCATCAGTACCCACAAATTTGCCTTTCTACTTTGTTGTGCAAAGGTTTTTCCCCATTTAGCGTGGTGTTTACTTAGCACTGGTAATACAAACTCAACATTTATTTGTACCCTTCACATTCTCATTGCCACGAATTACCACCTTATTACCCACGATCTGCTCCCGTACGGCCTCACGGCTCAAGCGGTAGAAGTAGGTGGTAAAAGAGAGTTCTGAGACACCCTCAAATTCCCCTGAATTTCACACAAATATTTCAGACCCAACAAATCTCAAAAATTCAACAATTTCTGTCAGTTTTCACACAACTCACAAATTTGTCAAATCTGCTCAAACTCATCAGAATTGCGTGGTATCTGTTGAATTGAACTGATGAAAAATAATTTGTTATTTGTTGAAATCTGCAGGAAATATTTGTGTGAAATTCAGGGGAATTTGAGGGTGTCTCAGAACTCTCTTTTACCACCTACTTAAGCTAAAATGACCACAAGAAAAAATCTTGAAATTGGCCAATTTCAAGATTTCTCCGCTGAATTTTCACAGAGGAAAATTCTTTTCAAATCTCAAAAAAATCTCTTCCGGCAAGAAAATGTCTGATTCCGAAGAAGAAGAAATCGATTTCACTCCTGAAATTATTCGAGAAATCCGCACAACATGGCAATCTCACAAAAATCCCAGGCTGGAACATTTCAAAAATATCATCCGCAAAAATCAGGGGAAAAATCAAATTCCACTCAAAGATCTCGAATTTTATCAAGAACAAATTCTCTCCCAAATTCCCCGTGACGAAATCACAAGAAAAAAAGTCCGGGATTTCGTCAAAGCTTCCAAGTGGAAAAAAGTCCATGGCAACGATCATGCAATTTTTAATCACATAACAGGTCACGACGGAAATGATTATGAACACCTGGAAAAATTCCTCATCGACGACTTTAAATATTTTTCACTTGCATATAATGACCTTCATCCCAGCAGAAAAAAGTTTCTCAATTGCCACCAAGTTCTTTTCGCCCTGTTGAAGAAGAACGGTTTCAGCCCCAATGAAGATGATTTCAAACTGCTCAAACTTCCATCCAGACGGGCGGAACAAGAAAAAATAATCCAAACAATCTTCAAAAAATGTGATTGGAAAGAAAATGGATCCATTTGAAAAAATAATTTTCAATGAAGCTGAGCGAAGCGAAGCCAGTGACCATGAAGATTGTTCTACATGCTCAGAGGAAGAAACAAGAAGCGAAGATGAAACCCCAACAACCTCTGACGAGGAATTCATTGTCTCTGATTCAGAGATGGAGGAAGCTGAGGAAGAGGAGTGGGGAGACGATGAAATTGAAAAACTTTTTGAATCTTTTGCCAATCTCCAGGAGGAACACAAGATTCTCAAAAAGGAACTCCAAAAGCAAAGCGGTCTTCTCTGGGAAATCCACCGGGAAATGAACGAAAGCCAAGCGAAACGAAAGCGATGCTAAGCGGTGTTTTGAAATAACAGACTTTGTGAATATTAATGTGAAACATTCATATTCTGACACGCCAACGCAATCTGTCATTTTGAAATCGCCAGGTGGCATTCTCGGAAAGCTGAATAAATTTTCTCAGAATAACTCGCCACTTCACGTGCCCACACACGCCTGCAGGTCCATTGTCTTTTTTGGCTTCTTTTGTCCGGCGCGTGCTACTTATCTGCCTACAATAAATGTTCACGTGAAAGACAATAGATTTCATTCCACACTTCCCTAACAACCCGAGTCGCAGAAGCTCAACACAAAATTTATTTTTGGCTCAGCCTGTCGATAGGGAAGTGTGGAATGTTTCGACGTCATATGTCTGGGAAGTGAATCATCACAAGAAACCGATGGTTAAGATAGCTTTTCCACATCGCTCAATGGAACCCAAGAATTAAATTTGTCAGGGTAACTTTTCCATTTTACAAGCGCGAGTTTTCGCTTATTATCGCGGCGAATAACTTTTTCAATTCGAAACACATCTTGCGTTGTCTTTTGAAGTTCCGCTTCGTAAAATGATCCGGTGATTGATTCTCCCAACAGATCGACTAATTTATACGTTACAGGGTTTGTGTTCTTTATTTCGTCAATCACAAATATCTCCTCTGTCCAATTCGGGGTGAAACCTTTGTCAAATATCTTTCGTTTAAACTTTGAAATTCTCACTCTGTCGCCAACCCTGAATTTTGCCGGGTTGTGTTTAGCATAAATTAAATCTCCGTATAAATTAGCGAACACCTGCCTCTCATTTTCCTGTTTGCTCGCCTCTGCGGGAGTCATGGCAATGCTCGAATGAAAACGGTGGTTATATTGATCCAGTAATTTGCCAAGTTTGTCCCAGTATATTGTATTGTTGTTCGCGCTAAACATTTTAAAGAGTTTCTCCTTAAAAGACCTGTTCCAGCGCTCAACAACAGATGCCTTTTCTTGATTTTCCGTTGTATACAATTTTACCCCATTCTCGCTCAGGAGGGCCTTCATTATTCCATTGAAAAATTCAGACCCTTTGTCAGTCCAGAGCATTTTCGGTTTTCGCCCCTTGAATATATCTCGGAAAGCATCAGCCACTGTTTGACCTCGTTTGTCTTTCAGGGGGCGAATCCAACCGAATTTTGAGAAAACATCGATCACCATCAGCAGGTATCTGATCCCTTTATTCCACCTCGAAAATTTCCCCATCTCGACCAGATCAGCCGCCCAGATGTTGTCAACCCCATATGCTATGACTCGCCTCTTTGGAAAGCGCCGCCTGATTGGCTGGTGAAGTTCATTTGCCAGATTTTGAGCCCAGCCTTCACTCAAAATCTTTTCCCGTTTTTTGGGGCACCGAGGCCCAGTTTCTGTTTTGCTTGAATTGTGTTTCGCGCCAAAGCATGCCCCCATTGCCTTTCTTTCCAGGGAATGGCATCCAAAGCGGCAACCATTTTCCTGTCTGCTTCGTTCTTGCATTTACGTGGATTCTTTTCCTTCGCGCAGACTGAATAATCAACATCGTGCTGCATAGCAACTGCGTCTGTTTTTCCTGTGGGCTGCTGCATAATTTCGAGAATTTTTCCCTTTTCATCGAATCGGACTTGTTTTTCGAGTGGGTTCCAGGGGCCGGTATAATTATGTCCAGGCAAAGTGAAACCTTTCTTTGGTCTTGGCAGCTTCCCAATCAGGGAATGAACATCTAAAGCACCCCCATCCAAATCTGCTCGATCTGTCTTATATTTTCTGTTTGGCCTAATCGCCGTGGACAACTCATTCATCATATCAGCAGAGGTTTTGGCAAGAAATGGTTTCATCTTGTCCAGGGCAAAATCCAATGCTTTCTTTTGAGCGTTTTTGTTTCGCAACAATTCACTAGCTCCATAACGACCCATTTCAACTGTTTTTTTCCCAATCCAAGGCAGCGCATGAGCCACGCCAGTCAGCGCAAGTTCACCAAAGCCCCCACCTTGTGGGGGCAGATTCAGTTTCCCGATTTTTTCACAAATCTTGTTTTTTTGATTCCGCAGGAAGCGCAATGGCAAAACCACATCTTTCTGCCATTTTTTGCAGTCTGGAATCCAGTTGGTTTCACGCAATCAGTTTGTTTTTTTTCCTTCACGCAATATGATTTCATTTTCAATCGAAATATTCTTTTATGAATTTTTCATTCTCCCCCGAGTCAGTCAGACTGAGAGGCTGGAGAATATCATAGAAATCTTTCCCCTGCGACCATTGATGGAGGAAGAAGAGGCAATAATACCCGCAAAGAACGCTGTCTATGTTTTGATACTGACTGCTGTTCCAAATCACCGGTTTGGAACTTTTGAATTCCTGGGGAAATCCCATCCCAAAAGAGTCGAAATACCACGTGAATTTCTGTCCGGGGGCGCAGCACACCCAGTGAGTTCCGGCATTTTCAAGCGAATCAAGATTGATAATGCAGGGGCTGTGTTCTCGGGGCATGGCTTCATCCCTAGCGAAAATCCCTTTGAAATTGGGAATTTTCAGAAAATCAATCCACTGGAGAAGATCAAGGTTGGTCAGTGGTTTGTTCACGAATTTGGGTTTCACAATATTGCCCCGAGAACTGGGATGTTGTTGAATGGACTTTTCGATCCCAGCAGAAGTCCCGTTCCTTTTTTGGATTTTTTTCCCATCCCAATTTTTCGTCCCCAGGTTCCGATGAATGGGGGAGGTTGAAACGGATGCGCCCCCAATCTCGGCGCGCCTTTTCCTTTGGGGCGCCCAACTCTAGGAGCGCCTTTTCCTTTGGGGCGACCAACTCTTGGAGCTCCTTTTCCTTTGGGGCGACCAACTCTAGGAGCTCCTTTCCCAAACAAATTTTTCACCATGTCCAGCGCCAGTGGAATTCCGATGGAAGCCAGCACAGTTCCCAACAATCCACCAGATTGTTTTGCTGATGGTTTTATCGTCAGTTGTCCTCCTGATTTCAGGGCAGTCAAAATATCCTGTTTCTGCTTATTTGTCAACAAATGTTTATTGTCAATCAGTTTTTTAATTTTATCTTGGGGAATGAGAAATCCGCCCGTTTGCGCTCCCTTCCCGCTTATTTTTTTCACGACTTGACTCGCTCCTTCACTCGCCAAACCAGCCAATGCTGACAGTCCAAGTGTCTTTGCCAGGGTGGGTGCCAGGGAACGAGCCAGGGGAACAATGGCAGAAAAAAGACTTCCGCCTTGCTTCATTACCTTTCGGATTTGCGTTTTTGATATCTTGATTTCAACTCCCTTTCCCTGAGATGCGGCTTTGGCAATTCGGTTCTTTTGATTGACTGTCAGCATCAGTTCATCATTTCCGCGTGTTTGATTTTTTTTCAGCCTCAGGGTGATAGCGCAGTTTGCTTTGAATGCTCTTCCAAGCTTCTTTTTTTGCCCTTCCGACAGATTTACTTTATATGGGTGATATGTTGTCATTTTAAATGACAAGATATGTTTTTCACAGATCACACGTCACACGATAACCAGCTCATTTCCAATCTTATCGATTTTCACTTCTTCTTCATAGAGAACTATCGCATGTACATTGAAGTTTGCCGCTGCATCTGCGTTCAATCGATACCTGAATATCAGCTGCTTGGGATCTCTTGTTGGTTTTTCAGTTTGATAAGTCAGATCGAAATAGATCAACGGGAAAAGAGATTTGAAATTGGCCAGATTCAACTGTGTCCCTGTGTTGTAGTCATTTTTCCTCATTGCATAAGCCATGACATCCTGGAAAATTCTCACTTTGCTTTCACTGTCGTACTCTGTTTCCGGGTAGAAAACTCCGTTTCCATATTCCAGCCGGCAGTTCGACAAGGATGAGTCTGCATTGTCCGCATTCAGCTTGAAAGTGTTCATGAGATAAGGGCTATCTTCTTCTTTAGCGTCATCATTGGTTCTTTTAAGATAAACAAAAATATGCTTAACATTGTCAATACTTGCGGATATCTGGAAGAATCCTGATGACTGCGTAGGAGCTGATTCGGAATACATCTCCCTCAGATATTTCCATTGCGTTTCTTTCAGGAATGAACTGACAAATTTGTCATAAAGAGAATCTTTCGGTGTCAATCTGGGGACCCAAAGCAAAAACCTATTCACAACAACTCTTCCAGCATCAGTGCCATTAGCCATATGAATTAATTCATTATCCTGTTGAAGCTTAATCTCAAATTGCAGCTGCATGGGCACAAGCATCTTATCCTCCAACTCTTCGAAAAAGGAAAAGCGATTCAGGGGAATGATTGTGTTAATGTTCTTTGCACCGCCGTTTCCATCGTTTTGCACTGCTTGAGATTGCACCCGCCGAGCTTCAAATCCAAGATTCGTATTAGCGGTTGTTGCATCAGTATCCAAATACCAGAAACTGTTCTTGGCGACTGATCTGCTGAAGTCATCGGAGTATTCTAGCAAATTTTTAATAAAAGTAACGTTATGCAGATTATCAGTCTCATAAACAATCTTTCCAGCAGAACTAATCTTCAGGTGATTAATCAGGGAATGAGCGCCATTGATCACTGTGATTCTGTCAGCTGCGGCATACCCAGCGCCGTCTGCTAATTTCTGGAGTTGAAACTGCACCTCGAAATACGCATTATACCAATCATAGAATGCGGATCGGTCATTAATCGTGAATTTATAACCACTTTTTTGTTGATGTTGCCCATTAGCTGGAGCTCGGATTGTGTCATTCAGCTGGAAGCGCACTAATTCATTTCTTTGAAGATATTCATTCGATCGAAAAGCCATTTTATATTATTTTTTTCTTTTTCGGACTCCCTGCCCAGAGATCAACCTGTTCAATATGGCATCAGAACTTTCTCCGGAGGTTGACGCAGGGGCTGATTGTGGCCGAGCTGGTGGCTTTGTTTTGCCTGGTGGCTTCCCCTTTCTCATATTTCCCAGTTTTTTCATGATCAAATCACCAGATTTTTCAACTACTTTTTTGCCGAGTTTATCCCCAGCGTGAGAAATTCCTGATTCCAATGCTTTTTTCGCAATGGGTTTTGCGAATTTATTGAAGACGACTGATGCGACCTTCCTCATTGGTTTGAAAATATTGTCCACAATGACACCTGTTCCTTTATGCCGGAAGACAAACCGCCCCAGCTGGGGGTGGAAAAAACGAGAGAATTCATAACTTTTCATTTTATTTGTTTTTTCAAGATAAGCGAGAACGCTGTATCGGCTCCATTCAAATCAACAACCCGCCTTTTCCCATCGGTGATCCAGATCCGAATGGAGCTTATTCTGTTTTTATTCACAGGGCTGAACATCACTCTCATGGGTTCAAGAGTGAAACTATAGGAGGCCTGCAGAACAGATGTTGAAAAGGAGAAGATGATATCACTCTCTTCCCCATCCACAAGCGAATCACTTGTGAGATCGCAATGAACGTTCAACATATCAGTATCTTGACTGAGGTTTGGAACTCTGGGGCCAATGTTGACTTTGTCTTTCAGAATCTTTTTATCGAAACCAATGAGATCGCCAAAGTTGGATTTCTCGAGATCAAGTTGCCAGTTTTCTTCCAGCGTGATTGTTACTCTGAAAGTTGTGGGAGAGAAAGCAAGATTGATTGGGAATTTTTCATTCTTTCCTGGGGTGGATCCTGCGAGGGGGCCTGTTGCGTTTCGAATAGCCGCATTCAAAGTGGAATAATCCCAAACCCCAGCGGGAAAGGTGATATCGGAAAATGTTTTCCCACCGTCAGAGCTGAATCTGATCAGCTGATTTTTCAATGCCGCATTGATGTTATACCACGTAAAACTCATATTGATAATTCTGTTCAACCCAACAACATATTGGGAATTTGGATCCAAAACAATGGGCCGATTGAATTTTGTTGTGAAATTTTCTGGTTTGTTTCCCCCAGTCTTGACGGAAAAGGATGACAGGACAATTTCTCGTTCGATTTCCATTTTAGGGCTTGAAATACTTTCTGAAGAGCTTCTCATGCTGGGAACGATTGATGACTCCCTCTTTCAGGAGAAGATCAAGAATACCAACCCCGGTATTTCTGATCCCCTGATTCGTATTCCCAGCAAGAATGGAGCCAACGATGACCTCAAGTTTCTGGAGGAGATCTGCGGGGTTGGAGAAAAAACGGATGGATCCACCTTTTTTTCTTTTTTTCAACCCCGAACCCGTCTTCATCTGTCCCACTTTCTCGTTATAATGATCTATGTATTCACCCAGAACTCGGGCTGCGTGATATATCCTTCGATGTTGCAACGTCATTTGCTCTTCCGTTATTTCCCCTTTTTTGAATTTTTTGGACCAGGATGATTTGTAACCTTTCAACTGATTTCTGCGGAACTTTGCAATGGACACAAGATTTCTGAGATACTGGATTTTCCTCGCTGTTGTAACATTTTCCCTGAGAGTTTTCTCCGCAGTATCATAATCCGTGAGGTCCAGGTCTCTCAATATCTGATTGGCTTCATCTCCTTTTTCCTCTTCCTCTTCATCACCCGGTTCCAAAGCATAATCTGGGAAATCGTCTTCTTCATATTCAGGTGGATCTTCCCCCATCTCTTCCACAACTTCTTCATATGTTGGCGGCCCTGCTGGAATTTGCTTCTTTGTTTGGGATGGAACGGCCTCATCAAACAGGCCTTCGACATCCATCTCTTCAAATGGATCGACTTCGGGGAGATAATCAATCTCCGCCGGTTTGGCTTTTTTCTTTTTCCGGGGAAGTGGCCGAAGCGGCCCCAAATTCGACTCAATCACCTCATCCAGTTTCGATGTGATGGGTTTGAATGTTTTTTCAAGTCCGATTTGACTTGTCTCTTCACCCAACTTTTTTTGGGTGATAGCATTGTGAACAAAGTTGATTTTTTTGCCCAAAGCAGATTTGCTTTTGGCCATTTTTTGCCAATTCAATAAACTCATTTTATATCCCAGAAACATGAATTTGGATGAAGAACAAGATGTAGAACAAGATAAAGAACGCCATGTTCAAATAAAATGAAGATTCCAAATTATGATTGTCAGGATCCAATCACGAATTTCAAACAACTTCACCCGTTCATGCCGGATCGAACTTTCAGAATGTTGATCTGTGGCCCTTCAGGATCGGGGAAAACAAATGTTCTCCTTGATATGATTTTTCGCCTGCTCTTCTACGATAAAATTTTCCTCTATGCGAAAAATCTTGACCAAACCAAATATCAGCATCTGCTGAAAACATTTCGCCCAATCAGCAAAGAAGCTGGGTATGACGTTGTGGAAGCATCTCCGGATGAAATCATCCCAGTTTCTGAATTGACAGGGGAGAATCAAAAACTGGTTGTTTTCGATGATTTTGTTTCCGAAAAAAACCAAAAGCCATTGATTGATTATTTCATTCAGGGCAGGCACAAGAAATGTTCTGTGATTTATCTTTCGCAAAGTTATTTCGGAACACCAAAAGATATCCGCCTGAATTGCTCGCATTTTTGCATCTTTGAATTCCCAAGCAACAAAGAAATTACGGCGATCTGCAGGGAGAACAATGTCAGCAAAGAAGATTATCGGAAAGCAACGCATGATCCGTTCTCTTTCCTGTATGTGGATAAGCCGAGGAAATTCATTGCCAAAAACTTTGATGAAAGCATTTAAAATGAGTTATTCAAATGGATTGCTGTCTGAAACAAGCAACTTCCAGGGAGGACGAGATGGAAAAGATGGATTGCCAGGAGTTGGTTTCAAGCTGACGCCAGCAGGGGACTTCGATCTTCAAAAGAAAAAAATGACCAATATCGCTGAAGGAACGGGGAATTCGGATGCAATTACCAAACACCAAGTTGACACGCTTGCAACGCAATTGCGGGCAGATTCTCTCCAGGTGGATGGTTCCTCGCACATGACTGGGGATCTTGATCTCAGGGGACAAAAACTCATCAACCCCGGGGAAATAGAAATGAATCGCAAATTGATCGTCAATCTGGACACTGATGAAAACCAGGATTTGTCAGCGGTGAATATGGTCACTCTGAAAAAATTCCACCCTGATGCTCCGGCTCACACTCATGAAGTCACGAAGGATATTGATTTGAAAGAACTTTTCAACGTGAAAAACTCAAAACAGCAAACATGGCATGATTTGGGAGCCGCATACAACAACCTGATCTCTTACAATGATAGCAAGAATATCTTTCTCAGCCGCAAAGAGACGTTTCCAATGGAGACGGCTTTGGATATGGGAAATCACACCATTTTTAACGTGAAAGATCCTGAAGTTGCCGATCAGGGCGCAAATATGCGATATGTGGATGCCCAATCCGCGAAAAAGCTTTCGTTGGAAGGCGGGACAATGACCGGAAACCTGGATATGAACTCGCAACAAATCAACAATATTGCAACGCCAACTCTGAAGCGACAACCCACGCCAAAATCTTATGTGGACGGCCAGATAGGAGGTGTGGTAGCCCACACGATGGAATTAGAAGAGAAGATCAAAAAATACGTAAATGAATCGCATATCACGTCAACCTCTCACCCAAAGGACGCATTCCGCTATCTGATGGAAGATGTGGATGAATCCAGCTCTGAACATCATATGACAGTGACTGGGATAAGTGATTTTCCAGATTCGCCGCATCATTTCAACAAGAAGGCCTATGACTTGGAAATCACAAAAGACCTTTTCAATGAATACTCTGGGAGACTTGGATTCAATATGTTCAAACTCCCAGAGGGAGAATACACCGTGTGCGTGGAATTCTTCCCCGCGTCAATGGATGGCGTGAGCGTCAACGTTGTGAGCGCCAGTCTGAATATAAATCAGCAATCAACTAAGAAGTTTTCGGGGTATTCCAGATCCATCATCCACATGCACAAATGGAGGATTTCCCCACCTGAATTTATTTTCCTGGATTTGAAATGGCGAGGCACTGCCGAGTCAGCCGAAAAAGGAAATGCAAATCTGATCATATATGGCATTGCTGGTTCCCAACCTGATGTTGAAAGCAGCGTTTATGATTCCCCTTTCGTTTTCCAAGCGGGGAAGATGGTCATGGAGACTGACTTGGATTTGAATGGACACGCAGTGTTGAATTTGCCGCTTCGCCCGTCAAAACACTTCATTTTTGCAAGATTTGTGAAAGGAAAACACGGTGATTGTTTGATCTTCCCAAATGAAGAGGAAGATGAAACAAATTATTGGCAACAATTTGGATCTGACTTCCGGATTTTGAAGGTCACGGTTTTCATTCTTCAACGTGGTTCCACCCCAGTGAGTGGAGCAACCATCATCATGACAAGTGTTGTTAAAGGAGATCGCATCACTCGGAACGCAGTCAGACCTTCCACCAATTCATTTGGTTCACTGCAGTTCACCTTCAATCTCCATGTTGGGCAGGAAGAAGCTTTCTATCTGGCTCTCTCGGATGGAAATGCCATTCAAAGAGCAAAAGCGACAATTCTGATTGAAAAATGATTTTCTCCCTGAAAAATGAAGCGAACGCGAAAACAAAGCATTTTTGCTTTCAATCACATCCACCCCGCAATTCGGGAAGAAGAACTGGAAGAGATCAAAAAACTTTTTCGATTTTATCACAAAAGATTTTGGTGTTTGAAACGAGCGCATGGTCGATTCAAGAAAATGAATCTGCTCATGAATTTGACCTCTTCCGGTCTGGTTGCAATCGGGACGATTGCTGGAGCCGCGACTTTGAATCCAATCGTTTTGGGAGTGATTTCAGGAGCAGGATTAGTTTTGAAAACAGCGAATGAAATGAAGAATCTGAAAAGCAAAATTGAGATGGCGAAGTTCGCTTTCACCACCTATGAAAAAACATTGAGTGATTTGCGCTTCGCTTTGCGGGGAGGAAATTTTGATCGAGCTGAATTTTTGTTTTCAATGGAAGCGATTGATGGGATTGTGATTGATTTGGGGTTGGATTTGGAAAAGTTTGAGAAGGAATGGGAGAAAAAATTTGAGGGTTGAGAATTTTCATTTCCCGGAAATGAAAAATCATGCAAGAAATCAGGGGAAAATTTATTTGAATTTCCTGATTTTATTGAATATGTCAACGTGAAATGTTCTTTCATTTTTCCTCAAAGATGGGACAAATGACAATCGTTTCAAGGGTTGAAAATCTTTTTTTCCCATCTTCTCCTTCAGTTCTGCTAGGGCTTTCTCTTTGTTCACCTCAAAAATCACTCTGCAGATGATGGAAATGATTTTGATGAAACAAACAGTTTCATCGTTGTATTGGCATTCTTTTTTCTTCCAGTCCAATTCGAGATCTTCATCCGCGAATAATTTATTCGCAATCATTCGACAAAGTTCATCAAAAGATGAAACAGCGATCTTGAATTTTTCAAACCATTCCTCATCCATTGGGAGTGAAGAAAAATCGATTTCGCAAGAAAGTTGTGAATCTTCCGCTTTTGGTTCGCCGAGGAAGAATTTTTTCTTGTCCGACCTCCGGGTGATGGTTGAGTTATTCTTTTTCAATGCATTTGTGATTGCGCAATTTGAGATTCCATATTCTTTTGCCGCTGAATTGATGGAAGTGAAATTTTTGGTTTTTTTTCCCATCGGAGATTGAAAAATGCGTTGCTGATTTCGACATTTTTTCTCTGGTGAAAAAAAGGAAATAAAAAATTAAAATCCCATTTTATCTGGATAAAGCTCAATTTTAACCAATCATTTCTCCAATTTAGTTAACTGAGTTTTAGCTGAAATGGGCAGAAAGTTTTCTTGAATTGCCATTTTCCGCTGATTTTCAGCGAAAGATTTTCATCCCCGGAGAGATTTTCATCTCAAAATCCGTTTTCAGGGAGATTTTTCATCCCAAATCCATTTTTGTGGGCGTTTTTTCGTTCTGAAATCTATTTTTGGAGAGATTTTTCATCCCCCGGACATCCCTTCATTTATTAAATTTGGAAAAAAAATTTGGAAAAAAATTTTCCTCCAAATAATATGGGAGGAATGCTCCGGAGGAAATTTCATTCCAAAATCAGTTTCCGGAGGATTTCATTTTCATTTTCCGGAGGGATTTCAATTCAAATTCTGGAGGGGTTTTCATTTTCCGGAGGCATTTTCATTTTTCTGGAAGGCATTTTCTGCTCCAGAAAAATCCATTTTTCCGGAGGCATTTTCTGCTCCAGAAAAACTCATTTTTTTCCGGAGGCATTTTCATTTTCATTTTCCGGAGGGATTTCATTTTCATTTTCCGGAGGAATGTCAAATTCAAATTCTGGGGGGGGGTTTTCATTTTCCGGAGGCATTTTCATTTTCATTTTCCGGAGGGATTTCATTTTCATTTTCCGGAGGGATTCCAAAATTCAACAGTTTTTATGCTGAGAAAAGGGGAAATAACACATTAAAAATCTCATTTTATCTGGATAAAACTCAATTTTATACAATCATTTCTCCAATTTAGTTAACTGAGTTTTAGCTGACATGGGCAGAAAAATTTCTTGGCTTTGAATTTTCCGCTGATTTTCAGCGAAAGATTTTCAAACCCCGGAGAGATTTTCAATCCCCGGAGGATTTTCATCCCAAAATCCGTTTTTGGGGGTGATTTTTCATCACAAAATCCGTTTGGAGAGATTTTTCATCCCCCGGACATCCCTTCATTTATTAAATTTGGAAAAAAAATTTGGAAAAAAATTTTCCTCCAAATAATATGGGAGGAATGCTCCGGCGAATTCAGGGGGTCAAATTCATTTTTCTGGAGCAGATATTTTTTCCAGAATTTAAATTCATTTTTCTGGAACAGATATTTTTTCCAGAATTTAAATTCAAATTCATTTTTCTGGAACAGATATCTGCTCCAGAATTTAAATTCAAATTCATTTTTCTGGAACAGATATCTGCTCCAGAATTTAAATTCGTTTTTCTGGAGCAGATATTTTTTCCAGAATTTAAATTTAAATTCATTTTTCTGGAACAGATATTTTTTCCAGAATTTAAATTCATTTTTCTGGAACAGATATCTGCTCCAGAATTTAAATTCGTTTTTCTGGAGCAGATATTTTTTCCAGAAAAATCACTGCTCCAGAATTTAAATTCATTTTTCTGGAACAGATATTTTTTCCAGAAAATTCAAATTCATTTTTCTGGAACAGATATCTGCTCCAGAAAAATCAAATTCATTTTTCTGGAACAGATATTTTTTCCAGAAAATTCAAATTCGTTTTTCTGGAACAGATATTTTTTCCAGAATTTAAATACATTTTTCTGGAACAGATATTTTTTCCAGAATTTAAATTTAAATTCATTTTTCTGGAACAGATATCTGCTCCAGAAAAATCAAATTCATTTTTCTGGAGCAGATATTTTTTCCAGAATTCAAATTCATTTTTCTGGAGCAGATATTTTTTCCAGAATTCAAATTCATTTTTCTGGAACAGATATTTTTTCCAGAATTCAAATTCATTTTTCTGGAACAGATATTTTTTCCAGAATTCAAAATTCAAAATTCAAAAATTCGTTTTTCTGGAGCAGATATTTTTTCCAGAAAAATCCATTTTTTCCGGAAAGCATTTTCTGCTCCAGAAAAATCCATTTTTTCCGGAAGGCATTTTCTGCTCCAGAAAAATCCATTTTTTCTGGAATAGATATCTGCTCCAGAAAAATCCATTTTTTCCGGAAAGCATTTTCTGCTCCAGAAAAATCCATTTTTTCTGGAATAGATATCTGCTCCAGAAAAATCCATTTTTTCTGGAATAGATATCTGCTCCAGAAAAATCCATTTTTTCCGGAAGACATTTTCTGCTCCAGAAAAATCCATTTTTTCCGGAGGGGTTTTGAAATTCAAAATGCATTTTCCGGAGGGGATTCATTTTCATTTTCCGGAGTGGAAAATTTCCCCTGAGGAAAAAAATGATTGGAAAGAAAATGCCTTCAAATTCAAATGCGAAAAGAAAAAAACTGAGTGAAAGTGACGACGAAATTGATTCCATTGACCTGCTGATGGAAAGCTATGTGAATTTGGAAAAGTGGGTTGAAGAGATTGCCGCAGATATGAAAAAACAAACTGAATTGTTTGAGAAAATGATGACTGAATCAACTCATTGCAAATTCTGCGAATCTGCACAAATCTGAAAAAAAGTTCTGCCTTTTCCAGAATTGAATTCTGGAAAAGATTTTCTCCCTGATTTCAGCGAGATCAAACTTCATCGTCCTCATTCTTGTCCTCAAACTCATCGAATTCTGAGGCAGCTTCCACCTTTTCCTCCACCAAAACTTCATCCACGATGCATGTGATGGCTTTCAGATTTCCGCAGAAAAGATGTTTGATTGAAAACACAACTTGCCCCCGGAGAGGAACGCCAATGAGTTCTTTTTGCCTCAGGATTGGTTTTTTTCTTCCCATCGTCGCACAATTCCCAAAATCGACACGAGAAATCCGTGTGCTTGAGTTTGGAGGGATAAATCTTGGCATAAATCTTTTCCTGCTCGGATTTGTCGATTTTCACGAGAGTGAAATCTCCCTCCTGAAATCGAGCAAAAGACGGGGAAATCTCTTTGATTGCCTGCTTCTTTTTCATCGCAGCAGAGTTGAGATGCTTTTCCAAATCTTTGAAAAATTTGATGTTTTCTTCCGGAAGAGTGATTCCCAGAGAAAACGAGTCACCTTGATGAGCGAAAATCTTGAATTTGGTTTGGAGTTTCACTTTGAGCCATTTGTCATTGTGAAGGCATGGGAGGAGACAGAAAGAGATTTTTCCGGAAGATTTTTTCACGGGGTTGTCGAGAGAGCATTCAGAAATTGTTATTTTCGCGGGATTCATTTTCTTGGGTGAGATAAAAATGTTTTTTTAAATCACGAAAAATCCACTCCGCAATAAATTCGCGATCCTCTTCCGATCGGACTGGGAGAAAACCAGTGGCCATATCCACAGCTTTTTGAAAGCTTTTTTCCATTTCACACGCTTTTTCCCAAATTAGATCTTGTTTTTCTTCGTCTTGGGAAGGTCTGGATTTGTTTTTTCCTGACATTTTTTTCTCCGAAAAATAAAAAATTTAAAACGTGAATTTTTCATCCGCAGCCTTCACTCTCATGAGATTCAGGAATTTCTCCAGTCTGGGAGAAACCCAAGTGACTTCGTGCGATTTTTCCCCTGAATCCAGAAAATGAGTTTTTTTCTTGCAGAGTTGATTGAAAAAAACTGTGCGTGATAACCCAAATCTTTCCTGAATTTCCTCTGCGGTGAAAAATTCTTCCCCGTCAATCCGGATAAAAGGTTCTGCGTCTTCCTCCTGAATCCAGAACACTTTTTGATCGGTTCTTCTGGTATATTTAGTGTTGCCCGATTTGAGAACTCGCAAAATCGTTTTGGAGGGAAGCCCCGTTTTTTCGCTGGCTTCTTTGAATGTGAAAAAAATTTGTTTTTCTTGTCCTTCCCCTCCGGGGTTCGCTTCGCTCACTTCCTGAATCGAAAATTTCATTTTAAATGGGGAAAAAGATTTTTTCGCCATTAAAATGTCACTGGCTGCATGGCAATCATTTGCGCGATCGACAAACTTGCGAGGTTGGTCGCGATTGAAAAAAGATGAACTGGTGAAGTTTTTAGCTGAAAATCTTTGGCAAGGAGGGGGAAAAAATCAGCCAAAAACTCGAAAAAGACGAGCCAACCTAGATGACGAAAATCCAGAAATTGATGTGCCTTTTTTGATTCCGGAAAGAAGAATTGTTCCCCCCAGAGTCATTCCCAGAGCGATTGAAGAAAATGTAGATACGGTTATCGATTGGACAAATTGGTTGGAAAGTGTGGATGACGCGGATGTTCGGAGAAGAGCCAATCCCGCAGTGGAAAGATTGAAAGAACAAGTCAGAAGATTGTGGGAACAGAGACTTGCCGTGGAAGAAGGGCAATCCGCTTTGCGAGGATTCGCGAGACAATTTTTTATTCAAGGAGATGATTCCATTTCTCCCCAAGATTTTTTCCGGAAAGCAAGATGGTTGGTTCTCAGGCTCCTGCGAGAAAATCCACAAACAAGAGTGAAATGCGTTTTGAATGTGGAAATGTCCCAAACAAATTTGGCTTCTGGGGAGGAAGTGATTGAAAATCCATTTTTCCATTCCCGGCAGAAAAGGAATTTGGGGAACAACCCAGAGATTCTGGATGAAATGGAAAGAGAAATGATTGAGAATCTGGAAAACTTCAATCGCAGGGGAAGCAATTGGATGTTTGAAAGAGTTTTGCGTTTGGAAATTCATTTTGTGCGCTGGAACCCCCTGCGAGGATCTGGGTGGATTGAACTGCCTGCTGATTTGGCAAACAAGAAAGCCGTGATCAACATGCAAAATGAAGATGAGATGTGTTTTAAATGGTGCTTGGGCAGAGCCGCAAATATGGTCAAAGTTCATCCGGAAAGAATCACACCGACTTTGCGTGAACAAACAGAAGAGATGAATTGGGATGGCTGCGAATTTCCCATGGCCGTGGAAAAAATCAAGTTTTTTGAGGCCAAAAATCCTGACATTTCAGTGAACGTTTTTGGCTGGAATGGATTTGTTTTTCCCCTGAGAATCACCAAGGAAGAAAGGGGACTTCATGTGGATTTGATTCTGCTGACAGAAGAATTCAAAACGCACTTCTGTCTGGTGAAAAATTTCTCCCGCTTGGCAAGCTCTCAAGTTTCGCGAAATGGGCATGAAAGATTTTTCTGCAAAAGATGCCTCAATTCATTTCCCAGAGTGGAAAGTCTGGAGAAACACAAAACCATTTGCGGAGATTTTGAAGCCGCGAGAATTGAACTTCCAGGAGGAACTTGTTCCTTCAAAAACTTCCCAAAAATGATGCATCTGCCTGTTGTTGGATATGCAGATTTTGAGTCAATTTTGAAACCGCTGGGGGGAACTCAAAAAACCCACGAGCATATTCCCTGCGGATTTGCGTTTCATCTCGTTTCCCCGTTTTTGCAAATGGAGCCTGTGTTGAAAAGAGCTGCAAATGAAAATGAAGAACTTCCCAAAGAGTTTATTCGGAAATTGATTTCCCGAGTGAGAGAAGCTCACTTGAATTTGCCGAAAAAGGAAATGATTCCCCTGACCAACCAAGAATGGAAATCATTTCGAGAAGCGGAAGTGTGCTGGCTGTGTCGAGAAGAATTTGGAGAAAAAAGTCTGTCCAAGGTGAGGGATCACTGTCACTTTTCAGGAAAATTCAGGGGAGCAGCGCATCAATCTTGCAACCTGAAGTTTCAAAGGCCAAAATTCACCCCTGTGTTTTTTCACAATCTGGCAAACTATGACGCTCATCTTTTTGTGCGAGCTTTGGGGACAATGGATGAAGTTTTGAGCGTGACATGCATCCCCAACAACGAGGAGAAATATATTTCCTTTTCCCTGAAATTCGAGTTGAAAAAAGAATGGAATGAGGAGAAAGGGAAAGAATTTTCAGTGAAACATGAAATTCGATTTCTGGATTCCTTCAAATTCACGCTGGCAGGATTGGAATCGCTGGCAAAAAATCTCCCCAAAGAAGAATTGAAAGAAATCACCAGATTTTTTGGTGAGAAAAGTGATTTGATGCGGCGAAAAGGAGTTTATCCCTATGAATTCATGGATGGGTTTGATAAGTTTGAGAAAAAACTGCCAAAGAAAGCCGCTTTTTTCTCCAGATTGAATCAGGAAAAAGTCTCAGATGAAGATTTTGCCCATGCCCAGCGAGTCTGGGAAGAATTTGAAGTGAAAAATATGGGCGAATTTCACGATCTTTATCTGAAAACGGATGTGCTGCTGCTTGCAGATGTCATGGAAAGTTTCAGAAAACTTTGCGAAGAAAACTATGAACTGGATCCCGCGCACTATTTTACCACCCCTGGGTTGGCTTGGGATGCAATGCTGAAAGTGACCGGAGTGAAGTTGGAACTTCTAGATGATGTGGAACAGTTGTTGATGTTTGAAAAAGGAATCAGGGGAGGAAACGCAAATGCATTCAAGCGATTTGCGAAAGCAAACAACCAATATATGAAAAATTTCAATCCAAAAGATGCATCTCGTTTCCTGGTTTATTTGGACGCAAACAACCTTTATGGATGGGCCATGTCGCAGCCTCTTCCAGTTGGGAAATTCCAATGGATGAGTGAAGAAGATTTGCAAAACTGGGAAAAGTTTGTGAAAACAGAAGGTCAAGGTTGCATTCTGGAAGTTGATCTCATTTATCCCCCAGAATTGCATGACGAGCATAATGATTTTCCCCTGGCTCCGGAAAAACTGGCGCTGGGTGGGATTGAAAAACTCACGCAAAATCTGAGGGACAAAGAAGGCATGGTTTTGCACGGTCGCAATCTGGCGTTTTATCTTTCCGCCGGAATGAAGTTGAAAAAGATCAGGCGAGGAATCAAATTTGAAGAAGCAAATTTCATGAAATGTTATATTGACAAAAACACTGCCCTGAGATCCAAGGGAAAAACGAAATTTGAAAAAGATTTCTTCAAACTCATGAACAACTCAGTCTTTGGGAAAACCATGGAAAACCTGAGAAACCGAGTCACGATTGAACTGGTGAAAGATGCGGAAAGGGCAGAAAAGCTGGTGAATAAATGCAACTTCGCCGATGTGAAAATTTTCGATGAGTTTCTGATTGCAGTCAAGATGAGGAAAACGCGAGTGGTCATGTCAAAACCCATCTTTGTTGGGATGTCAATCTTGGATTTGTCCAAACTTTTGATGTATGATTTTCACTATGAATATGTGAAGAAAAAGTGGGAAAATGTTTCTCTCCTGTATACCGACACAGATTCTTTGGTGCTGGAAATTGAAACGGAAGATTTCTTTGCTGACATTGCGGGGGATGTGGCAGAATGGTTTGACACAAATGATTTTTCCCCAGAGCATCCAGCAGTGTTGAATGGAATGCCAATCGTGCCGGGGAACAAGAAAAAGATTGGGTTGATGAAAGATGAATGCGGGGGTGCCATTTTGACAGAATTTGTCGCCCTGAGACCGAAACTGTATTCTCTCCTGATGGAGAAGAATGCAGAAACCACGGAGGAACAAAAGGCAGAAACCACGGAGGAACAAAAGGCAAAAACCACGGAGGAACAAAAGGCAAAAGGAGTGAAAAAATGCATGATCAGGAAGAGTTTAAGACATGCAAACTTTGTGAAATGTTTGAGGACAAAACAAAAGCAACTCAGGAGGCAAACTATTTTTCGCAGCAGAGGGCACCATTTATTCACGGAAAACATGACCAAAATTGCGTTGAGTGCGGAAGATGACAAAAGAGTGATTTTGGGAAATGGAATTGATACGCTGGCGTTGGGGCATTGGAGACTGGGGGAAATATTCCCCCAAAATGAGCATGAAATTTTGGAAAATGAAACTGATCTAGCGTTGGGGCATTGGAGTATGGAAGAAATATTCTCCCCAAATGAGCGTGAGATTTTGGAAAATGATTAATTTTCCTCTGTGAAAATTCAGCGGAGAAATCTTGAAATTGGCCAATTTCAAGATTTTGTCTTGTGGTCATTTGGGCGTTAGTAGGTGGTAAAAGAGAGTTCTGAGACACCCTCAAATTCCCCTGAATTTCACACAAATATTTCAGACCCAACAAATCTCAAAAATTCAACAATTTCTGTCAGTTTTCACACAACTCACAAATTTGTCAAATCTGCTCAAACTCATCAGAATTGCGTGGTATCTGTTGAATTGAACTGATGAAAAATAATTTGTTATTTGTTGAAATCTGCAGGAAATATTTGTGTGAAATTCAGGGGAATTTGAGGGTGTCTCAGAACTCTCTTTTACCACCTACTGGTAGAGTGACGGAAGATCTAATCCGGAGGACGTGGGTTCGAATCCCACCGAGGTCAAAGATTTTTTTCTTTCCCTCGTGTGGTCCCTCATTTCCTTACTAGGGCTAACGCTCAGTACAGGGAAATTCATGGGTTTACCTTAGCACTATAATTTACACACAGAGTTAATTTTCCGATTCCTTGTTTGTCCCAATTAATGTTGTGACCTTAAAACAAAAAGATTCTATTTTGCCGTTCGTCTGTTCAGTTATAGATCACTGATGACGTCAAAATGTGGTAAGAACAAAAAAAAAGTGGCCAACGAGCCGCAGGCGATCCAGTTGGTTACTGATGTTCTTACCACATTTTGATGTCTTCTGTGATCTGTAACTGAACAGACACACGGCAAAATAGAATCTATAGAGCGTATGCACATGACGTCACGGCGGCCATATTGGTGTACCAAAACAATAGAACGGCGGCCATGTTGGTGTACCAAAACAATCCTGTGGGATTTGAACGCTTTTCTTATGTTAACACTTTCTTTTGTTCCAATAAATTTGCATAGCTGCTTGCCACGTGAGTGCATACGCTCTATTTGTTTTATACGATAACAGGGAAAAATTATCGCCTGGCGGCGCTGACTGTGATCTGGAATGTTCGATGATTTTTTTCTAATTTCGGTATTTTCCACGTCAACAAAACTACTTTTCGCTTCCGTTTCGCGTTTCTCTCAGTTGTCAAGAACTTCTGCTGAACATTTTTTCGAATCCTTCACTTGCCCTTTCCGGAATTATCTCGTTCCCATTTTCAAAACTGTCCGCCATGTTGGACGAAACAGGGAAAAAAATTCTCCATTCTCAACTGTGCGTCTGTATTCTAATAGATCATAGGTAATGGCCAATCAAAATGCGCGTAGAATTCAGTGTATTTGATAATTAACAAATAAATTCCATTTGGCTTTGTGTCTATTCAGTTTTATACAATGAACTGAATACTACGCGCTCTCTGATTGGTCATTGCCTAGGATCTATCAGAGTACAGACGCACGTCTGACGTCATAGAAAAATTGTTTGCTTTGTTTTGTCCAACATGGCGCACAAATTTGAAAATGTTTGCGAGATTATTCTGGATTGAGCAAGTGAAAGCCTCGAAAAATGTTTAGCAGGAGTTACGAACAACAACAGAGGAAACCAGGACGAAAAGTGTTCTCGGCGGCTTAAAAAATACCTAAACTGGAACAAATCTTCGACCAGTCGAGCGCTACGAGGCAAGTTCCTAATTTTACTCTTTTTACTTTTCTGTTCATTGTATAAAACCAGAAACCTATAAGTGTGTTGAAACGTGCAACTGTCTCTTGTGCGCTGCAAAACAAGCTTCCGATTATTCAATTTGCAAAGAAGTTGTTACAACCATATTTGGAAAATCAAGATAAAAATATTAACTAATCAATTTGCTAGAACAACTTGCTTCCAATCTCGAGGGACCGAGGGGTTTCCAAATATGGTACTAAGCAAAAGCTGAATATTCGAAAGCTGTGAATGCGCGTTACACGTTTCAACCCACTTATGGGTTTCTGATAAAACAAATAGATTCCATTTTGCCGTGTGTCTGTTCAGTTATAGATCACAGAAGACGTCAAAATGTGGTAAGAACATCAGTGACACACTCGCCTGCGGCTCGTGTACCACTTTTTTGTTCTTACCACATTTTGACGTCATCTGTGATCTATAACTGAAAAGACACACGGTCAAATGGAATCTATTTGTTAAATAGATCACAGATGCCAGATGCCGTCAAAAAATGTGCTAAGAACTAAAGTGTCAATCAACCAAACAACTGGTCAAAGAATTAATCTAAAATAACTTTATGGTTACTTGGACAATTACAAAAACTTCTTATAGTACACAATACAAAGAAATGTCATGTACATTTCCTTGAAGTAAAATGCATCATTTGATAGTTCTTTTCAATATAATAATTTGTTACTTTGCTTCGAGTATATGACTACTGTTGTCTCACAGGGGTAGAAAAAAATTAAAATAAACAAATGTCCAATCCTTTCACTTTAAAGACACATGGTGCATAGCCTGCAAACACTGCCGCCTCTCATCACTATTGGGCGGGTAGCACTTTTTTATCTGCTGTATGTTTTTCAATGTTTCAAAAAACAGAATTTAAACCCTCTAACTCCCAAGAATGCCAGAAATGAACATTTGAGAAAAATCCCAAATTTCATTTTGCAAAAAAGTGATAAAAAAAATAAAATCACGCAAAAGTACTGCCGAAGAGGTTCATTTGAATGGTCACACCATAGGATTTTGTTGACAAAATCAAAAGTTAGAACTAAACTACATGTCTCCATGTTTGGCTCTGGGAGCCACACTACAACAGTGTACAACCTTGTATGATAAAATTCTAAAACCTTTTGTCTCCAGATTGCAGGGTTTTTGTTAGAGCAGGGACACCAGGACCTTTACTTGGCTATCTCAATTCTTGTCGCAGCTATTTGTCAGGAAAATGTGCTATGTTATTTGAATAAAGAACTGCTACTAACAGTTGATGGGCTACTTGATCTTTATTACGAGTGGAATAAAACTGTGCTTCGTTGCTAATGGCCTAAAATGCACGCCTTGGGCCTCAAAATTTCAAAACTTATCGGGGGAGGACCCCATCCCGGTTGGAGGGGGTCACCTCCCGCACCCCTCCCCGCAGTTAGCCCGTATTGGGACTGCGTGCCAATTTATGGTCCCTGTTATTGCAACCTTAACAAAAACCCTGACTGCAGGGTTTTTGTTAGAACAGGGACACCGGGACCTTTATTTGGCTAACTCAATTCTTGTCCCCGCTATTTCTCAGGGAAATGTGCTAAGATATTTGAATAAAGAATGGAATTGCACACCTGAGAAGTGATGTCGCATGGCATCTTTGTTGGACGATGTTTGTGTACTTTCTTTCTATAGTATGTATATTTTGTTTTAAAATAGCGAGCTTTGATTTGAAATAATGATCAGTTGATGGTAGACATGTATGCGCCTAGTTATTGCTGTCATTGGTCAGTTTAGCCATGTTATTGGCTGTAGAGACTCAAGTCAGTGATTGGTGCGTTTCGATCCACGTATTGCAAGTGTAATTTCTGTCGTTCTATTGTTAGTCAAATTTGTCGGTGAGTTCAGTCTATTGTTTGTCTGTTCTGTTGGCCAGTCAGTCGTTCGTTGGCCGCAGGAAGCTGTTGGCATCGGTTCAGGTGTGTGTTCTAAGTTAGTAATCCAACTTTCTAGAGTGAATCGTTTGTAGTAGTCCGTACAGTAAGTAACGCATTCGGCAGAGTCCCAGTCAATTCTGTGATTCGTGTGTTGGTATTCAGCAATGTGATTGTTGAAATCACCATTTTTTGCGGCTCGTTTGTGTTCAGTCAATCGTATGCTCAGATTTCCGCCAGATGTAAGAGGCCTGACAGTCGCAGCATTTGATCTTGCATACTGCTCTTTGTCTGTCTTTAGGTTCATGTTTGTCTTTAACGTTTGTGACATTTCGAAAAGTAGCAATCGGTTTGTGAGCGACACGGATGTTGTAAGGTTGTAAGATCCGTGCAATAGTCTCAGAAGTGCCCTTGATGTAGGGTATTGTCGCTGTGGTGGTAGGTTTTGCGTAAGTTGGTTAGGTTTATTGATTTTGTGTAAACGTTGCGTTTAACAAGTCTGGAATGTAGTTGTTCTTACTGAAAATGTTGTCAAGGTACTTGGTTTCGTCGGTTTTTTTAATAACTAATCCATCAGTACTCACAAATATGCCTTTCTACTTTGTTGTCCAAAGATTTTTCCCCTTTTAGCGTGGTGTTTACTTATCACTGTTATGGAATTCTTATTAATGTGCCGGCCGGCGAAAACAAGTATTAAAAAACTTTATTTCCACTACAAATATTCTCAGTTTGGCTCCACAGTCCACGGTCAAGCCCAAATCATACCGACCAGAAGGACGTCGGACACCTCGGAGACTTATATAACGGAGTAACTGGTTAGCTTTCAGTTGAGGTTGGGGGTAGCAGTTTATATAGTTAAATTTAAGACTAAGCAACCCGAGAAGCTAGGTGGTACAGTGGTACGGTAGGCTATGCAAGCCTAAGCCTATTTGAGTCCTGAGTGGGGATTATATATTTTCTTTTTTACACTTAAAATGTATTGAAAATAAAATTATTTGTGTCGACATTACGTTATTGCTGCGAGCCCCCAGGCCGGTAGCACACTAATCTTTGGTTGCCTGTGGTTCCTTGGGTTCCCTGCACCTTATGTTATGCGGCAGTCTCGATTTTTGTTTGTCACGATGATTTTGAGCAAGAGTACGTCCAGCGGTGTCATCATAACTTGGATCGTCCATAGCACGTGCTCGCTTCTATTCTTCGATTTCAAAGTCTATTTGCAAATGTATCATGCCAAATTTAAACTTATTCGTTGCTGGAAGCATTCATCAAGGTCACGAACGATTTAGTGACATGTCACGGGGAAGGCAATGTTCTTTTATGAGTTTTTAAGCGTTGACGGTTACGTGCTCAGAGTTTGCCGATTGAACAATGGATCACAAAGAGCATTCATCAAGGTCACGAACGATTTAGTGACATTTCACGGGGAAGGCAATGTTCTTTTATGAGGTTTTTAGCGTTGTTACGTGCTCAGCCGGTTTGCCGATTGAACAATGGATCACAAAGAACTAATTATAATGGTAAATTATAGCGGAGCAGTCGCCGGGCCAAAGGCCCGGCTGCGCAGCCCCATACTCATAGAACCTATGCCCGCATTTTTCATGGTCATGGCTAGCGGAATGTTTCGCGGGCGCGTGTGTGCCCTCCCGCCCGCCCGCCCGCCGTGTTGGAACAACATCCGGGATCTTAGCAATTTTGAAAGCAAACCGAAGAGTACCGAGGCTTTGTTTTTCGCGCGGCCACACAGCCGTGAGCTCGGTAAACACTTTAGTTGGATTGTTGTGTTTAGTGGAGAATTAAAGTCGTTATTTCCCTGCAGTTTTTCGCGGTTTGCTACTCAAGACAGGGATACTAATTAAGGGATACTCAGAAGCCGCTTTAGTGGAAAAAGAAGAGCTTTCAGGGATAAAATCTTACTTCGAGGAACTCAATGCAGGAGCAATGCGGGGAGATGCCTTGTTTTTATTACGGATTTCAGAACCGAAGAAGTTTTAACGAATTTCCAAGCAGTCCAGTGCTTTAAAGGTAAAATAAACCAAATTTTCGATGGTAATTTATGTTAATATCAATTTTTGATTGACTTTTCCTTTGTGTTCTCTTAAGCCTGGTTTCCATATAATCGCAACGATCGCAACGAATTTTTCGATAAGCATCCCGCTTTATTTACTGCCATTTTTATAATTCTGCAAACTCGCACTTTACATTTCTGAACGCCAAACTGCGTTTTGGCTTTCGTCAATAAAACCTTCCAAGACAAGTGCACGGATGTTTGTAAGTTTTTTTAAAGCCGAAAATTTGGTTTTGAAGCCTATATAGACCCTATCAATTCAAAAGATCTTTCAAAGCCTCCGTGAAATGTGACTCTGAAGAGCCAATATAGGAGTCATGAACTAATAAGGTTTTGTAATGAAATAAAGGTGCTTTAAAATAACAATGTTGTAAAATAGCGTGCACTAAATTCACATCGATATTACTTAATATACCTTAAA
Source organism: Cladopsammia gracilis (assembly GCA_022457155.1). Lineage (NCBI taxonomy): Eukaryota > Metazoa > Cnidaria > Anthozoa > Scleractinia > Dendrophylliidae > Cladopsammia > Cladopsammia gracilis. The sequence goes on along the minus strand of JAJGOT010000108.1, from coordinate 1,712,367 downwards.
TTAACGCGAATTTTGTAGAATCGCGCTAATAAAGTGCATTGTTAATTTCCTATATAAGGTATATCGCCCTCAGATATCGATATCGTTTCTATTAGTTGTGGTTACACACACCTTGGGTTTGGGGCCTTCCCGAGGGTAAATGGCTTGGGTTCGGTTTATCTCAGGTTTCATCTTACCCTTGGGGATGCGGTTGCACAGTAAAAGACTCCTCAGGGTAAATATAATAAGATATGAGTTCACTGACACTGCAGTTTGGTGGGAAACGTACAGATCGACATGGATGACACGAATCGAGATCTTGTAAGCTTAATTTCAGTGATTCTCCTGCTTACTATTTGACAGTCCTCCATAAATATAACAATCCAGCAATTTTTTGCGAGGAGACACCGAAGAAGGCGTCTTCAACTTCGCTATCTTCAAGGTTTGTCGGCGTTTTCTTTACATTTACGAGCTCGTCGCGAACTTGCTCGCCGGCCAGGCAGGGCTTGGGTATTTCCACGACCACAGAATTGGTTTCAGCAACTTCTAAATAACAATGCACTCGATCACTGGTGGAAAGAAAACTTTAGAGTTACAAGTAAGCGTGCAATTAACCAAGCGTATCAGAGGTCAACTCAGAGCGCAGCAGCAGGCGATTTCCTGTATTAGCTAGGTTCTGCATTATGATTGGCCAAGCCGCCTCAGGGAGCAGATAAACCGTAATTTTCAGTTCAGGAACTGTCATGGGAAGTTCTTTTGTTCTCTTTGATGTAACCATGGAAATAACCCTAAGGCAGTTTCGGTCTGGGAATAGCGGTTACACACAAAAACGTCCTTACCCGTGGGCAAATGCTATTTACCCATGGGAAAAAAACGTTAGTGTAACCACGGCTATTGACTAAGTTAGGTCGGGCCGGATGTGAAAATATTTGGCCACTGTCACGGCGTATGGACCTCACTGTGCTCAGTCTGTACCCCATGACCTCTAGCCAAATATTTTCCTATCCAGCCCTCTCACTCAATCAATAAGTACATTTTAATCTACAACAAAAAAATCAACATGTTTCAGCATTAAGTGTACATGCGTATGTATTAGTTTGCCAAGCTACGCTGTACATAATATAACAAAGCAAATAATTAGCTATTGTTGCGTTCTATGTAGAAAAACTTTTCATGGAAATTGAAGTGAAAGTAAATCATCTAAAACGCACATCCTCTCACGGCCAACAGGAATAAACAACAAACATAATTATTTTATACTAGAGTTTTGTTGACATTTCTTGGGGTATTTATCTCACTAGCTCTCTCACTATTGCTTATCATTTCACTTATGACTAAAAGATCCTTCACAAAATACAACATTCGTCAGGCAACATTCATTTCCAAGCAAACAATTTGTTCCCCAGAACTTTTGCCAGTCCAACCAAACACTTGTCAAAAGGTAATAAGGCTTCGCTCCTGTTTGATTTGTTTAATGTCAGTTAATAGCTCACTGATACTAAAAACATTGTCATGTTGTTCGAAAGTAAAAATCCCTTTCCTGTGAGTTTCTTTATGTTCTTTTTGATGTCCTGCTTGAGTAAAACACCTGTCATATTGGTCAGATTCAAAAGGTTTCTTTCCACTATGTGTTCGTTTGTGTTTCTTTAGATTTCCTGATTGAGTAAAACACCTGCCACATTGGTCGCATTCAAAAGGTTTCTCTCCACTGTGTGTTCGTTTGTGATCCTTTAGATTTCCTGCTAGAGCAAAACACTTGTCACATTGGTCACATTCAAAAGGTTTCTCTCCACTGTGTGTTCGTTTGTGATTCTTTAGACTTCCTGCTTGAGTAAAACATTTGCCACACTGGTGGCACTCAAAAGGTTTCTCTCCACTGTGTGTTCGTTTGTGTTTCTTTAGATTTTCTGCTTGAGCAAAACACTTGCAACATTGGTCACATTCAAAAGGTTTCTCTCCACTGTGTGTTCGTTCGTGTTTCTTTAGACTTCCTGCTTGAGTAAAACATTTCCCACACTGGTGGCATTCAAAAGGTTTATCTCCACTGTGTGTTCGTTTGTGATTCTTTAGACTTCCTGCTTCAGTAAAACATTTCCCACACTGGTGGCATTCAAAAGGGTTATCTCCACTGTGTGTTCGTTTGTGTTCCTTTAGATTTCCTGCTCGAGTAAAACATTTCCCACACTGGTGGCATTCAAAAGGTTTATCTCCACTGTGTGTTCGTTTGTGTTTCTTTAGATTTCCTACTTCAGTAAAACATTTTCCACACTGGTCACATTCAAAAGGTTTCTCTCCACTGTGTGTTCGTTTGTGTTTCTTTAGACTTGCTGAGACACTGAAACATTTGCCACACTGGTGGCATTCAAAAGGTTTCTCCCCACTGTGTGTTCGTTTGTGGTCCTTTAGATTTCCTGCTAGAGTAAAACACTTGCAACATTGGTCACATTCAAAAGGTTTCTCTCCACTGTGTGTTCGTTCGTGTTTCTTTAGACTTCCTGCTTGAGTAAAACATTTCCCACACTGGTGGCATTCAAAAGGTTTATCTCCACTGTGTGTTCGTTTGTGATTCTTTAGACTTCCTGCTTGAGTAAAACATTTCCCACACTGGTGGCATTCAAAAGGTTTATCTCCACTGTGTGTTCGTTTGTGTTCCTTTAGATTTCCTGCTCGAGTAAAACATTTCCCACACTGGTGGCATTCAAAAGGTTTATCTCCACTGTGTGTTCGTTTGTGTTTCTTTAGATTTCCTACTTCAGTAAAACATTTTCCACACTGGTCACATTCAAAAGGTTTCTCTCCACTGTGTGTTCGTTTGTGTTTCTTTAGACTTGCTGAGACACTGAAGCATTTGCCACACTGGTGGCATTCAAAAGGTTTCTCCCCACTGTGTGTTCGTTTGTGGTCCTTTAGATTTCCTGCTAGAGTAAAACACTTGCCACATTGGTCACATTCAAAAGGTTTCTCTCCACTGTGTGTTCGTTTGTGTTTCTTTAGATTTCCTACTTCAGTAAAACATTTTCCACACTGATCACATTCAAAAGGTTTCTCTCCACTGTGTGTTCGTTTGTGTTTCTTTAGACTTGCTGAGACACTGAAGCATTTGCCACACTGGTGGCATTCAAAAGGTTTCTCTCCAGTGTGTGTTGGTTTGTGGTCCCTTAAATTTCCTACTTCAGTAAAACATTTGCCACACTGGTGACACTCAAAAGGTTTCTCTCCACTGTGCGTTCGCTTATGTCGATTTATTTTCCTGCTTGAGTAAAACATTTCCCACACTGGTTGGATGCAAAAGGTTTCTCACACTATATTAGATCTTGTGCAACTTCAGATTCGCTGCCATTTTATCACACTTAGTTACCACCTTTATGTCACCTGTCCGATTCATACATTTGCCACAGTCCTTACATTTTAAAGTTGTCTCTCCATGAGGAGACATCCCTTATTTTTCAGACTCTCAGAAATTTGTAGCCATTATGGAATGTCATCATCTTTATGTTCTTCAATTTTGAGCATTGATCTGAAACAAAAAAAAGCAAATGGAAGAAATTATTGCTTGTATTTCCAAACACTTACACTGATGAAAAAAGTCTAATAAAATACATACCGGTAATGGTCCAAAATCATGGTTTAAATACTAACTAAGCAACACACACTTTACATAAGTATAGACGTGTATTTTTTAACAATGTTACTTTTGGGAATGTGCAGGAGGTTGCTAAGGTACTACAGAACAAAATACTGCATTTGTTGGTGTTTGACAGTCTGTTCTTGCAACTACAGTGTACAGTGTATTATGATTATTACCACTAAAGTGAAAACCCAAGTGATCGCTTTTAGTAAGTTTATCATTTATATAACGATGTGCAGTGTGAATCCAGACTCCCTCATAGGGGGAGGGGGGGGGGGGGTGAATAGGGGTGGGGAGTTTGGAGAGAAAAGTTTGAGACCAAAAAAGAAATTCTGCTTGGGTCTTGTTTTTTGGCAAGATATGGAGGGGGGTCCCCTCCCATGAATCCGCCAATGATGTCACTTTTTTAAGATGATTGTGAAGTAAGTATGAATGGCTTTGCTGGGAGCAATAATGCAGGGCTACTTTGGTCCACCTCTGATTTACATGTGTAGGCGCTCTTTGTAGAATGAGGGGCTAAACTTTACAATACCCAGCCGTTCTGAAAGTATAGGGTAAAGCAAAAATGCAGGGCCACTTTGGTCCACCTCATTTACATGTGTCGGAACTCTGTAGAACAAGGTACATGTATAACACAATAGGCACCTTTGACATTCAATGAGATTTAAATAAGTGACCCTGTATTCTGTAGTTTAGCCTATAAGGAACGATAACAGAATGAAGAGCCACTTTGGTCCACCCCATTTACACGTGTAGGAACTCTTTGTGGAACGAGGGACTAAACTTTACAATACCCAGCCTTTCTGAAAGCATAAGGTAAAACAAGAGTCACCGCAGTCTGCGGTCCCAGAGTTGGTGAATATATTAATAAATAATGATAAATAATGAGGTGATAATGATAAATAATGAGGTGAACACTGTGATCTACCTACCACCACGGTCCTGTAGTTGATGAATATATTAATAAAGAATGACATCTGCCACATCTGCAATTTCTCGGCATGACTACATACATAATGTTATCAATGAATTACATTTTTGGAGTTTATGCTAATCTATAGTGATGAGGGTTAAGCACTGATTTGAAATGGTTAGCTTTCATTTAGTGTTATAGGCTCGATTGTCAGCCGCTGTTTGGGAAAATGAGCCCACGCTCATCCCCCCTCCTGTCCCGGGGAGGAACAAAGACCAGACTTGAGAGAGCAGCAGAAATCGTGCCTATTAGTGTTATGATAACACTATTTGCCTTAGATTAAGGTTAGTTATAGGTTACTGTTAAGGTTACAATTTGGTAGAAATCAGGGTTAACTCTGGGTCTATTTTGTGGTTAGAGTGATTTTACTTTGTACTATAAGAGTATAATTCCATTGTTTTTTGATTTGCTTAATTTAAACTATCACACACTATCTTAAGTATTAAGTAAAACCACTCTAATGTCGGAGTAAATGTTTTCGGGCTAGTTTTTTTGGTGGCCATAAAGGCTAACAGCAGTCCTAAATCCCAATTTGATATTCATCAACAAACAATTATCTCACTGTTTATGCCATTCTTTCATATATCCATCGACCATGGGAACGCAGACTGCAGTGACAGGCAAATCTGACAGGCAAATACATACACCTCTAGAATGTTTACATCACTCTTAAATATATTCATTGACCATGGTACTGCGGACCACGGTGACAGGCCAATACATAAATATCTATAAAGTATTTACATCACTCACTAATATATTCATCGACTACAGGACAGCAGACCACGGGCCACAGGGACAGGCAAATAGGGTACTTTGAAAAATACCATAATACTCCTTAAAGTGCAGGTTTGGGTGGTGCTTGATGTTAGCGTGATTTTTTCAATTTCTTTTGTTTTCAGCACGCACAAACTGCACATGCTATGCTTCAACTTCTTGGCAATTTGCATACGGTGCACTTTTTGTTTACAAACTGCAAACACACAATACTATGTCCTAACATAACGAACCTACATGTACTCTGAATGCCATTGTGCATTCTAACAAAGGAGACTTGAATAATTTACACCCCGGTGAGGCTGAGCCTGCACATAAAAGATTATTATGGCATTTCTTGAAATCGGCCATACATTCATCTATGAAGTGTTTACATCACTCATTAATATATTCATGATCATCGACCATGGGACCATGGACCGCGGTGGCAGGCAAAATACATACAGCGTTGCCACGAATCTTACGCTTTCAGAGTGGAAGGGTATTGTAAAACTTCGGTTAGAAACCAACACGAATGCAGACGACTGGAATCTCTGGTCATCTCTGACATGCCAAAACCACTTAACATCGCAGAAAATTTAACGACTTAGGTTTAAACGTACCTGGTACAATTACTTAACACCCTTTAAACACATTCTCATGTAGTTTTCTTACCTGAACTGCAGCAAAACAGTTAATAAAGTGAGCTGTAAAGACTTCAAACCACGATCATACGATAACGATGGATGAGAGATTGAACACTCTAGTGCCCAGTCTGTTATCCGAATTGCCATGGCAACGAGATAGACTTCATTTGTGATAATTTTGTGATGGGCGGTAGCGTCTACGATGATACGATTTACCCTGAGAAATTGGGTCTTTCTGCATGTACCAGTACCCATGATCTTCTATTGTTTGTGAGGTATTGTATTTTTGGCCCTGTTTTGCATTTGTATTATTGTCGTTCTTTGTTCCTTTTATTTTACGAAGTACGTGCTCCGGTATATTACAATGATATTACATGCAGAAGGAAGCGACAAATTCCATACTGATGACGTCCATACTGATGACGTCAATCTGTCCCGAATCCAAACAGGAGCGCTAACATTGGTCAACTTGATAATTTTGATGACTTCTGTAAATGAAGCTGGGTCTTTGTGCAGATCAGTATCAGCAAAAGGCTGATTAAACAGCTGAATTTGTCGGTATCTTTCGCATTTAGGCCATTTGCACGATGACGTCATATGACTACAACTACCAGAATCCTTCAGTTTTTTGTTTTGGAGTGCAAATAGGGCTATTGTTAGTTAAACCGCACTGGGATTACAGAATTTAAATAAGAAAGGAAAAACGAAATGAATTCTGGTAGTTGTAGTCAAATGACGCCATCGTGCAATTGGCCTATTGGCAAACGAAGCGAGGATATTTAGCGTGGAATTGCATACCTGAGAAGTGATATTGCATGGCAACTTCGTAGGACGATATTTGTGTAGTTTCTTTTTATACCGTGTATATTTTCTTTTAAAATAGCGGTGTCAATCGGGGGTTTGGTAGCACCATTTGGAAAATAAATACATGTCATGCAGAAAAGGAAGACATTCTAAACTGCATAAATACAAAAAGCAACGGCAACGGCAACGGCAACGGCAACGGTTAGCAAAGTGCATAACAGATTTGAAAACAACGAAAGTATTATACATGTACGCTGTCGGATCTTTGATTTCCACCGCATTTTTAAAATTTGAGTTCCACGTGCAAATAAAGTAAAAGAGAAATTCAAAACAGCATAAAAAGAGTATTGGCCGTACACTTGAAGTTTTGGCAATTTAGCGTGGAGAGTTTGAATTAATACAAGAAAAACCTCAACCACCTGAGTCAAATGTTATTTTTTTCACAGACTTTCAGGTTTGGTTAATAATTATTTATATTTTTTGGCATATACAACTATAGACTTTACTTTCATCAAAAGGATTTCTCCAAAACCTTCACGACCGCCTTGAGAGATTGAAGAAACCAATGTCGTGCTCAAAATCTGCAAGGAAAAAAAATTCTGACGACAATTTAGCAAAAGAGAATTGAGATAAAGGAGCCGCTCTTTTTCAAATAGATAGAAAATAAATGCGTATATATGCTACACTGGCAGTGAGCCTTGTTACATTTGCAAAGCAAAACACTGAAACAGCCGGCTGTTGAGTTTTTTTTTTCCGAGAATTCAAATCCGCCATGCAATAGGCCATTTGCACGATGACGTCATATGACTACAACTACCAGAATCCTTCAGTTTTTTGTTTTGTAGTGCAGATAAGGGCTATTGTTATTTAAACCGCACTGGGATTACAAAATTTAAATAAGAAAGGAAAAACGAAATGAATTCTGGTAGTTGTAGTCAAATGACGCCATCGTGCAAATGGCCTATTTGCCCAAACATACAGCCGTCGCGTTTACTGCTCTCATACAGTTCGAAAAGTCAATGATAGCTAATGCTTTATTCAACATAATCTTCACAAGTGAACAATAGCGACAAGGAGGAGAGAGATAACTGCTTTCAACATTTTTGGGTTTTGCAGTAGACTTGCCACTTTTCTTTTTCGTCTGTCAGACATTCTCGCCATTTTGCTTGTCGGATACTGCGCGCGTTACAACACTAAAGCCTGGTTCACACGTGCGACGCAAATGCAAACGCAAGGAATGGAAAAATTTTCATTTCCTTGCATTTGCATTTGCACTGGCGTTTGCGTTTCACACGTGTGAACCGGGCTCAACGCAAATGCAAGCGCAAACGCAAGGTGAAAAGCACTTGTTCGCTTGCGTTTGCGCTTGTATTTGCATTTGCGTCGCACGTGTGAACCAGGCCTAACGGCGTGACCTAAAGTTTATGCTAATTTATTAAACTCAGTCAAGCGCACGTGGCGGGAGCAGCGAAGCGATAAGCGAGCTTACAACTCGGCACACAACTATGTAGAATTGTAACAAAGGGAAAAGACTGGCAACGTACAAGGATTCAACAAGACTTTTGATGAAGGAGCTTGCATTTAAGAATGCAAAACTTCCCTGTGCGTTTAATATCCTTGTGCTGTGACGTGTTGCGGTTGCCGCTATTGTTAAGAATCGAAGTTCTTATGTATGCAACAATAAGACAACCGTAACACGTCATAAATATTCAAAATGGCAGCGCGCGGGAAATTTGAAAGAGAAAATAGGCGATATTCATATCCATTTTTTTGTACACTAAAATTATATTTGCACCTACTTTTTAAAAAATTTTTAATTTAGACTTTATTTCCAACAATTTAACGTCAATTTGTTATAACAATGGAGGTTTCCTTTAAGCGCACATGCTTTACGTTTGCCAAGCTAGCTGTACATGTAACAAAGAAAATTAATGTATTATGTTACGTATGCAGTGGCGGATCCAGGGGGAGGGTCGGGAGGGGGGGGGGGGGGTCCGGACCCCCCTATCAGACCGGGTTCGGCTATATCAAAGGCGTAGAGTGAGGGTCGGACACCTTTTTGAGACTTATATAACGTAATGTCGACACTTAGAATTTTATTTTCAATAAATTTTTAAGTGTAAAAAAGAAGATCTAAAATCCCCACTGAGAATTGAACCTGTGACCTCAGCTAGGCTTTGGCTTACATAGCCTACCGTACCACTGTACCACCTAGCTTCTCGGGTTGCTTAGTCCTAAATTTAACTATATAAACTGCTACCCCTAACATAAACTAAAAGCTAACCGGTTACTCCGTTATATAAGTCTCAATAAGGTGTCCGACCCTCACTCTACGCCTTTGATATAGCCAAACCGTATCAGACCTGTGTCTCCCATGTGGTTCATAAAAATAACTTCTGTAAAAATGCAAGGACCACTTAAACAAACAGTAGCAAAATATAGCTGGATCTTTGTGCAGATCAGGATCAGCAATGAACTAAATAAAAAACTTTAACATGCAAGGATGATCAGACAGCAAATTCGTTCGATTTTTTTTTATAAGATTTGCCCAAACAAGAATCTTGTTTTTTTATTAAAAGAAATCGAACGAATTTGTTGTCTGATCAGCCTTGCATGTGAAAGTTTTTCATAAAATTGTTTTATACGTAGTTGTTTCACTTCCACACAATTGCTTATTATTTCACTTATGACTGAAGGATCCTTCAAAAATTGAAAAATTTGTCAGACAACATTCATTTCCAAGCACACAATTTGTTCCCTTATCAAAAGGAAATAAGGCTTCACTCCTGTTTGAGTACTTGTTCATAGTTAACCGAGGGACTGGTTATGAAACCTTGCAGACTTAAATAGCGATAACAAAGGAGCTACAATTTATGTTGAACTGTACTTGACCCTGCACATCTTTTGTTTTTTGGATCACACGCAATGACTGAATAACTTAATAGCACCATTTCTATTAGTCAGTTGCTCGAACAAAAAATCAACATCTATTGTGTTGCGCAGGGTCAAGACCGAAAAACGATAACAAAAACATCGAACAAAGACATTCCTCAGGTTTCATGCACTTTGGCCATGTTTTCACGAGCGATTTTTCAAGTCGCTGAGCGAGTGACAGTCGGAAATCATCGTGAAAACAGTTGCTTGTCCAACTCGCTTAAAGTTAAGCAAGTCGGCGAATTTCAATAGAATTCTCATTAAATTTAAGCACCAGGTAGCTTAAGCTTCGGCCAATCACATGTCGCCAGCGTTCAAACAACATGTCAGAGGTGTTATAATTTGCATTTGCCGCGAGTATTTGAAACTTCTAACATCCTCTGAATAGCATGCAACTTGAGCCTTTGCTGAAACCGTCTCCTCCTTCGATCCTAGAACAAGCGCGATAGCACATCTATAGACATAAGAATCATATATTTGCAAGCGTCTCTGTCTCCCGCCATAACAAGGGAGGGAACAAAGGACAAACATCAAGAAAAATGAATAAAGCTCTGTCCGTGAAAACGCATAAATTATTTAGGCATAAATTATTTGGGCAGCTTAACGCTGTCGGTAAACAAATCGCCTCAAGGAATGTTAAGCGAGAAAAACCGCCTCGTGAAAACACAGACTTTATTAAGTATGGTTAGTTGTGTGTATTTCTCGGTCAGTTGTGCGTATTGCTTGCCTCCCAGAATTTGATCTATGAGAACATTTTGATCCTGTAAAAAAACTTTAAGTCCCGCTCAGTCAGTCAATAATTTAATCAAAAAAAGCATCTGGTCAATTAATTAATCTGCATTTAACTTTATGGTTACTTGGACAATAATTATTATTAAGTAATGCTCCACATAAGAACTATAGTAAACTTCATTGTTCTGCGGCATTGGCTCTTTCCCAAATAGAATATCTTTGATTTCAAGAATAGGGGCAGAGCTGATGGTTCATAACTACATTTCATTATAAAAATAACGAAAATCCATTTGCGTCAAATAAATTTTAGGAAATGTTCGTGCTTGACCAATCAGAATAGCAAAAGACGTTAGCTAATAATTTTGCTTCTTTTATGAAGTTCTCAAATACAATATCTTTTAAAACTTGCATGTTGTGCGATTGGGTCTCGAATAGGCCATTTCCGAGTTGCCTTTAGCCTCTCTATCAAAGCGAGGCTAGGTGCGAAACCTTTCATATGAAAATGAGTTTTCATTCACATGCAAATAAAGCTATTTGCAGTCTGTTGTTTGTGATCGTCCGGGTGAGTGTAGTTCTGAAAAGAACTGTTGTTGTTGACAATGACTGACGTTTCGACAACCTGAGCGGAAGTCATCTTCAGAGTCACGTGAATTGTGAATGGTCAGTTGATGTTATATACGTCTGGTTATAGCTGTCATTGGTCAGTTTAGCCGTGATGTTATTGGCTGTAGAGACTCAAGTCAGTGATAGGTGCGTTTCGATCCGTGTATTGTTAGTGTAATTTCTGTAGTCGTATTGTATTTTCATATGAAAGGTTTCGCACCTAGCCTCGCTTTAATAGAGAGGCTAAAGGCAACTCGGAACCTTAACTTTTTTGCAGTTGTTGAGTCTTGGCCAATGAGATCACTAGTTGTAACAATGAAAAAAGTTTACATTCCATCGTGCAGTGCCATTCAGCACTACTTAATTACTTTATTTTTTGGAAATTGTAGCAAGTCCATTGTTGCTTTAACTTCTTATAGTACCAAGGCAAACCTAATAAATGTCATGTACATTTTCCTTGATAATTTGATTAAAATACTGAAAAACAAGTCGCACCATGCAAAAGTACAGCTGAAGAGGTTTCATTTGAATGGTCACACCATAGGATTTCATCAACAGACTCAAAAGTTAGAACAAATGGTACCATGCAAAAGTACTGCTGAAGAGGTTTCATTTGAATGGTCACACCATAGGATTTTGTTGACAGACTCAAAAATAAGAATAGCACTACATGTCTCCATAACTGACTCTGGAAGCGAAAGGAATAAACTTTGAATTTGGTTACCACCAGAGTGGCCATACACATTTCAGACATTTGCGTGAGCGAGTACGGAAAAAGGAGCACCGCCCCACCACAACAGTGTATGACCTTGCATGTTAAAATTTTAAAACATTTTGTCTCCAGATAGCAGGGTTTTTGTTAGACAGGGACATTAGGACCTTTACTTGGCTATCTCAATTCCTGTCCCGGTTATTCTCAAGAAAATATGCTAAGATATTTGAATAAAGAACTGCCACAGTTTTTGGGCTACTTGATCTTTATTACGAGTGGAATAAAACTGCTTCGTTGCTAATGCCTCTTTCATAGCAGTTAAAACAAAAACCCAAATTGGTCAGAAATGGCCTAAAATGCACTTTGGGCCTCAAAATTTCAAACATTTTTGGGGGAGGCCCCCATATCCCCCCCTGCAGATTGGTCAAATGATAAAATACATATTGTCCAAGTTACGTCGGGCCCAATGCGAAAATATATGCATGGCTATATCTGTCATGGCGTATGGACCTCACTGCATGTGCTCAGTCTGTACGCCATGACCTCTAGCCAAATATTTTCCTATCCAGCCCTCCTACTCAGTCAATAAGTACATTTTAATCTACAGTAGAAAAATCAACATGTTTCAGTATAAGTGGACATGCTTATGTATTTGTTTGCCAAGCTAGCTGCACATGTAACGCCCCGTCCACACTACGCTAGATAAATTTGAAAACGCGACTTTATTCTTACGCGAAATTGTTCACCGAAAATGATCGAAAACGGAATTTTTCGAAAATTCTCTTCAAAGTGGATAAATTTGAAAAAGCTGGCTTTGCATTTTAGTGAGGACGGAAAACATTTTGAAAATGGAACTTTTCGAAAATGCCCGTCAGTCTCTCCAATGCAGATCAGGGGCGGATCCAGGAATTTCTGAAAGGTGGGGGGGGGGGGGGGGGGGGGAAGAAGTCCGCGTGCATGTTCCCCGGAAAATTTTTTCGATTTTACCCTCTAAAACGCCATTTACGGCATTCCTGAGAGTCGAAAAGCGTTTAAGTCAAACACTTGACAATCAGTCAAATGGTGGAAGTGAAACAACTACGTATAAAACAATTTTATTCTGTTATTTTTATGAACCATATGGGAGACACAGGTCTGCCACTGCAGATATATCTGAAAACTCCGGCTAGGCGTTTTAGTGTGGACGGAAAACATTTTGAAAACAATTTTTTTGGAAAATGATATCCAGAGTGACTGAAGTTAAAAACTCCAGCTAAGCATTTCAGTGTGGACGGAAAACTTTTGTTGCGTTTTCAAAGTAAAAACACTATTTTCGCGTTCGAAGAACGCAATCCTAATTTCGTGTTGATTGTCTTGTCCTTTATGTGTAGTAAAATTTGAGATTTTTTGGTAGACGGTCTTCCAAATGGCCACCCCTATTGGTTTCAGGGGCTCATTTCCGCCGGAAATTCTTTCGAACGCGTTTCCATAATCTGTGATTACTGCTAGTTTAAATTTTTCCGGAGTAATGTGGACGAGGCCTAACAAAACAAATTAATTACGTATTATATTATATTTGTATAAAAACTCTTTACGAATGAATGTTATCCAAAAAGCACATCCTCTCATAACCACCAAGAATAAACAATACACATAATCATTTTACACTGGGGTTTTGTTGAGATTTCTTGTGTTATTTATCTCATTAGCTCTCTTACAATTGCTTATTATTTCACTTATGACTGAATAATCCTTCAAAATTACAAAATTTGTCTGCCAACATTCATTTCCAAGCAAACAATTTGTTCCCTTATGAACTTTGCCAGTCCAACCAAACACTTGTCAAAAGGTAATAAGGCTTCACTCCTGTTTGATTTGTTTAATGTCAGTTAATAGTTCACTGATACTAAAAAAATTGTCATGTTGTTCAAAAGTAAACATCCCTTTCCTGTGTGTTTGTTTGTGTTCTTTTTGATGTCCTGCTTGAGTAAAACAACTGCCACATTGGTCAGATTCAAAAGCTTTCTCTCCACTGTGTGTTCGTTTGTGGTTCTTTAGACTTCCTGATTGACTGAAAGATTTGCCACACTGGTGGCATTCGAAAGGTTTCTCTCCACTGTGTGTTCGTTTGTGTTTATGTAGACTTCCTACTTGACTAAAACACTTGCCACATTGGTCACATTCAAAAGGTTTCTCTCCTCTGTGCGTTCGCTTGTGGTTCTTTAGACTTGTTGATTGACTGAAGCATTTACCACACTGGTGGCACTCAAAAGGTTTCTCTCCACTGTGTGTTCGTTTGTGTTCTTTTAGACTTGCTGATTGACTGAAACATTTGCCACATTGGTCACATTCAAAAGGTTTCTCTCCACTGTGTGTTCGTTTGTGGTTCTTTAGACTGGCTGATTGACTGAAACATTTGCCACATTGGTCACATTCAAAAGGTTTCTCTCCACTGTGTGTTCGTTCATGATTCTTTAGACTTCTTGCTAGAGTAAAACACTTGCCACATTGGTCACATTCAAAAGGTTTCTCTCCACTGTGTGATCGTTTGTGTTCCTTTAGACCTACAGCGCGACTGAAGCATTTGCCACACTGGTGGCATTCAAAAGGTTTCTCTCCACTGTGTGTTCGTTTGTGTTTCTTTAGATTTCCTGTTTGTTTAAAACATTTGCCACATTGGTCACATTCAAAAGGTTTCTCTCCACTGTGTGTTCGTTTGTGGCTCTTTAGACTTCCCGATTGAGCAAAACATTTGCCACATTGGTCACATTCAAAAGGTTTCTCTCCACTGTGTGTTCGTTTGTGGTTCTTTAGAGTTCCTAACTGACTGAAACATTTGCCACACTGATGGCATTCGAAAGGTTTCTCTCCACTGTGTGTTCGTTTGTGGTCCCTTAAATTTCCTGTTTGAGCAAAACATTTGCCACACTGGTGACACTCAAAAGGTTTCTCTCCAATGTACGTTCGCTTGTTTCGATTTATGTTCCTGCTTGAGTAAATCATTTCCCACACTGGTTGGATGCAAAAGGTTTCTCCCCACTATATTAAACCTTGTGCAACTCCGGATTCACTGCCATTTTATCACACTTAGATACCACCTTTATGTCAGCTGCCCGATTCATACATTTGCCACAGTCCTTACATTTTAAGGGCGTCTCTCCATGAAGGCAATGTTATCATCTGCATGTTCTTCAATTTTGAGCATTGATCTGAAAATAAAAGCAAATGGAAGACATTACATGTACTTGTATTTCCAAACACTTACACTGATGAAAAAAGTCTAATAAAATGCATAATGGTCCAAAATCATGCTTTACATACTAACTAAGCTTCACACACTTTATGTAAGTATAGTATTCTTTTAACAATGTTACTTTTGGGAATGTTAGGCCCCTGCCATGAATCCACCACTGACGTTACATGATGATTGTGCAGTAAGTCTTAGTATGAATGGCTTTCTTGTGAGCAATTACAGAATGCAGGGCCACTTTAATCCAACTCATTTACACGTGTCGGAACTTTTTGTAGAACGATGTTTAACACAAGGCATTTAGAAAATGGAAGACGTGAAGTAGCAAACTCGCCGAGTTTCGTCGAGACTATACACGTGAAACTAGGTCAGGCCGTTTGTACATATACTGAATGTTATCACACTTAAAAGTACCAGAAAACAAATCGGTAGTGCTTTCACGAGTCGAACAAACTTGAATTTCTTGAAATTCATAAATTACGCACTATAAACATCTTGTTCTTTCTTTGCTTATAGTTTTTGCTGGGAGCTTCCGAACTTTTCCGGTTATTCAGGAAAGTTTTCGGTTGCATCAAGCTTTCAAGTAATAGGATGCGATTGTAGCCTTATTTTAGCGTTCTTGCAACAGCTGAGGCAAATACGCAAGCATAACATTTGGAAGCTTAAATTCAGCATTCGACTGTGCAGTAATTTCTGTCCAGCCGATTTTGTGGAAAATTGCTCACAGTAAAGCTTGCCGGAAGGCTTGGAACGTATTGAGCTTAATTAGAAAAAACATTTGTCGTCGTTTTATGAAAATATTCGCGTTTTCTTAAAAAACGGGGTTTTCTAGAAACGCTTGTAACTTTTAATCGCTTATCTTATATGCACTAAAATTTAAAGTCCTGTACAATTTGAAGACTCCTTTATCGTCCTTCCAAAACTTACAAAAATCGGTTAACGCTTACATGCCGAAAATTCGATTTATAAAAGGGAGACTCCGCGCCATTCTATCAATCTTCCTTTACAGCAACCCCTCTAAGGAGGATTATTTGCCGGGTGGTCAGAAAGCAATATAAATATGTGCAGAATAACTAAATAGCGAATGAGAAAAAAATAACAATAATAAAATAAAAAAATAAATAAATAGAACATTAAACAGCCGCGGGCCACCTTAAGCAAACTATGATGTATGGCTCTAGTGTATGGATTTCTACGTCTGTAGATAATTTAAATAAGGTTTTCAGGCTACAGAAGCGTGCCGCACGCGTTATTCTAAATGATGACACAAGAGCAAATGGTGGACGTCTTTTTAGAGAACTTCATTGGTTACCTTTTTTCCATGAAGCTAAGATCAATAAATGTGTTTTAATTTATAAGCGCTTAAATGGGGATTGCCCCGAGTATAATGTCAGAATTACTTAAACGTGATGTTGATATACGATCTAGTGGAAGAAAAAGTTGATATGGGTCTTTTTACCTTTAGATGAACGAATTCTTTACTCTAATGCCATGATTAAGCAAACTATGATGTATGGCTCTAGTGTATGGATTTCTATGTCTGCAGATGATTTAAATAAGGTTTTCAGGCTACAAAAGCGTGCCGCACGCGTTATTCTAAATGCTGACACAAGAGCAAATGTTGGACGTCTTTTTAGAGAACTTCATTGGTTACCTTTTTTCCATGAAGCTAAGATCAATAAATGTCTGATTGCCCCGAGTATATGTCAGAATTTCAAAAGCGTAATGTTGATATACGATCTAGTGGAAGACAAAGTAGATATGGGTCTTTAAATTTAATTTGTCCTAGGTATAAAAGAGAAACTGAAGGTGCTAGGTCTTTCCAAGTGTCACCAACTAGGTTTTGGAATTCACTTCCTAATTATATTAAGAATAGTTCTAGTTTAGCAATTTTAAAGAAGTCTTTATATAAGTATTTCTTGGATTCTTATAATAATATTGATCATTTTATTATATCTTAGGTTATAAATACTTTAAATTGTATATAGGATAGTTTTATGATTATTAATTTTATATATATATATATATATATATATATATATATATATATATATATATATATATATATATATTAAACACATGTAATTATCTTTAGTTTGTTTTAAGAGGGCCACAAGTTCTTCAGTTTACTGTCAAGTGTTACCTCATGAAATAAAGTTGATTATTATTATTATTATTATTGTTATTATTATTATTATTATTATTATTATTATGACAGTCAAGTATATGCATCTATACAATGTTTAAATCACTTTTAAATATATTGATTGACCACGGTTCCGCGAACCGCAGCGACAGGCCAATACTATTAAGTGCTAACATCACTCATTGATATATTCATCAACTGCGGGACCACAGACCATGGACCACAGTGACAGGCAAATACATACAGTCAACTCTCTCTAAGATGGACCCTGTTGGGACCGGCCTCAACTGTCCGTCTTAGAGAGGTGTCCGTCTTATAGAGAGTTTAGTTACAGTGAAATGACTGAAAAACTGAACGGCATGGATGAAAACCAGGTGTCCGTCTTATAGAGGTGTCTGTTAAGAGAGAGTTGACTGTGCATCTATTAAGCACTTACATCACTCATAATACTATTCATTGACTGTGGGGCTGCAGACCACGTACCACAGTGACAGGCAAATACATACATCTATAAAGTGTTTACCTCACTCATTAATATATTCATGATCATCTACCATACCCCGTTTCGCAGATATGGCAGCCATATGGATTTTGCCCCCAGGGCATCCCATAATTATTATTATTATTATAATGAACACTGAAATTAATTCCTGGCTTCCACTTACATCATATCGTGTCATAATTCAGGGCTCGAAATTGCGACCAATACGGTCGCATTTGCGACTTAATTTTTGTGTTTGCGACTAAAACTTCCAGAGGAGTCGCAAATTTGCGAGTAGTTTTCGCCGTGGCCAATAACGAAATAAAAAGCCTAGCAGTCGCTACTTTGCCACTATTTTTGCCGAAATAAATAAAGTACTGAAAAAATATATTGTTGTGTGCCTTGATTATCGTAGACATTTGAAGATATGGGGTAAAATTGTACGTATTTTACCCGCAATGTTACGACGCAACGCTATTCCCTCGATCGCGGCCGCCACTGCAGCGGTTTCTTATTCATATGTATTGCAGGCTCATATTTTTGTTTGTTAAACCGCTGGATTAGAGCTGTCATCGCGGCCGATCGCGGCCAGGTAGAATCGGCCAAAGTGTCATCAATTTCGCAACGGTGACGGACGTTTAAGTGGATATGTTCTAAGATTGTATCCTTTCTGGAAGCTAATTTCACCAAAAAATATAATTTTGAGTTGTACACTAGTTTTAAGATCGAGAAAATGTCTTGATCGTTACGATTGTGGCGGCCAAGTTTATTGCATGTTTCGTTCTGTACATGTACAGTCATCATTAGAGATAACGTGAAAGCTGTTGAAGTAATAAAATCAGTCTTGTTAATCATTTGTTAGTCAAAGTTATTTTTTAACTAATTGTTGCTACTTAATTTTGCGACTAAAATTTGTGAACTTGCGACTTGATTTTCGTATCTAGTCGCAAAATGGCGACTGAACTTTTTTTTTAATTTCGAGCCCTGAGTCATATCGTCATATCATATACATTGCGGGGTGCCTCAGGGTTCAATTCTCAGGCCTCTTCTATTCTTAATATATATCAATGACTTGCCAAACTGTAACCTTCTGTCAGATGTTAGGATGTATGCTGATGACACTAATCTTACTTATTCTTCTAAAAACCCTAATGATTTGTTTTCAATCCTCACCCATGCTATGATGTATAAGCCTTAATGTTCTCAAGACTAAGTGTCTGTTCACAGGGACTTAAAACAAAATCTCTCTGCTTCTTAATGAACCAGACATCTGCCTTGATGGAGTCTGGGTGAATGAAACACTTTCTTGGGATACTCACATTTCTGAGGTTAGTGGTACAGTTGCAAAAGCACTTGCTGTCACCGGGGGACTCGTCCCTATTTATAAATCACTAATATTGCGTTACCTTGACAATTGCTGTGTTGTCTGGGGGAATACTGGTGTTGGTCTCAGTCAGAAACTTGAAAAAACACAAAACAGAGCAGCTCGTTTAATTACTGGAACCGGTTGGGATATCAGATCACACCAGATCCTTCGAGATTTAAATTGGATGAACATGGCCGACAGATGAACAGATCAAATGAAATCATTAAAATGTTCAAAACAATGAATGGACAGGTATCAGAATATATATCTGAGAAATTTGTCTATACCAATTCGATTCACAGACATAATCTGTGGGGATTGAAATACAATTTCTTCGTCCAGTGAGACCACACACTGACTCTTTTAAGAAGAGTTTTTGGTATAAGGGTTCTGTCTTATGGAATACTAGTCTGTCATTCGAGGTTCAGCAGGCTACTGATCTAAATAATTTTTTGTATTTTGTTAATTAGATAGCTTTGATAGTTTACTTATTTAAATCATTTTATACCTTAATTAGATTATTTTTATGATTGTTAATTAGTTCTAAATACTAATAATGACTTGTGTATTATAATTATTTACTATGTAAGTGCACGGCTCCTTGGGAGAGCACTTTTTTACTAGTGATAAAGGATTTCCATATTGAAATAAAGTTTTATCTATCTATTTATTTATCTATCTATCATAATTCAGGGGCATTAAAAAAGAGATTTTGATTTCAAAACGTTTTTGGAATAATATTGTAGAGAGTTCAAAACTACACATCTGGGCCACATTTTGAAGTGCCAGAGAGCATTTTGTTCAAAAGTTATAGGCGAATGAGTATTAGATATTTTTAGTAAAGATGTGTAGAGTGGCCATCTTGGTATATCACTTTGATACACAAACATAGCAGCCAAATCGTCAAAGTCATAATTACGTAAAAAATCTGATCACGCATCTATAATGCAAAAATAACTTTCAACTGGTTCAATTTTGATTATTTTCATGGCTTATTTGAAATAGTGTGATGAATTGCATGACACATTTAAAACCTTTACAAATCGGAAGCAAAACATCCTTAAAACCTGAAACTTAAAGTGAATGATTGTAACACTTGTTAAGTTTAAATTTTTGAAGTTTTATAGCGTCATGTGCAAGCCAAAAATTGTTAACAAAGAAATACTGTATTTTCTCGAATAAGTGCCCATGCTCTAATAAGCGCCCTCCCCCAAATAAGCACCCACCCTCTCGGTCAAAATAGCAAATAAGCTTCCCCCTTTAAATTTTTAAAAATATCAGGTGGCACCCTATTTTTTTTAACTTTGCAAAAACTTTTTACCTCAACATGCTGAGTACAATTCAATAATAAAAATGGGAGTCACTGAGCTCGTTTTTACTTCAGCGCTAGATTAAATCTAAAAAGAGCCATGTCACGGCGATTTTGCTGTTTGCGTTCGAAATGGAGCATTTCCTCATCTATGAAATGCTCTTGGAACACCCAGAAGAAAACATAATATGATTCCTTGAAGGGACAACAAACCATAAGCAACTGAGAACTTGAAAAAAACTGGCAAGAGTTTTCAAGTTGCAATACACTGAAAGCACGCTTTCTCATACAAACAGTGAACAGTGAAGAAGGGGAACAACAGGACTGGGAACGAGTATTTGTGTTTTTGCATGCTTCGCACGAATGCCTTGCATGACTCGCTGGCTCGAGCCATGGCTGGCATGACCACAGGCTTCCCAAGCTCAAAATTCGTCTTTTTGATGTGTTTTTGAGAGCCCTTCGGGTTGCCGACTCTACATACGTGGTGTATGCAACAGCTTGTGTATATAGAGAAATGTATGGGAAAATCACGGATTCTCTAAAATTGGGTAAATAACTATCTATTTTGAAATAAAGTTTACCTACCTCAAATGTGTCACTTACTTGTGTCTTGTACCGAATTTGAAGCCATTCCGACGCCATTTGGCAAAGTTATTCGAAGTCGTTGTCTCCCCTTCAAAAAGAAGGAAAGGCAGACCACTGCATCGATCGCTGGCCAGAGGTCACTCCACAAATCGCTCTCTCCTCAAAAGGAAAAGTCCCGAATCGCAATAAACCAACAGTTTTATAGAGCCCAATAAATTTCACTCCACATACGTGTGCTTCGACGGTCGAAAGACTCGTAAAGAACGAGATATTTTGCTCTAAATTCGCCTATTCGGCTTTCCAGATATGCTTGTGACTGACCTAGCACCAACGGTCGTTACTCAACGACAAGTATCTGGTTTCATCCTCAACTCTGATTGGTCCATTAGAACCAAGTCACATGGTGACAACACGCCCCTCCACCGGAGGGAAAGGTACATTTTGTCCCAAATCAAGTGTCACACTAGGGCTCCCAAGGGATGTTTTCTGAAAGCTATTGTTCGCAATAGCCAACCACTACATTTTGTATGATTGTGGCTTCAGCCCATTTTGGATGCAAATGCATGCAGAGAACTAATAAGATGGAGCGAACTTATTGTGATAATTCAAGGAAATTTTTGGAATAAAGTCGAGTGAAACACTTGAATGCTCGCGAATATCTTGCTTTATTCTGCACAAGGAGGTGTCAGATTTATCTTTACACAGCCTTTCCCTTTATGTAAACATGGCTGTGATTGGCTATTGCGAACCATACAGCTTTCAGAAAACATTCCTCGGGAGCCCTAGTGTGACACTTGATTCGTGACAAAATGTACCTTTCCCTCCGGTGGAGGGTCGTGTTGTCAGCGCATGACTTGGTTCTAATGGACCAATCAGAGTTGAGGATGAAACCAAATACTTGTCGTTGAGTAATGACCGTTGGTGCTAAGTTGGTCACAAGCATATCTGGAAAGCCAAATAGGCAAATCTAAAGCAAAATATCTTGTTCTTTACAAGTCTTTTGACCGCCAAAGCACACGATGTGGAGTGAAATTTATTGGACTCTATGAACTGTTGGTTTTTTTTTTAAATTGCAATTCAGGACTTTTCCTTTTGAGGGGGGTGCGATTTGTGGAGTGACCTCTGGCCAGCAATCGATGCAGTGGTCTGCCTTTCCTTCTTTTTAGAAGGGGAGACATTGACTTCAAATAACTTCGCTAAATGGCGTCGGAATGGCTTCAAATTTGGTACAAGACACAAGTAAGCGACACATTTGAGGTAGGTAAACTTTATTTCAAAATAGTTATTTACCCAATTTTAGAGAATCTGTGATTTTCCCAATACATTTCTCTATATACACAAGCTGTCGCATACACCATGTATGTAGAGTCGGCCATCCGAAGGGCTCTCAAAAATACATCAAAAAGGCGCATTTTGAGCTTTGGAAGCCTGTGGCATGACTTGCTGCTCTCATATTGTGCATCCCCCACTGGGCCTATGGTATGCTCGATTACAGGCTGTTGTTTTAACATTCAAACAAAAAACATTAATGTTGAAGTTACGTTTAGATGGATGCTGTAGTGTTTTTTTTTCATAGGAAGATTTAGCCAAAATAAAGTTACGGTTCGTATTCGAGGAAATACGGTATATAAATTTAAATGGTCATTAATTCAATTAATTAATTAATCATGTAAACCAATGTCAATGTCAATGTCAATTATTGGATGCCCTGGGGGACAAAATCAATACCATATCTGCAAAACGGTGTATAGGACCATAGACCCCCCCGGGGAGGGGGGGGGGAGGAGGGGGGTACTCCCGACAATTTAGGATAGGTGTGTGCCGACAAGGTTCTCAAACCCTGGCCTTATTAAAGGGTAGAAAATCAAGATTTGATACCCTTTTAAGGCCCAATTCAGGCATGTAGTACAGTTTTAACAGACCATATCTTTTTCGTTTTGCGCGTTGGGGTGGGTACTGCAATTTAGTGATCCTATCTAAGGACTATTTAAGGATCACAATACCAAAAAGGATACCCTATTTAAGGACTGAGCACCTCAAAAACCCTATCCTATCGGGCGGCACATACCTATATAGTATATATATAAGGGAGTACCCCCCCCCCCCCCCCCCACGGTGGCAGGCAAAATACATACAGCGTTGCCACGAATCTAAAATGCTTTCAGAGTTGAAGGATATTGTAAAATTGCTCCGAACAAGGTACATGAAAAAAACACAATAGGCACTTTTCGCCAATGGCATTCACTCTTAAACTCGAATTGTTATTTTAAGAACCAAATTGTTAAAACAAATCGACAGGTAAGAACTTAACATTAAAACAACAAAAGAGTTCTTACCTATCAATTTGTTTTAACAATTTGGTTCTTAAAATAACGATTGAGTTTACAGTCAAAATACTCAGCACATTCCACTTATTATTTGGGAATGACTTTCATTAATCAGGAAAGGATGGCATTATTGAAATCAAAATTCAGGTTTTAAATTGATTATTGAAATCTTCCAACGGTAGCATCATTCGAAATAACGAATGCTGATTGGTTTGTTATTGACATCAGGCGAATGTTCACGTGCAAAGTAGGTAACAGTTGGCTCGACACATCTCATTCTCGTCCCCAGAGCCGCTTGGCCCTCTTAACCGCCAGAACCTGAGTACGAGAGCCAAGGGGCTCTGGGGACACAGGATTTGATTGGCTAGTTGCAAAACAATAACATCTAAAACGGAAGTAAAAAATCTGGAATCGGTCAAGAAATCGCAAATGTAACTTGCCTTTAAAGACTTTAAACTGTCAGAAGGTATTGGCTTGGGACGCTCATACTTGGGAAACACTATGATGATTTTCAACGACAAAGACTGCGTGTTTCAAATACTAGATTTTGTTAATTAGAGCAAGAAGTTCGATCGAGGATTCCCTTTGGCTGAGCGTAGCCAACATGGCCTGGTCACGTTAACAAAACTTCACCGTCCCACCAGGGATTATCAATTACGGCCAGTATCCGGAGAAACTATTTTGTGGATCAGAACATATCAGTGAATCGCCTGAGCATGCAGCAGTTCACGACGAGTAACAAGCAGCTGCATCGCAGGTCTGGTTTACTAACTGTGGCATGTGCATTTATAAATATCAAAGGTACTGGATTATTTCTACCAAAATCCACATTTCGTGATAAAATTTGTCACCCTTTTTGAATTCCAGTATATTACGTGTAGCTGTTCATTTATGGATATTATATCTGGCTTCACGATTTCATTACATTCCACTGCATTTTATCAGATTTGTCAGTTGGCTATTCCCCGAGCTAGGGTGACCGCTTAATAGAGGCTCCACTGAATATTTTTTTAGATAACATTCCTTTAACCACCATGATCAGGTATGGACTGTCTTGTGACCCTTTAATTCCACTGTATTATTACGAAGGTGAAATAAACGTTATGATGGTTCACTTCACTTTTCTAATTAATTTGTTGTTTTTATAACAGTAATCCATATATTGCAATTTTTTTGTTTATTTTTTATGGAAAATATAATTTGGGCAATTATCATACTCAATGGCTTCACACTAGGGCTTCCAAGTATATCCTAAGTGCCCTTGAAACCAAGTTTGAATGTGAAAGAGTAAATTGCGCATACTTGAACCCTTCTTTGTGATCATGGAAATGTGTCTGGTTATGTCTGGTAGTATGCAAAGAAAATCCATTGCAAGTACTCTTTTCTCAGTTTCCTTGCCTTTCCCTGCACATCTATTCCAGTAACTGACTGTTTGTAACAGGCTAACAGAATGCTGATCAGGACATGTGGTGCAGCTATCTGCCAACTTGCTTTCTCAGGGACCACGCAGAGGGAGGGGCTGGGGGGGGCTTTAGCCCCCCCACTTTTTTGCAAGAATAAAAAATTATAAATTAAACAAAAAATAATTTAACAAAAGTAACGGAGTGAAAAATTATAAAAAATCGTTAATTCAAAAGTGACCAGAGTTACTGGCAAAGACAAACGCGCAGATAAATAGACAGAATGAAGCATTAGTCGTTACAATTGTAAAATATTTTTTCGCCCTCGATCTGCATAACTCTTCATATCATACTCAGCCTCGTGCAATAATTGCTGAGTAATTATACAGCGTTGAGTTCAAGGCAGCTCAAGCAAAATCGTTGGATTTCTGGCTTATTTATAGTAATTAAAGGTTGATATCAGTTACTGGTATAACATAACAATCTATCATATTTCAATTTAGTGATGGTGAATTTTCAAACCCGATAGCAACATCACTGAAGATGTGGAAAAAAATCAATAGTTTTATCGTTATAATAGCATTCTCCGTCACTTTAGAGAAATTGAATCAAAATCCACAAGCATGCCCCCCCCCCCCCCCCCCGTCCACAAAAAAAAAAAATTCCTTCACGCATTCTTCTTTAGCCCCCCCACTCGAAAACTTGCTGCGCAGTCCCTGTTTCTGCTACAGAAACTGTCTACGTGGGCCATACATGTATGTGTTTTGGGGGAAATAGTTAAAAACAGGGACAGATCCAGGAATTTCTGAAAGGGGGGGTCTGGGTGCATGCCCCTCGGAAAACGTTTCCGATTTTACCCTCTAAAATGCCACTTCCAACATTCCTGAGACTTGAAAAGCGTTTGTTAAGTCAAAAACTTGACAATCAGTCAATCGGTGGAAGTGAAACAACTAGGTATAAAACAATTTTATTCTATTATTTTTAAGAACCATATGGGAGACACAGGTCTGGTAGGGGAAGGGGGTGGATCCAGACACCCCCCCCCCCCCGACCCTCCCCCTGGATCCGCCACTGTAAAATACCCTTGTTTGGTAATGAGGACAAGATAATTGTTGGTGTACCAACTACTCTTGCTTTTTTCTTAAAATAATAAAGCTCAGCCTTTTTTAAATGGTGCTTTAAGCATCCAGCACACTAAGTATTTCCTCATTGACAAATTATCTGTGAAACTGCTAACACGGTAGTACATGGATACCCTCCATGCCTAGCCCAAATTCAGGTGACGAGGCTTACTAATCTCATACTGGCACCAATAAAAGACATGCTTTACTAGGATGTCATCTGAATTTAAATATGCAAGTTCACTCTGAAACATATGCCTCTTTAATTTTGTTTTAAAATCCAGGGTGCAGTGCTGTCATTAAGGGCCGGTAGCCGGCCAAAACAGACGGCTACTTGCCCATCCTTGGCCGTCTACTTTAGTTTCATTTCACTGTTTCTGTTGAAGAGAAAGCTTACAGTAATAAAAAAAATCCATCGAAATTACTTGTAAGACATTCCTTCTAATTTTTTAGTCAAAGTAAAGGTGTATCAATCTGTATTACAACAGTTTTAAACGTCGGCAGCTGATGTTATGGGCTACTCGATCTCTTTTGAAGTTATCGAAGGTCTGTGGGGAGCGCACTGGAACATTTTGACAGGTGGTTCCCAGGTTTGCGCGTAATCTCCGAAAAAACAACACATGGCATCCGCATCAAAGAAGCCTTCGGCGCTCGAGTGCCAAGCCGCCTACTTTTCCATTTTCAGCCTGCTTCTTACAAAATTAATGACAGCCCTGAGGGTGGATACAGTGGGGGTGGGGGGGGGGTCCTTTAGACATTCAGTTTTAACAGTTTTCTTTTTAATTGCAACAATGAAAAATTTTATTGACCTAGGCAAATACCCGTAGCCTGCCCCCATAAAAAAATCCTGGATCCGCCTCTGAAATCATTATGACAGTGCTACATCGTGTGGCACAAGAACAGATAGATGATTTCCAGTTCCTGGTAGGTTGCCTGGGGGAGGGGAGTACTTCCCTTCTGCCGAATGGGGTCGTATTTTCACAACTGGATTGACTATAATGGGGTTACATTTTCAACAGAGTATGGGGTCGCACATTTTTGGGATTTTTAGAGTAAGAAAATTATGGCAATTTCCTTTTTTTTGTGGGGGGTATTTTTGTTCTAGTATGGATTTGGGGGATTAAAAACAAAGTGACTAAGTTTGGATCACAAAGTTTACATTTTCACAAAAGTGACAAATATGGGGTCAATAATTGGCCACAGAATAGACTATTTAATAATTGGATTATGAGCTTGAGATTTCTATCTCGTGATATAGTTGATAAGTTTTTATTGAATAGCAACTGCCACTGACAACTGCACATACTCACTTTGTACAACAGGTTAGATAGTGAGTAGAATAGCCAATAAGAGAACAGCATTCATGATAGAATGCTAGTAGATTTATACTAAAATGGAGTAGGGGCTCTGAGAGGCCAGCAGCAAATACCCTGGCAGTGGAAGTTGATCCAAGCACCCCCCTGGGGTAAAACATTGGCATTAGTTCACATACAAACTTTTACTGACTGGATTTTTGAGGATGAAATATTAACAAGCTTCTTTAAAAATATCTGAAGATGATGATGATGGATCTTGTTATCTGTCTTGAAAGCCTTTTATCTCTGCAGAGGCTCAAATGGAGTTTGTGGAAAGGGAGAATCTGTTGAGCGAAGCGAGTGCATGCACAAAGGAACCAAGAAGACAGATGCTGGAGCTCAATCAGTCTTCATGTCTTTTGCATCTGCACACACCTTGTTTATCTAAATCACCCTAATCCCTCTGAGCTGATGAGATGATCTAAAGCCAAAAAAGAAATTATGTTTACAGAAACAGAGAACAGTGGCCTTCAGCAGCCAAATTTAATACAGTGATTAGAAGTGACATATTTCAGTAGTAGTAAAATATATCACTGATTGATTCACCTGCAAGCTTCTTTGACTTTTGGGATACTTGTAGATCTCCCTTGATCTTTGCAATACCAGTGGAAACGCTCTGCCTGAGCAAAGAAGTCATATGTAGATGCTAAGAGTGATTTTATTTGACGAGTTGCGCAGAAAGCCAAAACACATTTTTCAACATTTCATAAGAGATAATTTTAATTCTCCTTATTTTTTCCCTGTTCTGTCTTAGATGAATTCAAAATGTCTGGCTAAGCTTGTACAAAAGGGAAATATTGTACAAGTTTGAAATGTCCAAAAGATGTCATTAGTGAAGTCAAAGATTTGAGTATTAAAACACCATTGATATGTGGCCGTAAGTAACATGAAATAATTTACATATCATTGTCAGCACCTGCATATAAATCCACCTTCACATTTCAAACAGATTCCTAGAATAGCCCAGAAATTTCTAAATGTAGTCTTAAATTATTATCTATACCTTGACTTCTGGATGCAAAAATCTCGGAATCGGCGAGACTAGCCATAAATTGATGATAAGTTTGAAAGTCAGCCAGAGTCAGCTGATGTATTAAAGCTTATTCAGCGGGTATTCATAAGCCAAAAATCCTCCAACTATCTGATCGCGACGATTGTTACCATATTCACGACTCGGAAACTGTCGAAAGTTTAACGATAACATCTAACTACTCCTCGCGAAAGATAAACGTGCAACTTCTGAAATGAGACAGCCAGAATCCTGCCTTTTCTTGCACCGTGTTCTTCATATTGAAAGCACGTCCGCCATTTTGAAAAAAACTCTGAGCATGAGCAGAACCAACCGGAAGTCCTAGATTCTAGCCAATCAAATCCTGTGTCCCCAGAGCCCCTTGGCTCTCGTACTCAGGTTCCGGCGGTTAAGAGGGCCAAGCGGCTCTGGGGACGAGAATGGACACATCTGACCTATTTCTGTTCGCTCAACAAAAATTCGTCACTGAGTATTTTTTTGACGTAAATAAGCTCTGCATGTACAAAACTCCGAAGAAGAATTCTTGAAATGGTAGTGTGCTGGTACTGAAAGAGAAATTTTCACCGAAAGTGAAGAAAATTTCCTATGAAGTCCAAGCGACTGAATTCTCTGAAACCAACAGTGACCAACGGTTGCGTATTTCGCCTATGAACTTTTGACCCAAGTTAGTAAATAAACCA
Organism: Cladopsammia gracilis; assembly: GCA_022457155.1. NCBI lineage: Eukaryota > Metazoa > Cnidaria > Anthozoa > Scleractinia > Dendrophylliidae > Cladopsammia > Cladopsammia gracilis. The sequence continues at coordinate 1,683,570 of JAJGOT010000108.1, read as the reverse complement.
GTCAACATTCGTTATTTCGAATGAGGCTACCGTTGGAAGATTTCAATAATCAATTTAAAACCTGAATTTTGATTTCAATAATGCCATCCGTTCACGATTAATGAAAGTCATTCCCAAATAATAAGCGGAACGCGCTGAGTATGTTTTTAGCTCTAGGGTCTATTGTTAGCCATTGTTGTGTTGTTTGTTCTATTGTTTTTTCAGCAAATCAGAGAAGACCTTGTAAGAGCTGCGTACTGCCCCTGAGTATTTTGACTGTAAGCTAAAAAAAAAGAGTGATTCGAAATCTACGCCAAGCAGCAAAGTCCTATGAAACCTAAAGAATGAAGTACTCAACGAACACTCGCCGAGGACCAGAATACGCCAAAGACTGCAAAAATGTGATAGGACGACACAACCTTTTGAAACCACGCCGAAGACATTCGGTGTAGAAACCCACACGAATGCAGACGACTGGAATCTCTGGTCATCTCTGACATGCCAAACCACTTCACATCGCAGAAAATTTAACGACTTAGGTTTAAACGTACCTGGTACAATTACTTAACAACCTTTAAACGTATTCTCATGTAGTTTTCTTACCTGAACTGAAGCAAAATAGTTAATAAAGTGAAACCTAAAGAATGAAGTACTCAACGAACACTCGCCGAGGACCAGAATACGCCAAAGACTGCAAAAATGTGATAGGACGACACAACCTTTTGAAACCACGCCGAAGACATTCGGTGTAGAAACCCACACGAATGCAGACGACTGGAATCTCTGGTCATCTCTGACATGCCAAACCACTTCACATCGCAGAAAATTTAACGACTTAGGTTTAAACGTACCTGGTACAATTACTTAACAACCTTTAAACGTATTCTCATGTAGTTATCTTACCTGAACTGAAGCAAAATAGTTAATAAAGTGAGCTGTAAAAACTTCAAACCACGATCATACGATAACGATGGATGAGAGATTGAACACACTGGTGCCCAGTCTGTTATTCGAATTGTTGCTTGTCGCGCAATGCATCACGCATCACGCACGCAACTACGCGCGTTCTGATTGGTCAAAAACTTTTTTCTCATAGATGAAAGGGCTCTTTAAAGCCATCTCGTTAATGCGAGAGAATGTAAGGTTAATAAACAATAACAATAACAGCAACAAGAATTGGAAAAGTTGGGTGCCTTTGATAGGTAAATGTAGTAAAGACAGCACATAGGCATTTTGACTGCGCATGCTCCGGAAAATGTGAATCGAACACATGATTGCCGCCATTTTGTTTCGAGGGGGCTGTTGGGCAGGTTTTCAGGCGAGTGATCGATGCTTTAGAAAAGTATCTATTGAGAAAATTGAAAGAATGTGATGAGTTTACATACAATACTAACCCTGTGGACACTCGTGGTGTTTGTTGAATGCTTGGTTGGCGAGTTATCATCGATCAAAGTGCGAACATGAATTGTATAAATGGGCAATGCACGGGAGTTTGACACTAGATCTACTCGTGTTCAAAAAATATGGACGAACAAGCAATCAATTCAGGTTAGTGTCAAGGAATTGAAGTTTCGTTATTTAAAAATTTAAGTCTTTATATCAATGCGTGAGTAAGTTACACGGTTCTTTTATAGTGCTAAATTTTGATTTCCACTCGATTTTCCTTCAGTTTCAATTTTCTTAATTTTTTTACCGTCCCCCCAAATTGTAATTATCGGAGATAACTTTATTATTACTTTATCTGTTTTACAGTGCAGAAAATGAGACCTTAAAAAATGCGTGGCGTTCAACATGTACGTTTTCCTTCACAGCACCTCTGGTGCATTTGCATACGACAAGATTTCGTAGATTTTCTCGGTCGTCGATCAAAGAGTTGGTTGACCATCTTGTTGCTGAAGTCTGCTGTGAAAGGTAAGCAACTATATTCCTATGCGGCTGCTGCAATTACATCACTGCAAATATTTAGTAGGCAATGAATTTTTTTTATCCTTTTTTGATAAGTGTGGTGTCAATAATTTTCTTTTTGGAAGTGCAAGCTTGAGAAAAAAATGGATATATCTTTTCATTTCACCTGTCCCCCCAGTCCCAAAATCTGTCGACGACTTATTTATTTATTTCTTTTTCGCTTTGTTTAATTTGTTTACTTAAAAAAATGCGTGCTTTTTACTTTACGAGTTCAAAGTGCTGGTAATTTTAGTTAAAGTTGGCCTTCGAAGCTCAGTTGTGTTGTGGTACTTTTCACGAACTCTGACACGTTACTCATTCTCTGAATGAAAATTTTTTTAGGAGAATGCGCTGCTTGTGATGCTGACTGTCTGTTTGACATTTTTACCTTAATGAAAACTGGAACACTTTTTGGTCCTTTTTGTTGCATTGGTAATGTCTTGTTTATAATTCTTCAAAATATTACAATATTCAGATTTGTGATTTACTCTTGCAACAACTCCATATACTGCAGTACATACTATGGAAATGCAATATTTCTGTTATAAGATAAAGTTTATTATGAACTGAAAACTAAAGATCATCCTTTGACATACACACAGTCTCAATGTGTTTGCCAGCACTGAAAGATGCAGTCGCACAAAATAATTGATCTTTTACGCTTTGTAGAATTTTTTAAAAAAATATAAATTATGCTATTTAGTTTAGGCTTGCTGCTTCCCAATATGTTAGTGGTGCCATTAATTTCTTAAAGAACTTCTGTGTTTGTGTTTTTTATGAGCAAGGTCAATAATTTATGATTATGATATGGCATTTACCAGAGATGGGCTTCTGTTTCCATCAGTGTGATTAATTTTATTTATATGGTGTACCTCAAAATGTTATTATCAGAACAACAACTCTTAGAACAGACCCTGCAGAAATATCATATTTGCTGTCTTGATGTAAGATGAACTGTACTGTCAGTTGTATTTAAAAGAAATGAATGTTAAGCAACATCTGTAAATCAGATACAGTGACAATTTTTGGCACAGTGTACTTTGGCCGAAGTAGCAGCATTTCAGGCAGCTGAACATAATCCAAATTCTAAGTATTGCTCTACAGTATTCTAAGAAATTATTTAGTTTAAAGGAAATGCTGTAAATTGAGAGGCCAGATTAAAGGAATATAGTTGTCCAACAGATTAAACAAGTTCCATACTGAAGGTCTTTGAATCTTGAACACTTCTTCATGACAGTATCAGTGTCCAGCCCCCATAGACAACTTCCAAGATTAGGCTTACCCACCAGGGCTTAAGAGTATCTGCCAATCTACTTCTGGGGAAAATTGTTTCATATATTGATTTAAAAATTGGATGAAATGAATTAAAAACATGTTCTCTGCTATTTAGAGAGATGTGAAGTGGCCCGATAGTTGGACAATGGACAAAATGGATGGCTGTCCAGTGATATTCTCAGGCAGGCTGTCATTGATGTGACTGTCACCAGCCTTAGAGGACAATGGATATGAATACGAAGAGTGATCATTTGAAATATGAGAATGTTCCTGCTGAAGAGTATTGGTCAACCCAGGATATATGATCTCCCTACAATAGAATTGGCCTCAAAAGAAAGCCAAACCTGTGCTCATTACTATAATTATCATATGCAGTATCAAAGTCCTTCTTTGACTTCAGTCTGTACACTGTAGCTCGACAAAATCCAATTGATGCAAAGTGCCTGTTTCCCACATTGTTCTAACATTGCCACATCACAATGTTGATGTGTGTTGATTCTGTGTCTTTCAAGTTCAGGGGTAAGAAAATTCTGCTGTGAACCAGTCGGCATCACAGATGCATATGTGTTACTGATATTATGCATGCAAGATGCAGATGTAATAATTACATACATGTACAAAATGATGCATGATTATTTTTCTTTGCTCTAATAACCTGTCTGTTTGACATTGTATACTAAAGAAATAAAAAAATGCGCTGAGTGCATTATTGAGTTATTAAGCATGCAGGAATTTTTAAGAACACAAGAGAAGTGCAGAGAAGCATGAGCCAAGTGTTCTTAAAATTCCCAAGTGCTTATAGAACTCAACAATGCACAAGGAACAAGGTTTTTTATTTCTTTTATAAAATAAAAACGGTTATAATAAACCTTATGTCACGCGCATGCTTTATTTCTGAGAGAATTACCAAAGAGTTAATTTAAAAACAAAATTAAGAATATACTTTTGACTATACTTAAAGAAGCAGATTCCTATATCAATATTGACGAGATTATCTCTTAAGGTGATTCCCTGGTTTTGCACTGCGCATCCCTACTGCGCATAAACATTGCGACATCAGATTGAAAAAAATGGCGGCTTTTGTGAGGAAAGCCGGCCTTTCCCACGATAGAAAAGGACTCTGTGAGCGCTAGCGCAAAATCGAGCACGGTGACCCCCATTTTATACTGCATAAATTTAATCAGGACAGTGTTCCCGACGCAAATTTAAAAAGTGAGCAAAAATCTATGATCAGATTTTGCACAGTTTATAGAAATCCTACGAAGAAAGCCATTTTGGGTAGAGGACCGCACACCAAGCAACCGTCTACTGTTCGAGTGTTCAGTAAATTTGAAGCTTTTTGGACACGTTTTCTATGATACAGACGATTATACATATGTATAAAGTCAACTTATACGCGAAATATCAATATGCAGTGGAAATATTGAGCATATTAGCTTCACGCGGTTATTGCCTGAAAATGCCTTTAAACACTGTATTCGTCAGCAGTATACCACTAAAACGAGCACGGTGACCCCTCATTTTTGTTGCAATTTTGGAACCTTCATGACTTGTTCAATATTTGTGCCAAGTTTCATTACAAATCTATGACAGATTCTTTTTCCAGGGAATTACCTTAAGTTAAATCAAAAAGTAATTAATATTTTCACAATTCTCTTTTTTTATTTCAATCACTTGTTTATTCTTTTTCCGCCCCCCTTTTTTTTCTTCTATTGTTTGATCCTTTCTTTTTATTTCAACAAATTGGTGTGTGTAGCGATTTTTAATCATGTAATTAATTTCACTGGCCTGCCAAGATTAGCTTTTGCTACCTGCAGGCCAGTATTATAAATTCTATAATAACCAACTAATAAAGATTTTTGTTGTTGTTGTTGTTATCGAGTTATAATGAACTCGGTTTAACCAATCATAGCGCACGCATTTCCTTGAGCATTTCATAACGAGTTATAATGAACTCGGTTCAACCAATCATAGCGCACGCAATTCCTTGAGCATTTTATAATATGTAATATATACTGTGTCCCAGCGTGGAGAATTTAAATGCTGATCACTTGAAAATTAAAAGGGTGTCTAACACCCATAGTCAACCAAAGTTTAAAATAAAGTACTATTAGGCCCGGTTAAGATGCCAGACTTCTCATAAGTCAAAGCAAATGGCATCTGAATCAACTGTTTGATTGAATATTTGACTGTGGACCAGGTTTGAGTCAGAAACCAAATTTCACATGACCTGAATCGACTGCATAAATTATTAAATGTAATTTGAGGCAAGGATCGATTTTTTTATTAGATAGTATTTTAATGATTTGGGTCAACCTAAATATGAATTAAGTTAAGCTCATGAAAAGTTTGGTGCATGAACCAGGCTTTAAAAATAATCACGTTATTATTAATCTCATAGCAGCATCTGAGATAATGGAGATTTTTCAATAAAAGTGCAGGGTGTCAATGTTAGATTTAGCTGAAAATATTTCCCTCTGTAAAATTTTCAGTTTTTCAAGTTAAAAGTGATTGTCTCATAACCAAGCAGTCTTAAGATCAGTAACTGTTTATATCTCTCATGGGAGATGCTCCTGTGTTTTAAATAGCTGATCAAAAAAGCATGAACACTAGCATTATTTTTTAAATATATTGAGGTGAAACCAATCAGTTGTAAGAGGAATAAACTACAAATCCCAGCATTAATATTGTTATTGCAGATTGTTCTCCCATCCCATTGGTCACCATGCAACTCACATATTATTATTACTACTTAATTAAGGAATTAGTGGGGTGAGCATGGCCAGGGATATTCTTCTTTTGTCTTGGTAAATTCAATCAGGCTATTAGCTACCCCCTTAAAAACATTGCAGGTCGCAGCAGTAAAGAGGTGGTTAAATCAGGACAACATTGCTTGAGGTTATTATACTCTTCAATTTGAGATGTCCTTAAAATTGTGCCACTAAAATGTTTTCTAACTGCCAAATGAAGATAATCACAGCTTCCAGTAAACTATTTAACCCAACAAATTATGCAAACAAGGTTTCTTACTCGCTGATAATATCTTTAATTTTTCTTCCGTTTCTAAGAATGTTTCCTAAGGTAAAGCTACACCTTATACAGTGTAAATCAGTGACCCTCGTTTTTTCCTCCTACTCGCTGTCGATTGAGTTAAAGAATTTATTGTCCTCGGAAAAAGGGGCACTTGAAATATTCAATAATGACTTACAGACAGTACTTATGTGATGGAAGGACTTTTCAGAGCGACGATACTCTTGAACAGCTCGTCTGCAGCGTTCACAAAAATATCTCCGTCCTTTATTTCACTTGTCGAATTTGTTCCAAAACAACCCTCGAAATCATCACTGTACGCGGCTAGCATTTTGCCAAGGGCTCTGTAGGGACTTTCTCTCACAAACTACACAACCATTTTTCGATTTTTTAACAGCAGTCTCTAACACGTAACCAAACAAAAAGAAGAAAGACGATCAAACATTTTGTTGCGTACACCGCCATTTTTTTTTTGGGTGTGCACGCGGAGCAGGCGCATACCAGCGGTTACGTTCTTTAAAATACTCTTTATGGAGCATGCGCAGACAAAATGCCCCTCTGCTAGTAAAGACGTGATAGGTAATAGAGCAGTTTTCAATTGAGTATCGAAAGTAATTAAATCCATTTTGAAATCACTGGTGATCCTTGGAATCTGATTGGTCCAAAATGGTGCAATTTATTTCCAAATTGCACCATTTTGGACTCTAAATCGCATCATTTTAAAATGGTGCAATTTATTTCCAAATTGCACCATTTTGGACTCTAAATCGCATCATTTTAAAATGGTGCAATTTATTTCCAAATTGCACCATTTGAAATCACTGGTGATCCTCTTATTACAATATTACACTTTTTTGTGCAATATTGGGGGATTTCAAAATGGATGTAATTAAGTGGTAATTGAACTTCGTGTCGTGCAATTTTGGTCTGAAATCATACTTGTGATTTCAAATCAAACTCGCGCTATCGCGCTCGTTTGATTTTGAAATCACGCGTATGATTTCAGACCAAATTGCACTCCACTCAGTTCAATTACCAATATTAATTACACAATTGCTTTGGTTTTGCATTGCTACGCTTTGTGATTGGCTAAAAAATCTCGCGCCACTTTCTCGACCAATCAGAAGTAAAACCAAAACCAATCGTGACTTGCTCGCACGCGTTTTCCCGCGCTTGACGCCGCCGACATGTAATCGCTTCGAGCTCTGATTGGTTATTGGATTGTTTACGACTGCTGTGATTGGTCAGAGTAATTACTTTGGCTTTGGTTTTACGACACTCAATTGAAAACTGCTGTTTGATGGTAAATAAGGTAATAAGCTGCTAAATGGTCTATTGAAGTTGAAAGATTGAAAATACATAGAGGTCGAATCGCAGTTATAGAGGACTTAACTCTATTCGGCCTGGGGGGGGGGGGGGGGGGGGCATAAAGTGCCCGCGCTAACTTTCAACGTTCATAACTTCCTTAATATGTATTCAAACAACATCAAACTTTGTGACTTTTCCTAAAATTTATCAGGCAACAATTTCATATGACAATTTTTGATCACGTGACTTGATGTTTCCATGGCAACAAGATTTTGACAGCCATGTTTTTTGAAATCTGTATATTTATACCTTTGAATGAAGAAAAACAATGTTTATTGGTATACTTTTTGTATTTTTACGTTATTTAGCGTTTATTTATTGGTTTTCATTAAGTTTGGGTGAATTTGGACGGTTTTTAAGAGATTTTAACAAAATTCAGAAATCCAAGATGGCGGCCGCATAACTAATTACCTAATAACTACGTCATATGACGTCGTCGTTCCATTGTGCGGGCCGCAAAGGAGACAGTTTTGGACGTACTATGTACCCTCCAGGTTTCATTGTCATAGCCTTAATGTTCTTGAAGTTACGAAGGGGGGGGGGGGGGGTACAATGTGCCCCTCCCCCCCCAGGATCAGAAACTCAAAAAAGCCCAGGCTGAATAGGGTTAAGGTCTCTTTTAGGAGCCACCAAATCAATAAAAGTCATAAGCAACAAAATAATCACGAGTGTGAATGTAAATAATTTTCATGTTTATCTAGCGTATGTCTTCAACATAGTCTTCATGTTACTGAGGGGAAACTTCCACCTGATTATATTAAGCGAATGAGGGGGCGAATTTGGTTGCTACGGGGAAAATTTGCAAGGAGGGATGGGGGTGACAAAACTACTTAGATTCAATCTATCTTGACTAGAGAGCCCTTTTACTTAGTTAGTTTTTCTATTTTTTGTATCAGTCACAGTATTTTAGTAGCAATGACTTGTATGACATGACATATACAATGGCGATTTTCTTATCAATCGAAATTTGGGAAAGATGTACGAAGGTTAAAAAATATTTACTATCTTTATTTATTGATATTTAAACAGAACTAAAATATATTGCAACGCTTTTCATTTGGGAATAAAACTGATTTACTGGCAATGTTTATAAACAGCCAATTTATATGTGCAGTGTATATGTGGATGTATGAGACAAAACAAGAACTTTGTGCATGTGAGTAAGTTCAGTAAAAAGACTTAAAAAAGGAATGTTTGTTTAAGGCATTTTGTTCCTCGTCAAACGCTCTTAACTATCTTTCAGTCCCTAATTTCGCCCTATTTAACCTATGGTATATGTGCTTGGGGCCAAGGTGCTAAAGTTCATACAAATGAATTATTGATTCTTCAGAAAAGAGCTCTTCGATTGATATTTTTCGCTAAACCTATGGACCATGCCATTCCCTTCTTCCATCAAACGAGGACTCTACCATTAACCTTTTTAAATTTTGAACGTCTTTCGTTGTTGATGTATGACGTTTATCACCAAACTGTTCCAAGTAATCTGAGAAGTATGTTCAGACTAACGACCGATGTACATAACTATAGAACTAGGTCTGCATCAAACCAAAATTATTATGTTGAGTACTCCCGAACGGAAAAAATGAAAAAATCATTTGCGAGAACTGGTGCTATGATATGGAACGGACTACCTAAATCTCTTAAATCGTTGAGGAAATCTCAATTCAAATCGAAAATCAAACAAATTCTTCTGGAGATTCTTCAGAAAACAGATGACTATATTGATGTTCCCCAAATACTTTGTGATATTAAACAAATGAAATTGTTATAATTTGCATATTCCATTTATTTCCCGTGTCTGCCACCAATATCATGATTTTATCAAAGCTTTAAAACAATCTGTAACTCTACAGATCAGCTTCTGTATTGTTATATTGTCTAACCTTTCAATTACATTACTTTTCCCTGCCTCGAATAGCGTTTTTGCTAATTTGCAGGGTAATTGTATTTAAGTTTATATGTCTAATAAAGTTTTGTTTGTTGATGTTTTCTCTAAGTACTTCACTAAGGTAGACTATAAAATGTAAAAAAGGCAAATGAAAATATTTTACTTGTCGCTTTTTCTGTCGACTCAAAAATTGTGTACCTTCGGGCAGAAAGGTGTCTCTTGTAGGAATAGAGCTAGTGATTAGGTTTCGTTTTCTTTTGTAGCCAATTAAAAATGCGAAGCTAACACAAATCCTGCTCGTCAACGTCAGATGATCAAGTTGTAGGTTTTGTGGAAAAAGTGACCACACGCAAAGTAGTTTAGATGAGCGCGAATATTTTTTTTAAAGTGACGTTTTCCTTGGCGTTACCAAAGTTGCTTGCCACTGGGGGCGTCCTAAAGGATGGGATTACTCCCAGAAAAATTTGAAGTTCAAACTTGCAAAAATGCTTTTTTCCTGAATTTTGAAGCACACAAAAAAGCATATTTTAGTTCCCTGCAAACGCTGTTACTGGAATTTGATTTTAAGTCCTTCAAAAAGAGAAAACAGAAAACATGGGAGTTTCTCTTAAAAAAAAATTGAAAAAAAAAGAAAGGCTTCATAAATATATGTATACAAACCGATCAATGTAGTGAAAGTACGAATTATCTCGTAAAATCCGATCGCGAAATTGCGTGTAAATTTATATTGACAACAAACTAGTACAAAACTAGAAAGACAAATTCAAGCAAGAGTTTTAATGAAAATTCACAGAATCTCGATTAGAAGATAAAACAAAATCGGAAAAATAAGAACACTTAAAATCAAATGGAGTGAAAACCTTTGTTAACAAGCGCTAAGTTGTCTAATTCTAATCCGCAACTTTTTTGTTGCGGATTAGAAAATATTCGCGTCCACACGTAGCGTATTTGAATCGTATTTGCCGGAATTCGCCGGATACGTGTGGACGGAAGGCCAATCCGCAACAAAAAAATTGCGGATTCAAAAATATCCGGATACGTGTGGACGGGGCCTAAAACTACTAATAACAGAAACGTTTTATAAATTTATAAGTTAACAACAACTACTATAGATAATAACTATGTAAAAAAAGTGATAATGAGCGGCAAAACAATGGATAGCAGCGAATATTTTGTTTTACTTATCAAAGAACAAAATAACATTATTATTCTGTATCAATGATACAGTATAGCTGGATTAATCTTTTCTATATGACTGAATTTTAGATAATCAAGTTCTAAATGTAAAAGGAGCGCATGATATACCTGTAACACATCAAATAAAACTGGTATATATGTAAATTAATTTACAACTTGACAGTAAATATTACATTTTAAAACTTATAATTCCTTATATTTTGGTTTGTTTCCTGCTTATATTCACCAAAAAGCTATCTCTTAAATGACTGAATTCAGCAAATCGCCTTCTAGTTGGAAAACCAGTGTGTCATTTACAAGATACTGCCTTGTTTGAAGGGTTTCTTGTGAAACAAATTTCACAAAACCCACTGCTGAATTTGGCTGAGCTGTAGGCCTGGTGTAGGTGTTACGTGGCAAGTGATTAGCCTTAGTAGAGACTAATGTAAGCCGAATATTTTGTCTCTCTTGTGGGTCTGCTTGCTGGTCAATAAGGGTGAATGTCACATCAAGTGTGAAAGGCCACGGTAGTATGGCATCATATTCCCCTTGAACAATTGAATGAAAAATTGACAAATGAGTGTGTTGTGCCTGGCCAGATCCATTTGGATACACCAATATCTTCATCTGATATCCCTGTGGCCCAAAACTTAATGGTGGACTGGTGTAAGATGTTTGTCCACCATACTTTGCCAGGTCTCGACGTCTTGTAAAATTATCAAACTTCCATATAATCTTGGGTTTTATGTGCTGCTTTATCTCTTTGACCTGGTGCTTGAGTTCATGAACCATATCACAAGCCAAATTCAAGTGGATTTCTGTTTTGTCTTTCAGATGTCTGGACAAAGCTCTCCTTGCAACCTTTGGACAGACCACAACATCAGCAAAAACAAACACAGATCATCTTTTTTGTAGGACTTACATTGTTTGAAAAAATTAAATGCACAATTTTTAATTAGCATGGAAAGACTGGAGTGCAAAATCATCCAATGGCAGCATTTTACGCTGTGGGAGACTGCCATTATTTTTTTTGCAGAATTCTCAAAAAAAAACTGAGAGGGAGATTTATTTCATCATCATCAGCAGCATCAGCATCAGCATCAGCATCATCATCATGTTTGACAAAATTAATTGTACCAATTTTTAATTAGCATGGAAACACTGGAGTGCAAAATCATCCAATGGCAGCATTTTACACTGTGGGAGACTGCTATTATTTTTTTGTAGAATTCTCAAAAAAACTGAGAAGGAGATTTAATTCATCATCATCATCAGCATCAGCATCATCATGTTTGACAAAATTAATTGTACCAATTTTTAATTAGCATGGAAACACTGGAGTGCAAAATCATCCAATGGCAGCATTTTACACTGTGGGAGACTGCTATTATTTTTTTGTAGAATTCTCAAAAAAACTGAGAGGGAGATTTATTTCATCATCAGCATCAGCATCAGCAGCGTCGTCGTCGTTGTCGTCATCGTCATCATCATCAAACCTAAGTCTCCTCATGGAGAATGGGACCTTTGATCCCCAGGGGGGCCTCTCATATAAAAGTAATGGGGATGATTGTCTCATATTTTGAAAGGATGCCCAAAAAGTTATCAGAAACCTGTTTTGTGGATGTGGCTCATGCTAATTTTTACCTCTAAGAGGTAACAATTCTTTCTCAAAAGTTTAAAACTGACAGTGGTCAGTTTTGATCCAAACAACCTTTGTGGTACCAAAACACTAAAAGGTACAACAGTATATGATAAAAAGTGTTTATAAAAACGTTGAAGCTGATCTAGATCTTTCAAGCCTATAAAAACACTCGCCCATTATTTTAGGAAACCAAAGGATCGTCCAAAAGAAACAAAAACAAAAGGCATTGTATACAAGGTTAAATGCCGATCGTGTGATTTCACATACATTGGAGAAACAAAGAGATCGTGGAATTCACGTGGCGGGGAGCATAAACCAGGAACTAATAATAACAAGGAGTCAGCAATAAAAGATCACGCCGAAACCACTGACCATGACATTGACACTAGTTATGTGGAAATTTTAGAAAAGAATGTCAACAATTGGCATAAAAAAATCTTTTTGGAATCATGGCACTCCACAATGGACAAAAATTCGGTGAACGAGTGGAAGCCATTCCCTTCTGTCTATAAGACATTATTGAAACCCCAGGGAATAAAGTAACTTCTTAACATATTACACTCGAACTGCATATTTTAGTTACTCTGATGAAGACCGCAGTTGCAGTCGAAAATTCAGTCTTTTAACGATATATTTTTTTATCTAGATCAGCTTCAACGTTTTTATAAACACTTTTTATCATATATGGATACTGATCGCCCATCAAATATGTATAACAGTATTACTCCCATCACTTTTACATGAATATGGGGGTGCCCCCCTCCCCCCTGGGCATTGATCCTTATCTTCCAAGTCTCTTTTTGCCTTAATGCTCTCGACTCTACTGTTGATAAAATAGAATGATGTAATCTATAGTACCCACAATGCATGCCTAGTATTGTTCCCATGATGCAATTCAGCAAACTCTCGACCATGTGCTCGATCTTGTAATGGCTTCCATGTTATATTAAATGTTGTTGTGTTTACTCTTCACCGTCGTATTCTTTACTCTAAATTCAAGCCAATCAACATCTACATGTATAAAGGAGATTTAGTTCAGTGGCCGGTAAAACGTGACATTCAGGTGTTGCATTTCGTGAATTACCAGTATCTTTCTCCTTTTATCTGTAATGAGTCCAGTACCTGGATACGATAGTTGGGCTGTCAAAAAAGAAATCGTTATTACCACACCAATGTTATGTTGTTACCACAAACTAATCTTCTCTTACCTTTTCTTTGCAGCCAACGTGAGCATATGTACAGTCCACCTTTGTAAGAGAACAGTTGTTTTCAATGTGACTTTCCAGCTGAAAATTAACAATATGAGTGATCAGTGGATCTCATTCAGAATAAGGTTTACATGCAACTGATAAATCCAATTTTGTTGAAGGTGATTCTGCCATTGCTTATAATCAGCTGTTCCACCCAGCCTTCTGTTAACCCAGGGAAGTGGGAGGGGTGTTACTCAGATTTAAAGTGACAGGCAAGTGCAAAGTATTTTGGGGGTTGAAATTCACAATTTTTGGGCTCAAACGTTTGAACACACCGTATTTTGTAGGTTGTGAAACTTAAAATTTTGCAGGTCTCTTATATATACTTTAATCTTTAATGAGGAAGCTTTGTCACTAAGGTGATTTTCACAAAGGTCCTACAAATAAAGACTAATGTGCATACAAGTCTTGGGGGATTACAATTTACAGTTCTGGGCCGGATTGTTCCAAAGCTGATTAACACTAACCCAAGATTAAAACTTAAGTGAGGATTTTATTTCTCGATTTTATGTTACATTTAAGGACACGTCAAAGTAGAAACTAAAGGGCAAAAATACTTGATTAATTATTTCACTGGATTAAAGATTGCCGCTAACTGTAAACCCTGGGTTAGCTTAATTGTGCTTTGATCAACCTGGCTCAGGATAATAACAAAAGGTGTAAGCCTTTTTTTAGTTTTGACCCAACATAACTTCTTATGGTTTCATTTGCAACAGCCCCCATTAATTTTAAAACCATGTCTGTTTGGCTAGCTCTGACCATTAAAAATTTAGTAGCAATCTACATGTAAAAAGCCCAAGCTGCCTTCCACTGGTGCAATAGAAAGAGTGTTTTCTTTTCACGACACTGTTTCCATGAATTGCTGCTTATTATGTCAAGGCTGTTTCAATAATGCAAACAAATTTAATGAAAGAATAGGTTGGTATTTTGTAAATATAGCTCGTTGAGTCAGTTTATTTTTCTAAAAACTGCCAGAGAGAGTTTTAATATACTAAAATAAACTAAACTAACTAAAACAAAATTTTTTTGAAAAGTGCAGCTGCATTAAAATAAACAAAATCATTCATACGGAAACGGTTGAACTGTATATAGATGTACTCAGGGGCGTAGCTACCTGTACGCACGTACGCATGGCGTACCTGAAAAAGTGTTAAAAAAAGAAAGATTTGGGACTTGAGGATGGGGGACGAGGTAGGAAGAGTGTTTGAAAACAGTGATTGTGCATACCTCTGAAAAATTCCTGGCTACGCCCCTGTTACTGCATTATATCCATTTATGTAGGAAGTCTCTGGTAACATCGCACATGAGCTAAAGGATCCCTATGTGGCCAGAGCTGTAAACTGGTTTCTGTAGCATGAAGCAACTAGGAAAATTGCTACTCCCCCCTGGATGGGATGCTAGTCCATCACAGAGTTACCCCCAGCATTTTATCACTGGCACCCATTTACATGTGTACACTAGGGTGGAGAAAGACAAAAAAGAAGAAAACTAAAGAAACAACATGACGGCCAAGAACAGGCCTCAAACTACTGATCTTCAGATCTGAAATTCAACAAGCTAACCACTTTATCACCACATGTACACCCCCTAGGAAGTCTCAGCTCTAATAAGACACTGCAACCTCAATTCCAAAGTCCTTTCTTCAGCTACATCATCATTAAAAGAGAGGCTGGTTGTCACTGGCATTGTGCTACCTTGTGACAAAAATTCCTCCATCAGGGTAGGGTCAATTGATTATTTTTGTTGATCAACCAACTAAAAATAAACGATAAAACTGAACAACGTTTCGGGGTCGTCATGACGCCATTATCAAGTTCGAAGTGATAAAAATTATTATAGAGTCAATGTCAGAAATAGTTCACCAAAGGAAATTAACATAATGTCTGAATATATAATGTCACGCAAATAGTTTTGCTTTAATTGAGTCCGATTGGACATTGAGAGGTGGTGTTAACTCTCTAATTAGCAACATTTCGTAAACTAAGCAATCGAACTTATTCGTGCACTTTTTTAGGACAGAAAAGTGTCTGTCAAGGTCTTTAGGGACATTACGGTGTTTGTTGAGAAGATGCTTGCCAATGGAAGAAGATTGGTATTTATGCTCGGGCACGCGCTGGTGCAGATGCCTAAGTGTAAACCCTACATAACTTGCATCACACAAGTCACATTGAAATTTATAAACAACGCAATTCTGATTTACAATAGGCGGTTTTTTCTCTTTTACTTTTAGCTCCCCAAATCGAGACCAAGGTCTACATAAAACCAACTAACACGAGTCTTTTGCTCCACTACCAAAGTCATGTCGATATGCGCTATAAACGAGGACTTTTGAGAACCATGCTTGATCGTGCTTATCGTTTATCATCGTGTTGGTCGTACTTCTCTGAAGAATGTGACCGTTTGAAAACTGTGTTCACTCGGTTGAAATACCCACAACATCTTATTAATACCACCGTTAGGTATTTTGTAGCCTCTAAGGCTGAAGGCCCTCAACCAATATCTGCCCCAAGAGACAGTCCAACTGTCCGAATAGTCCTGCCTTTCAAAGATCAGGCTTCGGCGGACCTGGTGCACCAACAACTCAAAGTTCTTAGCCAGAAGATTGACACAGTCATCCAACCGATCTTCGTTAGTAACAAAATCCAACAAAAACTAAAAGTAAAAGAGAAAAAACCGCCTATTGTAAATCAGAATTGCGTTGTTTATAAATTTCAATGTGACTTGTGTGATGCAAGTTATGTAGGGTTTACACTTAGGCATCTGCACCAGCGCGTGCCCGAGCATAAATACCAATCTTCTTCCATTGGCAAGCATCTTCTCAACAAACACCGTAATGTCCCTAAAGACCTTGACAGACACTTTTCTGTCCTAAAAAAGTGCACGAATAAGTTCGATTGCTTAGTTTACGAAATGTTGCTAATTAGAGAGTTAACACCACCTCTCAATGTCCAATCGGACTCAATTAAAGCAAAACTATTTGCGTGACATTATATATTCAGACATTATGTTAATTTCCTTTGGTGAACTATTTCTGACATTGACTCTATAATAATTTTTATCACTTCGAACTTGATAATGGCGTCATGACGACCCCGAAACGTTGTTCAGTTTTATCGTTTATTTTTACTTGTTTATGTATAACCAAACCTCTACTCATAAGGATCAACCAACTCAGGCAATAATTATCCAGTGGGGAGTAGTAATACTCCTAGTCACTTCATAGTATATAAACCAGGTCACCCTGTGATGGACTAGCATCCCATCCAGGGGGGAGTAGTAATACTCCTAGTCACTTCATAGTATATAAACCAGGTCACCCTGTGATGGACTAGCATCCCATCCAGTGGGGAGTAGTAATACTCCTAATCACTTCACAGTATATAAACCAGGTCACACTGTGATGGACTAGCATCCCATCCAGGGGGGAGTAGTAATACTCCTAGTCACTTCATAGTATATAAACCAGGTCACCCTGTGATGGACTAGCATCCCATCCAGGGGGGAGTAGTAATACTCCTAGTCACTTCATAGTATATAAACCAGGTCACCCTGTGATGGACTAGCATCCCATCCAGGGGGGAGTAGTAATACTCCTAGTCACTTCATAGTATATAAACCAGGTCACCCTGTGATGGATTAGCATCCCATCCAGGGGGGAGTAGTAATACTCCTAGTCACTTCACAGTATATAAACCAGGTCACCCTGTGATGGACTAGCATCCCATCCAGGGGGGAGTAGTAATACTCCTAGTCACTTCATAGTATATAAACCAGGTCACCCTGTGATGGACTAGCATCCCATCCAGGGGGGAGTAGTAATACTCCTAGTCACTTCATAGTATATAAACCAGGTCACCCTGTGATGGACTAGCATCCCATCCAGGGGGGAGTAGTAATACTCCTAGTCACTTCATAGTATATAAACCAGGTCACCCTGTGATGGATTAGCATCCCATCCAGGGGGGAGTAGTAATACTCCTAGTCACTTCACAGTATATAAACCAGGTCACCCTGTGATGCACTAGCATCCCATCCAGGGGGGAGTAGTAATACTCCTAGTCACTTCACAGTATATAAACCAGGTCACCCTGTGATGCACTAGCATCCCATCCAGGGGGGAGTAGTAATACTCCTAGTCACTTCACAGTATATAAACCAGGTCACCCTGTGTTGGACTAACATCCCATCCAGGGGGGAGTAGTAATACTCCTAGTCACTTCACAGTATATAAACCAGGTCACCCTGTGATGGACTAGCATCCCATCCAGGGGGGAGTAGTAATGCTCTCAGTCACTTCATGCTACAGAAACTGGGTTAAGCTCCAGCAGTTGTGAGCCATTAGGCTTGTGAAGACTTATCTGTATAAACCATGGTTTAGCCTGGTTTGTTTCCTTGTTTCAGGCTGTTCTCTTTTACCACATACAGAGATGCCAACCTCTGGAGATTAAAAATAGGGAGTTTTTTCTGAGGGTGAATTCTGAGGGTGAAATGTTTTCGCGCCGAAGGTGTGAATCGGGCGACGTTTTTTTTTTTTGGTCGTGGGCATGTAGGGGGGTCCGGAAAACTGCATTCCTGAGACCGGAAAAGCCTTTGTTGGTTTGTGAAGTTAAGATATGACGAAAGACCACATTTGTTTTTGGATTTGGGGAAAATTTGGGTTAAAATCTTAGCCTATTGTAGAAAAAGATCCAAAGTCGCTTTTATCCGGGAGATTTAGTGACCCGTACGGGAGGCCAGGAGAATCGTTCCGTATCTGGGAAACTCCCGGATAATCTCCCGGATAATCCGGGAGAGTTGGCATCTCTGCATACATGTATAATTATGTAAACACAAATTTTTTCAATAGTTACTTACAGTTAGCAGTGGCATGTATGTACATATATGTAAGGACCTACCTCCTCTCTAGGAATGTTGTTTTTACCACACTTCTGTGGGCAGCAGCAAGGATATTTCGCACAGAATTCAATATGGCTCTTAAAAAAGATCATAATTATAAAGTTTTCAAAAAGACATCAACACTTTTAAATTTAGAAAACATGATTGTTTTGGATGTACAACATCCACCATCTATAATTCACCCTAAATATAAAAGTGTTATTGTTTTTTGGAAAATTTAAACTTGCCTGCTGCTCCTTCACAATTTTACAGTTATATACATTTACACATAAACACTATATGAACAGGGTTACATGCATGTACAAATGTACAAGAATATCCCCCCTAGGAAAATTTGAAAATCTAGACGCTCAGAATAGGCCATTTGCACGATGGCGTCATTTGACTACAACTACCAGAATTCATTTCGTTTTTCCTTTCTTGTTTAAATTTTGTAATCCCAGCGAAGTTTAAATAACAATGGCCCTAATTTGCACTACAAAACAAAAAACTGAAGGATTGTGGTAGTCATCATGCAAATAGCCTATTGCCATTTCATGCATTTTTGGCAAGACATTTCTCATAAAACCCTTGACTGAAACCTGTCTGTTCATTAGTTTTTCATGTAAGTAAGCTTATATTTTTATTTATTTGCATTGTTTTGCACAACTTGCATTGTTCATTCAGGTTTGTTTAACACATTAAGCCTTTTCAATAAAAAGTAGGCAGCTCAAAATCCAAAGTGGCTGGTTTTTTAGCCAGTTTGCAGGCACTTAATGAGAACCCTGAGAGTCAGTGTGATGGTTTTTATGTAAAAACACAATATTGTGGAGCTCGTTTAAAGTTTTCACATACATGTTCATGTAGCTGCTTTTAATAATATCGTATTTTAAAGTGCTCCCAAACTCACTTATTTCCATTGTAACACTAACAATTTGGCTTTATGGTATTTATTATTTGATGTCATAGCTACATGCCTGTATACAACTATTTCAATTGACATCATCGGATGAAGCTTAAAGCCTACAAGCCAAGAATGCAAGGTAGTATGGGTAGTTGTAAATAGCGATCCTAGCTTCTGGTTGTCAGTGCATGTTGTTGGTGAATGAAGGCATCAACACATCAAGACAGTGAAATGTTTACTGTCAAACAGTGATGAAGTCAATTAAATTAACAATATTTTAATACATACTTAAAGACCTACATCTTAGGGGATTCCAGGAGGAAGGGAGGTGGGTGATCATGCAGGAACTGACTGATACAGACAAACAATGCTCCAATGCTCAGAATTACAAGTCATTCAATATCAAATAAAAGACATACAGTAAAAACCCGCAAGTAAGAAACTAGTTTTTAAGAACCTGTTAGGCTAAAATTTGCCAGTTAGACCCCCTCTTTACAAGAACCTGTTTAGCCTAAAATTTGAAACAGGTTCTTATTTTCTAAAATCCATATCAAAATGTGTACAGTACGCTTGGGCAAATAAGAGTACATGTACGTAATGTTATGTTCTGTGATCAGTGCTTCAATTTTTCTTATTAAAGTCATTTTTACATAAATACTTGGTATGCAGATTTTATATAAGGAATAGGCTGAATACCACTAAATTCTATTAGCTACAATGTAATTTTTTCCTTCAGAAAATAAGAACCTATTTAAGAACCTAAAAAGCCTAAATTTGTGCTAATTACCATTTATGTAAGAACCTGTTTAGGCTAACTTGAGAAAATGCAGGTTCTTACTTGCGGGTTTTTACTGTACTACATTACATATATATGTTCACCTGTGCAGTGCGCAGTTCTCCAATCCATTGACATCCAGTTTTTCCATTAGGGCACTTGACTTTCAAGTCTAATATTGTTCTTTTGATGGCCACATCAGGATAAATATCCTACAACAATCAAAATAATATCAACATATTATTTCATTAACATTATCATTAATTAATATTAATAGAAATGTTAAAAATTAGTGCTAATTGGATACAGTTCTAAGATAGTGATATTATAAAGCCAAAACAAAAAAAAATTATTATAGATATATATTTGTAATTCAACACATTGATACACTGCCCAAATATGGCCATAAAGCTTATGTCAGCTCGGTATTCTGCGATATAGTGCTTCATTTTCGCTTTATAACTGTTAAATATACAATTATACAACTGTTTGCGAAAAATTTTGAGCCCCCCAAAATAAATTATATCATGATATCCATTAACCTGCATTGAGTGTTATATAATTATTAATATTATTAATGTAAAATCAATTGGCTGAAACAAAGAGGGCTTTGCAGTTGTAATATGGTTGCAAAGTTTGTGCTGTGCATTACAGCAAAATGGAACTCACTGAAACAGAGTGCAATCTCAAAGTGGAAAATGCACTTTTAAACTGGAAACAGAAAAATTTTTATGGCCCTCAGAACTGTTCTCAGATTGATGTTAATTACCCACAAAACAGAAACAGTTCTCAATCATAACCAATGGGATAGGTTATATTTTTAATTACCACCCGATGTTTGGTGAATGTCTGTCACTGGCGTTATGCATGACTGATTAACTATAAAAGCCTATTAGTTACATGTCATAATTGTTTGAGATTCCACAGAAACTATTTGTTTTCCTTGTTTATTTTTATAATTCAGTGCCTGATTCACACACTTTTCGCTTTACCTTCAAGGACTTCAAGCTTTTTAAAGCTTGAAGTCCTTGAAGGTAAAGCGAAAGGTTTTAAAAAACCTTTTTGCTTTGCTGCTTAATTTCTTGCTGTCATCCGTCAGTGCTTGCTTCATAGAGGAGAAAGACGGGGCATCAGATTTATCGAATTGAGTTCTCTGTGTCATGTTGCTGCGTTCAGTAATCC
Source organism: Cladopsammia gracilis (assembly GCA_022457155.1). Taxonomy (NCBI): domain Eukaryota; kingdom Metazoa; phylum Cnidaria; class Anthozoa; order Scleractinia; family Dendrophylliidae; genus Cladopsammia; species Cladopsammia gracilis. Next base: position 1,662,282 of record JAJGOT010000108.1, on the reverse strand, counting down.
ACTTTTTTGGCCTCCTAAGGCCCGGTTCAAATGTCAAACTTTACATGTGCTGAACCTATTAAGCTTACCTATTTAGGTCGACCCAAACTATTAAGTTCGACTGTTGATTCAGACGGTCGAACTTTACATGTGCCGAACCTAATTCGTGGCGAAAAGAAATATCATCCTTACTGCTTAATATAGGGAAATAAACCGAAAAAACTAAAATTCACCAAGCCTGGAAATTCTTGTTTTGATTTTAGTGTGCTTTGTGTTCTGTTATGGCAAGGAGACAGCTGAGGAGATCGTGATCGAGATATTTGGACAAAATAAAGTAACGCCATAAATTTTAAAATACATTACGATTTATTTATGGATATAAAGAAAAGCAACTTTTTAGAAGACCGATTTAAGCTGTCTAGTTTCAGTCCAAAAATCTACAACGTGAATGCTGGTAACCGTCGTTACGCTCCTGTGAGTTCTGTCTGCAAAGGCGCAAAAACCCACTAAATAGCCAATCAGAAGCGCGGTTATATTGAAAAATATGTTTAACATAAATTATGCATTAGGTTCGGCACATGTGAAGTTCGACGTATGAATCGAAGTCAATCTTTTGCCGATTTATTCGACAAGCTCAGTCGAATAGAACGGCAGAGTCGACCCAAATACAAAAGTGCCGTTCCTAATTGATTCATACGTCGAACTTTACATGTGCCGAACCTAATTATAAGGTTCGGCACATGTAAAGTTCGACGTTTGAACCGGGCCTTAGGAAATTAACAAGCAGAATCCCTTTGTCAAGACCCAACATGACTTACCAATTCTAAAAAGATTTATTGCTTAACTGCGTTTCAGTCGGGTCTATCTATTCCCCAGAATGTTCTCAAAATTACATCAACAGCGCCTCAAAAGCTTGCGAAAATATTCAGTCATTGTCGGATCGGTCAACTGCGAAAACTGTTCTGAAATATCAACTGCAAGAATTGTTTGATCAAAAGCTCACAAAAATATTCAGAAGTTGTCGGATTGGTCAACCGCAAGAACTGTTCTCAAAATGACACTTGATATTGTTTGATCAAAAGCTCACGAATATAAAAGCCTAATAGTTACATGTCATCTCTTTAGATTGCACAGAAACTATTGTTTTCTTTTTCGATTTTGTAATTCAGTGCCTGATTCACGCTTTCGATTCTTCTTTCGTGTACTGTTTTGTTTCTCATTTGTAGCATTTCATTGTCACACTCATCCCAAAAGCACGTACAATGACGTCCTGGCAACTGAATACTAAAATATGTGTTTATTTCGAATTACAGTTCTCAAAATGACGCTTGATAACAGTGAGCAATATTCAGTAGTTCAGCAGCTCTCGGAACGGGAAAACACCATTACAACTTACAGTGCACGTGGCGTTTGCGGACTGAAATGCATTTTAGCTGTAAACCTTGTTTTTCAAATAAGTAAGTCATGTTTGTCAAAGGGATACCGCTTGTTAATTTCGCAAGGAAATCCAAAAGCTGAAAAAGTGGTGAACGCAGCAACACGACACAGCGAACTCAGTTCGATAAATGCCCTTCTCTATCTCCCGACTATGAAGCAAGCATTGACGGATGACAGCAAGAAGCTAAGCAGCAAAGCAAAAAGTCAAGCTTGAAGAACTACAAGGTGAGAGTTTTCAGCTCGATGAAAGCGATACTCCATCTAGTAATGTATAATTCAATAATTCATTACATGGCTGATGAAGGCTTGCTTGATCTCTTAGATCGTCCGACCGATTAGGAATAACACATTCAAATAACGGCGCAAATAATCACAAAACATGATACATGTACATTCCCAGACGAAAGTTCGTAAAGCGTGTGGTATTTTATCGCAGTGGGCATTTGTTGCTTAAATAATCATGTTTGGCGGGAATAGCGTCATGTAAAGGCGCCAATTTCTTTCTTGTTTATCTTGGACCGATATTCGATCGATGGGATCAATGCGTTGCAGATCGAAGAACATTAACGTTGCTACGTGAAAAACTGGTATGTCTTGTAGTCAATTTTTGTAGGATTTTGTTAAAGGTACAAAATAAAAATACATAATTTGTCTGTGACTTGGGTCGAGAAAAAATTTGAAATAAACACATATTTAGTATTCAGCAGCCAGGACGTCATTGTACATGCTTTTGGGATGAGTGTGACAATGAAACGCTACAAATGAGAAACAAACAGTACACGAAAGAAGATTCGAAAGCGTGAATCAGGCACTGAATTATAAAATTGTAAAAGAAAACAAATAGTTTCTGTGCAATCTAAAGAGATGACATGTAACTATTACGCGAGCTTTTGATCAAACAAAATCAAGTGTCATTTTGAGAACAGTTCTCGCAGTTGACCGATCAGTTGACCGATCCGACAACTTCTGAATATTTTTGTCAGCTTATGATAAAACAGTTCTCATAGTTGACATCAAGTGTCATTTTGAGAACCGATCCGACAACTTCTGAATACTTTTGCGAGTTTTTGATCAAACAATTATTGCAACAGTTCTCGCGGTTGACCGATCCGACAATGACTGAATATTTTCGCGAGCTTTTGATAACTGTTGATGTAATTTTGAGAAGATAAACCCGACTGAAACGCATTTAGGCAATAAATCTTCTTTTTAGAATTGGTAAGTCATGTTTGTCAGAGGGATTCTGCTTGTTAATTTCCTAAGGAAGCCAAAAAAGTGGATTACTGAACGCTGCAACATGACAAAGAGAACTCAATTCGATAAATCTGATGCCCCGTCTTTCTCCTCTATGAAGCAAGCACTGACGGATGACAGCAAGAAACTAAGCAGCAAAGCAATAAGGTTTTAAAGCTTGAAGTCCTTGAAGGTAAAGCGTAAACTGTGTGAATCAGGCACTGAATTATAAAAATAAACAAAGAAAACAAATAGTTTCTGTGGAATCTCAAACAATTATGACATGTAACTAATAGGCTTTTATAGTTAATCAGTCATGCATAACGCCAGTGACAGACATTCACCAAACATCGGGTGGTAATTTAAAATATAACCTATCCCATTGGTTATGATTGAGAACTGTTTCTGTTTTGTGGGTAATTAACATCAATCTGAGAACAGTTCTGAGGGCCATAAAAAATTTTCTGTTTCCAGTTTAAAAGTGCATTTTCCACTTTGAGATTGCACTCTGTTCTGAAGGTTCAGGGCAACAAACATTATCTAAATATTAAAACAAGTCCCTTTGAGGGTTTCTGCTGCAAAAAAAATCATCACTATTTAACCCCGAAGGGATAATTGTTCTAAGGAGATAAGCCCAAGTGGCCTCTCTCTGGTTCCAGCAACTCACTAGTACTTTTTGTACTGGCTCAGCCTGACAGCTACAATGTAAGGCCCCAGACCTCCAGTCACTTGAATGTGCCTTTGGCACACTGAGTCTCCCTGTTTTCATCATTTTAGGGTTGGGATGTCTGATAGTCTATTATGGATTAAACTGGAAGACTGGTTAGAGATGTAAACTGATATGCAAGTCATTGAAATGTAATAAAAACAAGTTGACTAATTATAGAGCAGTTTTCAATTGAGTATTGAAAGTAATTACACAATTGCTTTGGTTTTGCATTGCTACGTACGCTTTGTGATTGGCTAAAAAATCTCACGCCACTTTCTTGACCAATTCAGAAGTAAAACCAAAACCAATCGTGACTTGCTCATAAGTGTTTTCCCGCGCTTGGCGCTGTCGACATGTAATTGCTTCGAGCTCTGATTGGTTCACTGGATTGTTTACGACTGCTGTGATTGGTCAGAGTAATTACTTTGATTTTGGTTTTACGACACTCAATTGAAAACTGCTCTAATATTGAAAAGAAGTACTTACTCCTATATGTCTCTTATTAAGTGGATGGCGATCAACTGGACATTTTGGAGTTCTAAATGAAAATATAGCAGGAAATAAAATTTAAAAGTTGAAGTCCATAGAAAATAGGAGTAAAGAATATCGTATCTTTTAAACCATAAAATAATGTTCAGTTCTTAAGGAAGCAATTGTATTTATTATTATATTCAAGGGAGTAGTGCTAGGGTACAATAAAGTACAAATTGTACAACACTAGTTATATTTAAAAAAATCAAAAACACCATTCGGCCATCATGATCACTGACTTAGAACAGGATAAATTTAATTACTTCAAGGTAGATACACATCAAAACACGTGTCTCGGTTGAAAAATCCTTTTAGATTGATTTTAACGTTGCATTAAAGACTCCAAATGCGAAACATCTTTACGCTTATTGTTTATATTCGTTTACAACAATTTAGTTATTGTTATCGCTGGATTCACTTTATTCTTGTTACAAAACGCGTTCGTAACAAAGCATTACGTCACTAAGTTTACAATTGATGGAAGGAGTGAGCGAGTGCTCATTTGAAAAAGTCTCTGTTACCGATAACCCGTTCATTACGCATGCGCGTATTCACGGGTTAAAAACTACATGTAAGAGAACTTGTTTGACAAAACAAATTTACCACTGCACAGGAAAGATGTTGGCATGCATTATGCATGGTTCAATTCCTTCTGTTACTGTACCATCCCCCCCCCCCCCACCCCCCAGGCAAATTACTTCTTGTGCAAAGATGGCGTTGAACTGCATGGATAAGTCCAGCTACTTTGCTGTAAAATCTCTTCAATTTGTAAGCAAATGGTTGGAAAAAAGTAAAAGGATTGAAAACTACAGTACTGAAGTTTGCTTTTAGCAACTGAAAATTTCTGAGGGAGTGTGTTTGGGGCTTCCGTCTTCTCCACTTCAGACCTATTTTAAATGTTGATACATGTAAAAAGAATAAAATGTAAAATGGGCAGTGTTTTTTTTTGCAGTGAAAAATATAGAAGACTATTTTAGTTTGCTTTCAGTAATTTAATAGTCTTTTCTCGAATTTGTTTTAATTTTCAAGGGAGTGTGGTTGGAGCTTTACCAGACTTTTAACAGAAATTTTAAAGTGTGTGTTTTAATATATTTTATTTTCCTTGTTGCAAAACTTCAGGTTTTAATAAAATACAGAAATAAATATTTTAGTCTAATATTGCAAAACGAAGCTGTCTATTTTCAGTTGATGTTGAGTGTCCAGGAGGTGGGGGAATTGTCTTTTCCTGAATGCCCGGGGTAGTCAAGTGAAAAAAACATTTGCAAATTCCTGGGGGTATGCCCATGGGGGATGGTAACAGTAGGAATAATATTGAACCATGCATTTAGAACAAGAAACATGTCCTCAGTCCACAAAGTTATCAAAAGTTGCCAACTTGTGACCCTGTTTGGCCTGCTTGTTTGGCTCATTTTGCTCAGCCTGCTGTAGCTGAAGCAAACAAGCCAGTTCATTTGATAGATGGTTAAATGTACTAATGCATCTATCAATGTCTTGCCCCAACGGGGGGAGTGCGGGCATACATGGGCAATTGACGACAAATGCTGCTCATACCAGGGGCGACTTGCATTTTATTGACACAGGGTACCCCCGAGGGTCGGGCTTATTGACACTTTAACCGATGTGGACTGGGCCTCTGATCGAAACAGTCACGCAAAATGGCGGATGTTGGCAAAGAGCAAAGAAGGGTGAGAATCTTCGAACTATCCATGCAAATGCTTGCCATCCGCCAATGTAATTGTTTACATAATGCAGGATTATGTAAATTGTTTCATTGTTTTACATGACAAAGCGTTTTGCTGCATTCTTTCGCTTAATCAGTTAAGCATGTGTTTGACTTGAATTTACCTTTATTTTCATTTGACAGGGTTCTTTTGCAGTACAAACAGAACGTTGTCAGTTTAAAATGTCAATAAAGTTATTACACTTTTATGGTGTCAATTTATTGACAAATATTGACATGTTTATACTGTCCTTGAGTGGGGGTCAATGAACTAAAAAAAACTGAAAATGTCAGTTGCGCCTGGATATGCCCGCACTTCCCCCTTTGGGGCAAGACATTGATAGAAGCATAACTGAGCAAGAAATATGCGCACAGGTCGCACAGGTCAAGGCAGGAGCCAAGGTACATCTCTTAACTTTACAAGAAAAATATTTTACCTAGTAACTGAGGTCTACCATTCATCAATATTTCAGAAATCAAATTTGACGGAATTATTTGACATCGGATTCCGGGTTTTCCCATACAAATTTTGTATTTCAAGACCTGTTGGCAATTTCAAAATGGCGGACTCCGATTACAAAAGGTTTATTCCCGCTCGTGCATGTATGTTTGTCCCCAATACTACCCAGTCTATTTATGGTGCTATTTCGGCACTATTGATCGTTTTACTAAGACCTAACAAAAAGAATAATCGCCACAGGAAAGTGCATAAACTTTTAAAGGTTAAGCTTTAATAAGCTTACCTTTCCATCGACTGCTCCAGACATTCTTTGCAGAATCTGTGACCGCATTTCGTTTGCACTGGATCCCGCATCGCGCAATCACATATAGGACATGAAAATTCTGCGGAGACTTCACAAACAAACGTGTACTCGAAACCAGGCATTGCAAAACTTATCTAGGTCTTTCACAGTACAACTAATTCGAGAAGCAAAATCTTAAGCTAATAATACAGCACAGCACTGTTCACACAGCCAAATGGCGGATCGAGTGGCGGGAAACACTATGTCTTCCCGTGATCCTCTGACATCCGGGTTCGTGATTGCTTGGAGCCATTTATCCTCGCCGGTACCTCCCTTCCATCCCTGGGGTCATCCCTCTTCCACCCCGGGGGTCTTCCGCAAGGAACAATATTCTTCCATAGTCGAGCAAGGAAGAAAATCGAAACGCCAGTGTGCAGGGAAATCGCTTGGAGAAGGGGGGAAGGGTGATCAACGGGACGGATACCTTTATACATCCGTCCTAGTTCGTTCTACGCTTTTGTAGGGGTAAGGGATGGACCATTAGAAAAGTGATGGGGGGGGGGGGGGGTGGGGCAAAAGCAAAAAAAAAAAAAATTCCCCCAGTAAATTATTAAGGAAAAAAAATTCCCACGCATTATTTCAAAAAAAAAAAAAAATCTGCCCAAGGACAATTAAAAAATAAACAATTAAAAAAAAATATTCCAGCCATCGAGTGAAAAAAAAAAAAAGATTTCTACCTTAGGTGGACAAAAAAAATTTCTTGCCTCTCCCAAAGTTCCCACCCCCCATCACTTTTCTAATGGTCCATCCCTAACCGGTCGAAACGTCCTCGAAAAAACTTCCTCCATTTACATGAATACTGTCGCACTGATCACTCATCACATATCAGAGCACTGTGAGTATTGACGAAAGCTCCGTACGCGCCGTCCG